>VZRZ01004912.1:6462-192975 GCA_013398175.1 Climacteris rufus
AAAAAAACAAGAGAAAAAAAATAAAAAAACAAAAAAAAAAAAAAAAAAAAAAGGAAAAAAGTCAGTTAACCGTCTTCTTTTTCATTCCATTATTTTGAAATTCAATCAAAAAATTAACTTGTTAATCATCAAAAACAAACCCAAAAAATGACCCACAAGATTTATTCATTCATATTTTCTGTTATTTCGCTCTGCTCTTGCAAAGATTACATCTGTTGAGAACAGACTCTACAGTAGAGCAATGCAAAGCATTCAAATGCCAATAATATCTCCAATATTGGTATTCCTAAGAGCCTTATATACAAAAGTCTTTGTATAGAAAAAAACTTCATCTGAAAATCTTTTGGGGGACTAGGAGATGTAAAGGAATTTCTTCACCGTGTTGCTTTCTCAAATAACACAATAACACTATTAGAATCTGACATTTATTTTATCTGATTTGAAGTGAGGCTAGGAAACTTATGCTAGGACAAACAAGTATCAGTTCTTGTGCCTGCATTCTGAAGACACACAAAACACCTTTCACTCTGATTTCTGATGTGTTTAGGGAAACAATAGACATAATTTATCTGCCATAAGGTGTTCACTGAAGAGGTTCATGCTGTGAGGATTTCCATGGAAACTACTTAAAGAGACATAAGTGTTCATTTTTGAAATTGAAAGCCCAGGGACATGATTAGCTATGGTAATAATACCACATAAATAGAGATATTTTGTTTGGGACCAAGTAAAGTAACTTCTCTTCCTGTATGGGAACCAGCTTTCCTAAGTTAAAAAAAAAACAAAACCACCAAAAAAAGGACCCAAAGCAAACCACTTATGCTTTGTATTATTTTTTTTTTTACAAGAAACAGTAATGCATTTACCTATGCACACATAGCTGAAACAATTACTTCCTTAAATTACCTAGTGTGCAATACTTCAAGTAGTCCATAAAAGCATACATGAAGATTATACCAGGGTCAACCCAAAGAGTCACAAAACCAGATTTTGTAGAACTCTTCCAAATCTACTGAAATTAATTTGCAAAGAAATTCCAAAGAGATTGCAAGCACTCAATGGTCATTAAAAGATTTAAAGTTACTCACCAGCATATCAAAGCTGCCACAAGAAATTTAAGCTTTGGCATGATATATCTGTAAAAAGGAGAACCTAAATTAATATGCATTGTTCCAGAGTGAAAAAGATGAAAAAAAAACCAAGCTGACATCTCCCTTAACAAACAGAGAACTGGAGCAGCCAGATCCTTTATACCTGTTTCCCTTCCCTCCAGGTGCTGTCTTGATTTTACCAGGCACAAATCAGGGACAGGAATTAAGCACCTGCATCCAACCCCAACCTGCAAACCCATTAGAGATCACAACCAGAAAGCATAGATGCAATCCAATGTTAATTTATAATGGGATGGGTCAAATAGGGAACAAGTCCTAAAACCATTTGGCCCCAACTCACTCTTCTCAGCCCTGATATTTATGGTGATTTCTTGATCCAGCTGAATATATACATCTCAAGGAGATGATGGCTGATACCTTTACTCATCACTTAAGGTCACAATTTAAAAGCTCTCCTGCAATACAGTGAAGTTGACATAGAGCATTAAAGACAGCTTGAAAACTACACTTTATGCAATCATCTGAAAGAGAAGATTTTATATCAACTCAAGTAAAATTCCACAGAACACCTAATTTTTATATTCTCTTTAATTTGCATCTATTTCAGACCTCCATTAAAACTGTGTAACATTAATTTATTCAGGAAAGTTTAATAGTCTTCTGTTGAAAGTTTTGTCCATTAAGTTGATATTACTGTCACTTTGTGCAGTCCCACTTTGAACACGTCCCTTTTTTCCTATAAGGGCTATTATTCAAAGCTATGCTTGCAGAGGCAGTTTCTTACAATAAAAGTGCCTGGAAATAAAGGTTTCTTGTGATACAGCATCTCATATTCTTATCTTCTGACTGGTCAAACAATGACAAAACTGTATTGTTCATTTTAAAGGACATTTAAGGACTCATTCATGAGAGATATAATAGTGATAGAGAAACGTATTGAGGAAGAGCAGTGAGTCAGACTCTCAGCAGCTACATCAGCTGGAAGAAGCCACTTAGAACCAGGCTCCACATGAACTCCCCTTACAATTCTGCTCTGCCAGTTTTTAGCACTGAAAAATACTTTAACTCTTACTCTCTTAGGAAAAAGACAATGGCAAGGTTTAAAGGGACTTAAAACCTTAAGCTAAACTGTGTTGTGATTATGGCAATAAGCAGGAAAACTTTTGCAATGAGTGCCCTTCAAATGGGAAGAGGAAAAGAGTGATCTGAGAAGATGAGGAAAAGAATGAGCTAGAGAAGAACAAAAGAAGAGTTACTGCACAAATTCCTATACCTACTAATCAGCCAGTGTTCTGCAAGCAGGGACTGGTCATGAAAACAACTCCATTGCCGGAGCTGAGTGGGAGGAGGATGTTTATTCTCACTGTTCCCTGCATCTATCACTGCCCCTCAACCTGGGCACTGGAGAATGGCATATTGTCCTTGTCTTTGTTCCAGTGGAGTTCAATGAGTGCTTTTCCTAAGCAGGGGTGAAAATATTGAGTTCCTGAACATGCTATGTGTAGAGTTTTTGACTGCATTCACTACCACATAGCACATGGATAAGACATACTGTAGTCCCTTGTGGCTTGGATGGACAGTGATACTGCTGCATGCTCAGAGGAATTTTCCTTTAGGCTTTCCTCTTCTCTGGGAAAAAGCTAACCCTCTCTTCTTAGGCATATGCTATTGATGGAGACCAGGAAGAAAAAGCTGCACAGAAGGCAAATCCCACTATATCTGAGTCATCAGTAAAGCAAATACTCTGTAATGTAAGGCTGCCATGATCATCAAGGCAGTGTAAAAGCTTAGATTGTGGCAATCTGTTTCCCTGAGGCTTGTAGGCTAAACAACAAGCTAGAGAAAGGGAACTACACAACAAGCAGAGAAAGGCATCTGACAAAAGCCTCATTAGCCCTCCATTTCCTTCACCCACAGCATATGTTTGTTTCTTCTCAGAGCATTTCTGAAGGTCTGTGTGCTCAGTACTTATCCTAAGTATCCAGCAGTGAGAAACAAAGGCTGCATAATCCTGAGTTAAAGAGTTATTGTGTTAAAACTTAGCTTTTCTAATCACTCTATGACAGGAAAATTCAGGTGCCTGACTGAGAAAAAGACATCTAGAGTAGAACAGAGATGACTAAGAGAAAGATTCCTGCCACTTAATTGCTTTTGTACCAAAATATTACCTCTTGATGTGTAAACATCAAATTAGCAATATTCTCAGGGTAAGCAATAACATAGTAGTCAAGCAACTCCTTCCAGCTATACAGCAATAACTGTGTGCCCTTCTGTCCTACTGCGTTTTCTTCAATATTTGTTGCACTGCACATTGAGTATACTCAACCACACCTATGCTGTAAACTCTATTAAATTCCAATCATTCCATCCCTTTGTACTAAATTAATCACTTTGAAGCTTATCAGCTGTTGTATTTCCATTCTGTAGACGGAACTCTATGCCATGGCTGCCGGCAGCAACATGGGAAGCCACTGAACCAAAATGTTGCTTCAAGACCTCTGTTTATACACTGATGACTCTCCCACATACCACTGGAATCTGCAACTGAAATCCAACATTATCCAAAACAGTTTCAAAATAATCCTAGTATTTCTTAGCATTAAAAAAAATACTTTTAAATAAAACAATTTTCTTTTTATACCCATATTTCTACTTTAATCAGATCATTTTCTACAGTATTACTGTCCTATCACTACCTGGCACATTAACATCCTTCATAATTTGAGTATGTACTTTATCAGTAGTTTGGACATTGTCTGGGGATCTTACATCCCACTGCAAAGAGGAAACTACTGACATTCAGAACTATGAGCATGGCATAAGTTCATTCAGTAAATTGTCTTGGATTATTCTATGATTCAGGATGTATCTGTGCTGCTGAACAAGCAAGTACTGAAAGTCAGACTGAGAGCAGTTCCCAGTCTCATCCCATAGCTCTGTTCTGAGGTGTTCCAGCTATTGCCCTTCAAAATTAGGGAGTACTTTGAGGGAAGATCACTCCTAAGGACCACTTGCTGCAGAATGATTGATGTTACAGGCTTGTCTCCCTCCAGCCTTTGCAATCCTCTGACATTACCCCACCATGGTTTACATTCTCCATCACTCCTGGCATACCCTCATACACATCCCAGACCATAAAACATGTGGTACAAGCTCCTCAAGTGCTCTGTGTCATCTCAGTAAAAACACTGTCTCTTTGGAACTTCACATTTAGACCATCTTGTTTTCAATTCAAGACACGCTTGCAATATTAGCCACAGCTCATTTCCTACTTCCCCCAGAACCACAGATCTATACATTTATCCACTTTCTATGATGTAAAAATTTATCTAGCTGTGCAAATATGCATAGCAATGCTTGAATGGATGTTTACAAAGAAAATATTGCTTCGGGGAACACTAGGGATGTGTTATTCCCTGTTCCCTGAGTTCAGTCAGCAAAAACTCCTCTATGGATGTCAACAGTCAGTCACAATTTTCATCTGTAAAAATAAGAGCAGGATCTGACAGCCATAAAATTACATCTGTTCCATTGCAACCATCTGTAATTCAATCTGCAAAATATTAATCTAGTTTATCTGACATGATTTTTCTTCCATCATCAGCTTATGATGCTTACTGCTTCTTGGTCTGTTACCATTATACACTAGATTTTTGTTTTTAATATTTATCCCTTTACGTTAAGAGAGATCGAGTTAGACTTATTGGACAGCACTTTCAGTGATCAATACCACATTACCCTCTCTTTAATCATTCCATATATATAATCTGTTTGCTATATGGCTCTCTATGATCTGGCCTTTCTTTGCACTGCTAAAAGGATAGGTTTAGCAGTACATTTCAGTATTATAACTCCCTGTACACTCAGAGATTAGCAGGTCATGCACCATCTTGGATTTTATTCCAATTTCTTACTTTCATTTTGTTATCCTGAGTTCTCAGGCCTTGCTCTGAAGTCAGGTTATATTTTATTGTCCCCAACAATGACAAGAGCTAGGGTACTTCTCTCCCCTCTCCTACCTACTTTAAGAAAAGTTAAACATACACAATCCCAAACCAGATAGAATTCCAGTATCCTAGAAGTTAGGCTTAGAATTCTATACTTTTTTGATACATTTGTAAAAAGCTCTAAAAACAGTAGTGAAATACAGTGGGAACAGCTGAACAACAAAGAATGCACTTAAGCACAAACAAATCCACTGCATAAAAACATGGGCAACAACTTGCTCTGCAAATGTTCTATTGGAAAACACTTGGTAGTTATTGTAGATCACAAGATGAAAATGGATCACCAGCACAACGTTATAATGGAAACAACAGACTGTACTGAGATGCGCAAACAAAATCCTGAAGGAATTGCTTTCAGCCTATGGAAGAGTCACAAGGATGCAGGTAAATACTTGGTTCTGGCTGTAGATACCACATCTCAGGAGGAAGGAAGGCAATACTGCCTCCGCACCCCTGCCAAAGAAGCACCCAGTCAGTCTAAGTTTTTTTTATTAATACGCAGCATCTCAATACTTTTTCCACTAAAATGGAAGAGACTCTCGTTCATGAATCTTCATGAAAAGCAAAGCATCTCCCAAAGATTCCCACTATATCTTATGCTTCTCTTTTAAAACTTAAAATTTTATTTTTAGATTTTAAAAACTTGTTGATGTCAGTTTTGAGAGAAAAAAATTAAACACAGCCTAAATATCAACATGAATGTTGATCTTAAATATGGCTGTCAAAATCTGAAAGGTTGTGATAAATAAAGGAGTCTCTCTGAATCAGGTCCTTATTCTTTTTGTTATTCTTCAAATTAGACTTCAAATTAGAAAGGCTTGACCTACTCATCCCCTGATACAGATATCAAGGAGGTCATAATGGGCAAGAAGAGAGCTGTTTCTACCCAACCTTTCCAAGCAAAAATCAAGAATCATAAGTTAAAATTACTTCAAAGTGTCCAAAGTGCCATTAGTGTTAAAGCTGAATTCTAATAAACTCTCTGTAAAAGTTTTGTACTTCTGATACTGCAGCTCAACAGGACATAAATTATTGTTTCACTCCCAACAGGAAATTTAGCCTTCTTTTTAAATGAATTCTAAAGCCTTGTAAACTCTAGGGAAGACTCTTCACATTTGGCAACTGCTCTGCAAATATTAAGGATGCCTAGATTTTAAAATATTTTTAGGCATGTCAATTTAACATACAGCAAGATTTAAATTATCTAATTTTGGCTTCACTAGTTGGTCCAGTTTTTTGTTAAAGTAAATATAAATTAATGCCAGGAACAATTTGGGAAATTGAACTAATTTCAGTAGTTGGAAGTTGTATTTGTTGTATACATTTCCTAACAAATAACACACTTACAAGGTATATACAATGGCTGTGATCTCAGACGGAACAAGTTGTCTTGCGCAAAAATTTCAGAGTTTGCCCCTTAGAGACATTATTGTTACTTTCAGATGCTAAAAAACTTAGTGAAAAAACTGAATTGAAAATCCTATTTTGAGAAAATTAAAAAGTATGTGAGTGTCATTTTTACTCATCTACTTTTAGGTTTAACCCATCTCATTTACAAACTTTACAGTGTTATCACAAGAGCTAGAGACATCTAGGAAGCAGGAAACATGCTGGAATTTATTCCTCCCTTCCTCTCTGTCTCACTGCCCGGTATTATATGTCTGAAGAAGAGCTGGCAATCCTAGCTATCAGAATTAAAATGACAAACTGAGTGTCTAGGGTTCAACACCATGATCTAGCCAAGCTGTCACTCCTTCCCTTTCCTCATGTTTATAACAGCATTTATTCCCTCAATCTTCATAGTGAATAGCAAAGATTAAGAAATTAGGTAATTTCCCCTTCTTCTACCTAACTGCGTGGCCTCTTGCCTCTCTGCTGCTCAGTACACATAGCATGGAAAGCCCATTTTGACAAGATGTGAGCCACTACCTTAATTTTTTGATGGAAAGAAGAGAAGAAATTTTAAAATTGCACTGAGGAGGGATGATTACAGAAGGCACTCGTTGTAACTGCTGTCAGCTTTGCAGGAATTGGCTTAGTAAAAGAAAGACAAGTGCCTGAAACATTTCATCGTTGAGCCCTCCTGCCTTTTCCTTATCAGTAATTAGCATGAGTAGCAGAATGTGTGCACTGCCTCAATGGAAGTAATTACTGTGTAGAGCTCCAGAAGTTTTCAAACCAAAGCTTAAAAGACATCAAAATGACATATGCCTTCTACAAGATTTCTAGAGGGACATTCTTTTCCTCTATCCCTAAAAAAAAAAATTTAAAAAAAAATTGTAACCATATTTTTCTTACCACAGAAAAGACAGCATAATAGTGACTAAGCATCCTTCACGGCTGGATCAAAATTTTCCTGTACTCTCATGATGAAATATCAGAGAAACAACAGATATCCAGCACTGGTGTCCAAATCTCAAAGTAATTTCTCTACCATTGATGAGTTATGCTTTCCAAGCCAAATTTCACAAATTAGCTCTTCTTTTCTTTCCAGACACTGCAATCTCTGGAAGGAAGAAAATAAGAATTTTGTAACAAGGAAAGAAATTGAAAACCCCTCTAAATTTAGGTTAAAGGCAAAACTCTCCCATTTCTCCCATCCTCACTCTGCCTCCTCCCAACTAAATACAATACCTGCCTTCTCTAGACAGACCTGCTTCTTGAAGACACACACACACTCTTCAGTGTCAGGCAGAAGAAATCACTGAGATCAGTGTGAGGCAAGTTTGGGACTACTGAAGACATGCAAGTGCAGCTGACAGTCCTGTCTTCATGCTTGTCACTTATTTGTGAGAGGAGACCAGAAATGTTTTCAGTGGAAAGAGTTCATGATATTCAACGCTGGACAGAAGAAAAACAACAAGAACATACTGAAGATAATGTGTGAAGCAGAGAATTGAAAAAAGGAACAATGTTGAAGGACAGACAAAAAAAACCCACTGCAAATAATTACATCAGCATAACAGAGGCTCTTTTACTGGTTCCTACAGGGCCAAAAGGCATAACATTGAAGAGAGCAGTTATTACTGGTAAATATGGAAGAATGTCGTACTGCCATAACTAAGAATAGATGTTCCCTTCTCAGTAACTGGAAAAGTGCAGCTAGATGTTTAAGAGAGATGCAAGTTTCCAAGCCCCAGACACGAGCGTGGGTGGCCCCAGTGCCATCCCAGCAGGTAAGTGACAGTGCTATTCTGGAAACCATGTTCAGCATGTACCCAAATTAACAGCATCATAGAGAACACATTTTCTCTACAGTCTTCTAGGGAAGTTTCAGAGACATGATACCAAAATTCAGCCAAATATATATCTTATTTTAGATAAGATAGACTATTTTAAAATAGTCTAAGACTAAAGAGTCTGCTTAAAGCCATAGAAATAGTTGTTCAACATTATGTGCCAGAGAAACATGATAATAAATTTAACATTTCACCTGTGACTCAGGATCACAAATTTGGTTGATGAAGAACTTTGGTTTTGATGATGTGTTTTGTGTTCAGCAAGGAATGGAAAGGCAAGAGAGCTTGTGATTCAGCCTCAAGGGCACTGAAATATGTTTTGCCCACAGAGTATATCTGCTACCTGCTGAAAGAGAGCTTCAGATACAAGATTTATCAATGTTGTTAATGAACACAATTTGCTGAACTCTTCTTGTTAGTGGTCTCTATCACAATAAACAAAATAAAATGGTTTTCTAAAAGGGCCAGAAAAGTCAAGGTACTTCGTTCCCATTGAGGTTTTTTGGGGACAGTATCTCAGTATCATTGAAAAAATACCACATTGAAATGATCGAGAATTTTCCTGTATGTGTAAGTGGGAGTAGTTTTTAGGGTAAGCTATTATTGAACAGTCGTGGCAAGTTTGTGAGTCTGGGTCTGGGTCTCTGGCTTCAGAGTACAATTAATTTATAAATATTATTTGAGACATGGATCAGTTGCAAAATTACTCATCTGCCTCCTCATGGATGACCAGGCAAATTATGGTTTTATTTTACTCTCTGTTATTAAATTAGTTAACTGATAAATGAATGACTCATACTTTCTACAGAAAATTTTATCATATTGTTTGCTACTAATATTTTTCTCTTCCATTCCTTTTCAAAAATTTTGATATTGCTAGACTTGGTGGATCTTTTATCTATTAGTTCAGTTCATGGGAAAAGGCACATGGAATCAGATCTCCTGTTCAATCACTCAGCATTTTCTGTTGACATTTCCCAGGTAACATCAACAACTATGTGAATTCTTAGCCTTAACACACTTCTGTGTAACGCTAAACTGAGCACAGACTCTGGAATTGTCTCCTTACCTCCATTCATTTCCTGGAAGGGGCTCATTCCATTAATCACACAGAGATATGGACTCACATTTTGTACTATTATCCTACTCAACACTGCTTTCTTTGTCTTTCATAGCAAGACATTCATTATTGCTAATGTTCAGGGAATAGCAGGTATGCTGGACGTGTGCAGCATCCAAGTGTCTCCTTGAAAAATGGCATGGTCCTGAAAGAACCTCTGTCTCTTCAATGAGTGCCTTCCTGAGATCCTTCCAGCCTTTTTCTTCTTGGTTATTTTTGAAAAGAAATTAAATTAAGGTTCTGAGTGTCTGGCCACATCATTTCTGAAAATGCTTCTTCCTGAAAGCGCTGTATGTTTGCAGCACGTGTGAGCATCAATGTGTGTGTATGGCCTGGACCGTGTATCTGTCAGCCTACCTGACTCAAGTGTTGCTGCCCCAGAAGGTGGCCGTTCACTTCCACTGGAGAATCTGGGGACTACAAAGGTGTAATAAGCCCATTTAAGGGCAGGTCAGACAGAAACTTTTTAAAGTATGAACACTGGGACAGAATATTTCTCTGCTCCCCGGATCTCAGTGTTAGCAAAGCTAGGGAGGGATAAATGCTGTAAGTCGTTTGCTAACTGCCATGTTTCTGAGGAATCAAACTGTAAATAGCACGACCACCTCTCTTGGTGGAGCCAATAGGAGTGGCACATCCATCATTAGCTTAGCTCAGAAACGAGGAGCTGCAAACAATCACAGACTTTTAGCTTTTAGTTGGAAGGAATGTTTTTTAAGTCAAAGTTTCTTCTTAGTCAGCCCTCTCAATCTTAAATATTAATACTTTTACCACCACACTCCTTCTACTCCCAGAACCATAAGCTATAAATTGTCTCCATTTGTGGGGCTTATTTTGTAGGTGTTGGAAGTCACTGTTCTGGATTCCAAGCACACAGTACCTGTTCCTTCAGCAAGAATGACTACCAAGGGGTTTTATTTTGCCAAGCTGCAGGGAATTTCCTCTACTGCCCTTTACAGACACATTGCCCTTCCTGAATGGCAATAAATTCGCTCCTAAGTGAGCAAAACTCACTCAGAGGAGATAAGATCACTCCACAGATAAGATTGCCAAACTTGCAAAAGACTGACTGCTAAAGCACAGAGATATCAGAAAAACCCAGGGTCCTTGAGAATAGGATTTTAAAAATCAATCTTCAGACTTACCTATGATGCATGAGAGTTTTACACTATCCCATAAAAAATGTCCTTCCTTTCAATGAGAAGTAACTTTTATAGGAAGAGGGCATATCTTTTATTAGAGCAACACAGATAAACTCAGTACTCTTCAAAGTCTCACACTCAAGGTAGTGATTTCCTGTCCTCGGCCTAAAAATAGGGTCCTTCTCTCAGTTCCTTCTGTCCCCATTCTATTTGATTAGTCATGTACACAAACTACTAGGTGTGCCAGGCACAGCTCCCACCTGGGGTCCACGTTATGTGGCTGTGACTCTCAAACATAATTTTAATGGGAGCCACAGTGGAGGCCATGGTGGCATGCCATTGCTTCTAATGGCACACCAGAGGCAGGGCATGCCATAACAGAACCCTGTGCAAGATGAAAGGCAAGCTTTCCTGTCAGAGGAAATCCCAGCTAGCTGATCACAGGAGGGCAACAGCCCGTGACATCCTTCACAACACTGGTATCACGCAAGTGACAGAGATGAAGATCCTCAGCACCATCTGTTTTGTTCGACTGTTCCACTCTTGTGCACTGAATTACAAATGCAGACAGAGCCCAAGGGAACTAATTAGTTCCCTCCAGAAGAGAGCTGGGGAGTGAATTAACATATCCACAAGCATGTGCAATCAGAGAACCAGCAACCAGGACAGGAAACTGTGTTATATGACAGCATAGATAGACCCTTTGTCATCTCTTTTTGTAATGATATCCACCAGTCCCCTGGGAAAACAGCAACTTACAGCTTTAGTACCACCAAGGTAACACCATTTGCTTAAAAGAACAGATGATATACTACATTCTCTTTTTCTTTCTTACCTACTCCTCATGTGTCAATAAAAGAGATATAAAAATTTAGATCCCTGATTGCTATGAGTGGGATACAAAGGCACAAGTAACAAGCAATAGGACACGGGTATATGATCTCAAGTTGTGCCAGGGAAGGTTTAGTTGGATATTATGAGAAATTTCTTCAATGTAAGGGTTGACAGACACTAGAACAGGCTGCCCAGGGGAGTGATTGAGTCAGCATCTCTGGAGATACTTAAAAGGTAGGTAAATGTGGCAGTTTGAGATATCCTTTAGTGGTAAACTCAATCTTTTCAAACCTAAATGTTTCTTTCATTCTGAGTGATAAGCAGTGAAGGATGAATGAAGCATTGAAGATGTGGGATTTCTTATGAAAAAAATGTTACAAGTAGGAAAAACAAGGTTTTACTTCCTTCCTTCTATGAGAAGAACACTTAAACTCTTCTGTTTAATGTTATTGATTTTGTAAATTGGGAGCAAAATCCCTCTCACAGTTTTCTCTGTAAACGTGTTTTCTCTGTAAACAGTTTTCTCTGTAAACGTGTTGTTGTAACTGTATCTTATCAATTGCATTCCCTTCTCCTGGACACAGAACTTTGATGGACATTTCCTTTGACCACTGTAATTGAGGGAGGAAGAACTGATTTCCTCCAATGAATAGTGATTTCCAAATGGATATAAAAAATAAAGAAGGCGGGTCTTGCCTCCCTTCCTTCCTTCTCTCTGATGCTGGTAACAGGTGTCTCTGGCTCTTCCTTTTGTGTTGTTATTGTGAGATTTTGTGGCCCATACGGATATATCCATTTGGAAATCACTATTCATTGGAGGAAATCAGTTCTTCCTCCCTCAATTACAGTGGTCAAAGGAAATGTCCATCAAAGTTCTGTGTCCAGGAGAAGGGAATGCAATTGATAAGATACAGTTACAACAACATAGCCATGTTTACAGAGAAAACTGTGAGAAATTAGCTACAGAAAAATGAAAACATCCAGGACTGCAAAAATCAGGGCAACAAATCCCAGTAAAATTGTGACTGGCCCAAGCATTGTGGGAGCTGAAGAATGAGAAACCGCCAAACGAGTTTCATGAGTCCCCACTGTGTTGCAACTGGAAGTCTGGTGAGCAAGTCCCTGAAGATGAAATTATTAATCCCATATGCAAGTCACATTATTTTATTTAATATGGCAAGATACCAATGTATAACCAAAACAGTGTGGGCCCTTGTGCATTTTTGTTACCTGTCCACCTGATGTACAGGTCCAAGAAGAGAGATCCAAAAGCACCTTCCCTCCAAGCTTTGTATCCCCTGGATCTTCAGACAATCATGTTTACAGCAGCAATGCAACTGTCTCCATCTTACTACTACTGCTATAAGCAACAGAAAAGGGTTGTGTGTTAATATTTTTACTACAGGAGAGCTCTGTATTGGCCCAGATTAACTTCCTCTACATTTTCCCTACTGATAAAAGGGTTGTAAAATTTTATACTCCTGGGGTAGTTGTTTTCCCCAGTATGTAAAAGTTTCATTTACAACACATGGAGAAAGCTAACTGGGTTAACATTACTAATTTGCTTCTTATATTTCTACTGTTTAGAGTACATAAGAGCACTCCTAATCTAGGAAAACACTGTACCTGTTCCCCCCAAGTCTCATTTTATTTGGTTTACTCTCTGATAAACATGACAGATATGTACCACACCCATACATTTTTTAAATACTTAGCTTTTTAGAAAGAGAAGCCTATAATCCACAAGCTGTAAAAGCTTGTATACTGAACATAAAGACCTTTGGGAAATAAATTACAATAATGAATACCCCTCAATATAAACACATAACCCACCCCCGCTGATAAGAACTGCAAATTATATTGAAGTATGAACTGCAGTAGTCACATATAATTGCCACATATGACAGGCAGAGACATTCTTGTCATCCATTCTTAGAAAAGAGTGATAATTTCTACTTGTTCTTAGGCCAAAGGGAGAACTGGCTTCTGAATTTGATGTTTTTCCAAGGCTAAGTGATTTATTTTTTCCCTACCAGGCACTGAAAGTCTTTTTTAGATTTAGCCCTACTTCTTGATGAAATCCAATCTCACAGACACAAAGGCACAGAAATAAGCTTCCTGTGAGGAAAGTTAACTAAACAATTAGGTACCTGGAAGCCTCTGTTTGAAAGATACATCAAGTTATCTTATAATCCTAAATTATTTCATAAAACTTGAGGAGAGGTGAGTGAGGCAGTTTGTCTCTACTGAATGGCAGGCATTCTTGTGAACTATTTACACCAAATTTTGAACCAAATTAGTGGGAGTTAAAGACTCCCTTCAGCTCCCAGAAAAGCTCAGCATCTTGCAGTAAACCATAAATGAGCAAGAGGATAAAATATCTTCCTTACACTGTATTTCAGTGCTTTTAGAACAGTTAAATATAGGCTATTGGCTAGATAGAATAAGAAATGCATGTTACCTCTGCCAGTGGTATGAAGACTGTCAGTTTGGCAGCTTCCAAGGGTACAATTTTGTACATGAACTTTTATCAAGAAAGTTTCCTATTCTAGAACAACAGTGGAAACAGTACACAGAAATACATGTAGTCACCAACATCTCTATATTTTCTTATCCATGTGACTCATCTCTCAAAATAGAAGATATTTTATGCCTCTGAGGTCCATGGGCTTTGTACTCTGAATTTTTGGCTAGGATGTCAAATACAATCAGTGTCAAACATATGTTTCTGAAACCATGAAGGTCCAGTCAACTGATCACTAACTTTTAGCCAATTGTTTTCACTGGAGTTGTTGAGCCTTTTATGTCTTTCTTGGGCAGATAAAGCAGTTATCAGTTTGTGTAACACAGGAGTGGTCAGGACCTTCAGCAAGGTACCTGTGTAGAAATATATGTGAAGGCATGACCATAGCAACCAACAATTTCAAGATGTGAGGCCCTAATTTTCCTCTCTATCTTTGCACAAGTCATAGCTCATCCCACTCTGGAGTTGATGATTTATTTATTTCTGTAAGGTACTACACGTAATACACATAAGTATATGAAAATTGCAAATAATGTAGAAAAAGAAGGGTCAAAAGGAAATGCACAGATTTTCCTTCCATTTCCTTATTGTCATGGTTTAACCCCAGCCAGCAATTAAGCCCCACACAACCACTTGTTCAGTTCCTGCTGATGGAACAGGGAATTGGAAAGAGTATTGGAAAAGTGAGAAAACTCACAGGTAGTGATAAAGACAATTGAATTGGCAAAGGAGATAAAGACATTTTAATAAGGAAAGGAAAAGCCCCATGTGCAAGCAAAGAAAAACAAGGAATGAATGCACCTCTTTCCCTGGGCAGGGAGGTGTTCAGCCGTCTTCAGGAAAAAACAGGCTCTATAACATATAGTAGTTACTTGGGAAGACAAAATGCCGTGACTCTAAACATCCCCCTTTCCTTCTACTTCCCCCCAGTTTTATTTGCTGAGCATGATATCTTATGGTATGGAATATCCCTTTGGTCAGTCGGGGTCAGTGGTCCTGGCTGTGTCCCCTCCCCACTCTTTGTGCCCTCCCAGTCCCCTCACTGGTGGGGTGGGGTGAGGAGCAGGAAAGGCCTTGGCTCTGTGAGTAATGAAAACATCCCTGTTATCAACACTGTCAACACAAATCCAAACCACATCTCCATACTCGGTACTGTGAAGAAAATTAACTCTACCCCAGTCAAATCCAGCAGGTTTATATTTAAACTATCATAAATATCCACCCATTATTAATGCCAGCTCCTCAGACAAATCAGGGTTGGGGGGAGTTGGTTTTCAAGCAGTCAAAGTCTTGGGGTTTTTTTGCACAGGCAATTACCCGCAGACTAAAATTCCATTCAAAAAGCCTACAAATGTTGAACTGTTTATTTTCCATTTCTGTTGATTAAAGTATGAGGTCATTTTTACTCTGCCTCTTTCATACTCTTAATAAACTCATGCCCTGTGGTACTAGTGACTTTCACATATCAACTTCTCAACTACCCATCAATCTTTACACAGAGCATTAATGTTTTGTTGTTCTTGTTCTGGCAGTAATGATTTTTCACTTCTTCTGCTGATTTTTTTTTATCAAAAGTAATTTACAGCACTCTTCATCAAGATGAGCCTTTGCCAATTCTAAATACATCATATGTGTGTTCTCTGCCACTTGGTCAATCCAGAAAATTGACTTATATGCTTTGCTGGTTTTAAATCAAGCCATAATAGGTAATAAATAAAAAGGTCCTGTAGGAATTTCCCTAACCATTTATATATGAAGAAAAATATTGTTAAAGTCCCTTAAAATTCTGGGGAATTTTTCTGTGAAATGCTTTCGTAAGTAGATTTTTTAAATGTATAACTGCATGAAATAGCCTTTTAAAATATCTTACAATGCTTTGATTTGAAGTCTTATTAAAAAACACCTGAGATTTCTTAATGCATCCATATGATTTGTCACTATAAAACAGTCACTTTGGAAATTATGAAGTTGATTATGAATAACTTTTAAGTTGTTCAGAACCTTTAGGGGTCGACACAAACACGTACCTGGCTTTTCATCTATTATCTCTTCTACAAGAAGCAGTTCTGAAGTTCTCCAAGACCTCACTTAATGGGTGATCAGCTTTGCCAAACATTTACCTAAAAATTGGCATAAACATCACTTTCAATTCCCTACTGTGCAATAGAGGTAAGATTATTTCCTTTCTAACACACCAGTTTGTGTCTAATAAGATCCTATAGATAGTGATAGCATTTTACCATAGGCATTGCATAGTATTGCTTTATTACTTCCAGTAGGAATTATAGTAAAATAATAAAAATAATACCTATTAGATCTTTCCAGCAATAATTTGTAACCGTTTGTTAAATGCTCAGGGAAAAGTTTATTTATGTCTTTTTTTACATTATTGCAAGCAAAACGTCAGCTGGTTGTGCCCATCTGTGCTTTGCTGCTTCATTTGAATGTGCCTTATAATATTTTTAATGCTTAAACATCCAATCAGTATTTGTTAACTTTTCTAAACTTAATATTTACATTTGCATATAATTGCAATATTTTGTATCTTGGAAATTTTCCAGAACTGAAAGCAAGAAATTATCTTGTCCCTTGGCAGAGACATGGTCAAAATGCCTGTTTTGTCCATCTCCCTGCAGTTTGCAATATAGGCTGATGAGATCACAGACAGTGAGTGCTTCATCCTTCAGACCCTGTTGCCAAAACCCTTCAGTCTACAGAAGAGAGACTTTCTTCTGGCAGTGTGCAATCCTTGAATTTTGAGCAAGCTTGACATTTATACTATATAATTAGGAGTAGCAGTTATGTTGCTATGCTGCTTTTCCCATATGGTACAAAAATCCAGCGTCAGAGACTAAAAGTTCATGACACCATTATACATTCAATAACCCACCTTCACTAAAATATAATTTTCCCTTCTCTTTTGTGTTAGATAGTTATCAACTTTTATTAAAGGGAACATTGCCAGATGGAGCAGTGGAGGAACTGGAGTGCACAGGTGTGTGGGAGGGGAACTGATGCAGGGGTGAGTTATCAGCTCACAAGGTGCAGCATGAGGACACAGATTAGGCAAAAGACTAAAAACTGCATTTGGAAATGAAAGAGAAAAAAAACCCCAGTCTACATTATAGCTCTTTTTTGGCTGTGCACTCTCTTTCTGAACCACAGGCCCCTTAAAGTGTTTGATTCAACAGAAATAGAAAGCAAAGCCACAGCTGAGGTTGTAAGAGCTACAGATATTTATGCTGCCTCAAGGAGCAGCTAAAACCACACCAGTATCAATCACAAGTTAGAAGCAAAGAAAATACAGGATCCACATCATTTAAAATAATCATAAGGAAACATTTGAAAGAATCTGCATGAAACTATGGGACACAACTTACACAGTTGTATATCAGAATGTATTTCTTTTATTTCAAAACTCTGCACAGATTTCCTATGAGGATGGTTATACATAATACTAATATTCAAATGTCTAATATTGCATCCAAACATGCTAAACCGCATGACAGATGCCAACCTTCCTTTGAAGGAAGGTTCATATGAGCAAGAATATTGTGTTCACAGAGCTCAGAAAAGCCTGCTTCCTTTCCTACCTTCAGTACAGACATCCTGTGACCAGCTAAACATTTCCCAGTCCTGTCAGCTCTCACATTTGCACTGTGAAGACAAAACTGGGTATCTATTAAGTAAAAGCTGTGTGAGGTATAAATCCTGGGAGAAGAGAGAGGAAAAAAATAGAGATTTTGGAGCATATTTTTAAAATTCAGATTATTTCACTCACTTTTACCACTACAATAGTATTTTTTATTTTATAGTACTGAAGAAGTTCAGCTCCTTTAGAGTGGCATTAAGACCTAAAAGTTTTTCACATATTCAGGACTAAGAGTAAAAAAGAAAAAATGTAATTTAAAAGTTGAGATAGAAAGATTTTATTAACATCAGCTGGCTTTTTTCATGGCACACAAGGAAAGGCACAAGGCCTTTTTCATGGCACACATAGGACTATATTAAAGATAATTAATCTAGCTTCCTTTAATATTCTTAAAGCACTAACAGGATCTTCAATGATATTAAATGTTAGAGGAAATATGTATTTTAGGGCTTGTCTATGCATAGAAAAATGGCTTTATTCACATCTCTTAGTATTGATGCAATCACAGCTCTATTGTAGACTAATTACAAAATGAGAAGCAAATTGAATTATACCAGTGCAATTTCAGTCAAATAATGCTTCTCCAGGAATAACTGAGTTGGGGGAGATTAAAAAATCATGTCCAGGAAAACCTTTTGTGCCAGGATAAAAAGTGTGTGGAGACCAAACCTTTGGTACAGGGACTTGGGAAGTCTCATCAGTGGTTATTTTTATTTTTTTTCTTTTAGCAAAACTAATGGAAGCAAATGCACATGAATGAACTTGGTCCTAAATGTCACCCTCATCTTTGAGAAAGCCACCATCAGCTCTCACTGCTGTGGGAACATACGATTAAAAGAGGATAATTATTTTCATTATGTGGTTATATACTGCTGGTATCAGGACCATTAAAGTTTGTGCTTTAATATTGCCAGCCTAACATCTATCAGTATTTGGCAGCTTCGTTGCTGAAGCACATCCTTTGAGTCTGCTGGGATCCCCAGGGACAAGGTAGCATAGCTAAATACATAAATAATTAGGGACACTGAAGTAGTGACACTGAGCTTTCTGAAACTGATGTAGGGGTAACTAAAAAGGGACTGATACCTCATAAGTAATGGGAAGGCAAACTTAGGGACACCCTGTTGTTTGCTGCAATATACGGGGCCAGGAAGCTCACACACAGATCCAAATGAGCTGAAGGCTTTAGAGGAATCAAGGTGAACTTTCAGAGATCCTCAGGGAGACTTTGTGCAGAGAAAGAAATGTGGAAGTGCATGTGTTGCAGCCCAGAAATGGGCATAGGGCTTGGTAGGGTGCAAAGCCCTGAAACCAAATGCTGGCAAAGGTCTTCAGCCCTAGGGACCACTTTGTGTTCTGGGAATTCCAGATACATGCCCATGCCTCACTCTTGTTTCTCCCTCCCGCCAAAAAGGGGTAAAGGGAATATGGCACTTTGTCTAATGGCTATTTTGTGATGCTCTGGTAGGAAGAAGCACTTAAAAGGAGAAAAAAACACCTGTCAAGTCTCTTACACTGATTAGTGCTCAAAGTCTCACAGGGCAGAACAAAAGAGGTTTGAGAAGTCTGCATTAGTCAACATCTAATTTAGAAACATCTGATTTAGGGGAGCTAGAAAAATCAATGGAATTATGGGTGGAATGAATAGCAGAAAACAGAAAATAGACTAAACAAGCAATCAGTGAGCCGGCAGTTAGAAAAGCACATTGTACTACTTTTACCACAATGGCCTGAGGAGAGTGCTGGAATGATCAGAAGAGGGTACAGTCCCTCCACAAACAAAGTAAATGAGAAAGACAACACACAATTATTTCTCTCGGGCACCTATAGAAAACAAAGCAAAACAGAACAGCAGGGAAAAAATAAAAGAGATGCAAAATTGCCTGTGGAAGCAGTGATGACCTCAGACTCTGTGTAGCCTCAGAGAGCACCTGCTGTGTGAATTGCTTGGGCTTTTATTAAAAATTCAATTAATGTGAACAGTTGTACTAATGGAACAAAAGCTGAAGAATGGTTATATACAGCCAAGGCACAGTCCAATAATCCTGTTTCCTTTCTCAAGCAAAAGCCTAATAAAAACAACAAAGTCTGCTTGGACAGGAAGACTGAGGGTGAGACAGGACATGCAGGTGGTCAGTCTCTGCATTTGGAAAACAAGAGCTCCAAACCCCTGTACAGTTCAAAAACACGTAACCAAAAATCCACCTTTCACTCTGAGGCAATTTGTTGTTGAAATGCAGTTGAACACAGTTGTGTGTCCTACACTCTCACAGTATCTTGCTGCCACAAGTATTGAGTGCATTTTGGCAGCAGGTGGGTACAGATGTACTTAACTGCAGCAAGATCCCAAACTCTTCTAGCAGGTCATAACCAGGAGAGGCAGGCAACGCAGCTCTACAGTCATTCACATTCCTGACTTTCTCTCCTTCTCTAGAGATATTCAGCTGAGACAGATCTTCCTGAAAGAACCTCTGCCTTTGGCTTTCCTGCAGATACAGGTCTGAAAGAGGATGCCAGAGGAGGCACAAATGTCACAGAGGAAACAATGTCAGAAGCTAAAGAACTTGGGATGAAAACCCTTTCAATCCCTAAAGCTCCAAGAAAAACATAAGCTCCTCTTTGCCGTCTCCACAAAATACATGCAAACAGATAATTTGAAACCTAATCTAACTTTTCTCTGGACATGAGCACAGGAGGACATGACCCACATAACCAACCAGACATGTCAGACATCTGTCATATTGTGTTGTCCAGCAGTAGAGGGTGACCAAAGAACAATCTGTGAAGATTTCAAGCAATTTTTAACATGTTTGGGGTTCTTTTGTTATTTTTTTTTCTAAAAAACTTAAATATTCGCAGTTGGTTACAAAACATAGTTGCCAAAAAAAACCAAAAAGCATAACTTTATCTTTCCAATTCATCATCTAGACAAATTAATTCAAGGCAGGGAAGCAATTAAAATGCAAAATGAAAACAGAGACAATGTTCTTTGTGTTCACAGCCCCCAGTGTGGCTTGGAGTTAAATTTACATGGACTTATGCTGGCATGGTTAAAAGAAAAAAACAATATTATAATTAAAAGTGTGTATCAAATAATAAAGCTCACACAACTGGGAACAATATTGCTCAATTTATGTGTTGCCCCCAAAAAAGTATTCAAGCATAAATATTATCAGAAATCAGCCATGCCATAAAAGTGCAAGACATAAGTATTAATTTTACATCTCACTATGGCTTCTGCCCAAATTCACTAGGTCCTTTAGTTAAAAAAACCCAAAGCCCAATTTCAGTATCTTTCATAAGTACATTAGCTGGTTTTCACACATCTTAACACTTGCTCTTCCTAACACTTCAGGATAATATATTTCTTCACCACTACTTCTAAGTCAGCAATATTGGAAGAAAAAAGAAAAAATATTAAGAATATCTTAGGGCAACAAAGTTATAAAATAACTGAGTGCCATCCCACAGACATTTTAAAATGTTCTGTAAACACTCTTATGGCTGCTTCTGCAATGACTGATCAAAACCATTAATAATGTAATTTTGCATGTAAACGTTTCACAAGATTAATTTTAAAGGGTTGAGCAGTAAATATAAATATCAGCTAAACCTAATTCTAAAGTTTTTGTTGCGTTTTTACATCCAAGATCTTGGCTTGCCAATCACACGTTTCAGTTGGATTGTAAACTTGTTTCATGTAGACTGATCTTACCCAAAGTGAGCTGTGAATAGGTTGGAAAAGGTTTTTTTTTACATGTTTGAGAAATCTTGTGTAAGCTGTATGTTTCCTGCATGCATGGAATTTATTCATGCTATGGTAATTACTGATGTATCTAAAATATGAGACAACAACTGTTCAAAGAAAGTCAGAACTGGTGCAGGTGGAACCATCCTCTTAAACTTTTACAGGATAAACATTTACAGGATGATCCAAAGTTGTCTATTAGCAAATAACTTCTACAACAGTTTTGAAATGTGAAAGGCAAATGCTGCTGTATAATTTAGGCACAGATTATGTTAAGAAACCATTCAGTCTAATCCTTGTGTTGCTGTTATATCAAATATGCTACTGTTAGCTCAAATTTACTTCAATTTCTTTTTACTGAATCTCAAAAGTCTTTCAAGAATTAAATCCATACAGAAGCACTGAACGCCAGCTAGGTCCAACAGCATGGACCCTGCACACATGACATTGCACAAAAAAGGTCACAGAGAGCAAATTCCCACCTGCAAGCCATCATAGCAAAGACACTGGAAAAAGACTGTAATTTATAAATGTTTCTATGAAGGATCCTCACAAAACCATATCACAGTCCTTAATTAGTTGATTATTGAAAGATGGAAAATGGATTGGACCAGAGCACAAATAAAAATGTAGCTCTAGGAAGAAGAGGGAGGCAAATTGTTGTCTTACAAATGCTGCTTTGCCACGTGAAGGGTGGTCTGGATGTCAAGAGCCAGGTGACAGGGGTGCAGGGTTGTATTGACCAGGTATTACACCTGGTCAATAACCTGAATGTTGTGGCTTCTCTCATGTGCACCTTCACAAATCTCTGTCAATACAGGCTCTCTGGAGCTCCTGAATGGGCAGCAGGGAGGATATATCAAATATTTTTTCTATTTCAAATTTTTTTTTTGTATTCAAAAATTTTTTCTGGTTTTCTAACTGTGATATATAAAAATAAAAACCATAGTTCTTCTCATCACAGATGAAATTAATAAGAAATACTGTGATAAATACTTTGAAAATAAAGAATGTTTGTATTTCCTCTGACAAGAAAAGGGGATATTCCAGAAGAAAACATACTTGAAATTAATGCATAAGAACATATTTTACAAGGTACAGACATGCCTGTAAAACTTATTTCTACTAGATAGCTTCAGCTTCTAAGCCAGAAGACTTTCTACAGAACTTACATTGAACCATTTAGAGATAAGACCATATTCATGCAAACGGTGTCTGCTACCCAGTAGAAAAAAATAACAAAGTGAGCAATTTAGAAAGGTTTCCATGGAATCAAATATTTAAATGGGGAAAAAAACCCCATTTAATCAGTGACAATTTTAAAGGATGTTGCAGCACTAAACATTTTGTCTGAGGAAGCAGCCTGGTACACCTGGTGAGGGAGTGCAAGGAGCCTTTTTCTTTTACCTGACTGCTTAGCTACAGAGTTCCTTCCTCTGGTAGAGCTCTTGGTGTCACTTCTAGAAAGAAAGTACTGAACAGAAACATACAAAGACTAGTGGATGTTAGTGTACTTCAAAAGCACCCCAGATGCCTAAATGTTTTGCCAAGTGGCTCTCCAAGAACTAAACTGTACTTGTTGACTGACAAACTCTGATCCACAGATGTAGTATCCCAAATAAAGGAAACCACTTGTCACAGTTGGGCCAGTTCTCACTGGATGAGACTGAATGTAAATAAGAACAAGATTTATTGTTTTACTACACCTGTGGTTTTTGTTGGAGATCTGAAAACAGTACAGCAGGTTTTGCATTCTATGACAATGCTTTATTGGACAAATTAATTACTAGTCACTTCTCTAAGCAGTTTGAAGAGGTCCATCATACTCACTGTGACTCATAATTTGCATATAAACATATCACATCTTGAAACTTCACTGCACTTCCTCTACAGCTTACTTCACAGACTCTTGGCTAGAACACAGCTGAATTTACCAACTGACTGTGAACAACAAGAACAAT
Organism: Climacteris rufus; assembly: GCA_013398175.1. Taxonomy (NCBI): domain Eukaryota; kingdom Metazoa; phylum Chordata; class Aves; order Passeriformes; family Climacteridae; genus Climacteris; species Climacteris rufus. The sequence continues at coordinate 29,802 of VZRZ01004912.1, forward strand.
GATGAAGAAGCCAGGAAAAACTCCAGAATGACAGCAACCATTAAAAGAACAAGTGGACATGATGCAGTTTTGATAATTCTTGACCCTGTGCTTGGCAGTGGTATTGCTTTGAGCATCTTTTGTGCTTTTATAGAAACAGCTAGAGATCAAACATCATACACCTATTCAGCTTGTCACTGATTTCTTACTGATGATTAGTCTGTCATTTCATATGCAGCACAACCTGGAAAGAGAACATTAGATTTCCAAAGAACTTCTCTGCAGGTTTAATCTGTTCCCTTTGCCTCTGAACAGAAGCAAGAGTACTGTATTTCTTGCTGTCATCTCATTAGATTGGTTATTTATAGTGGTTCATTTACATAAGCAGTTGAATAAAATATCAATACTCTGAACCTCCATGTCATTGCCATGAAAGCTTTTCATGATGGTAAATCTTGTCAAAATTGCACACCTAACCAGTAAGATACAAGCAGTATCTTATGGCATAACTTATATGGCATAAACCTTGGTTCCTGATTTCTTTTCTGCTTTTTAGTTATTTTCTTCAGTATTTTCTGCATCACCTTCAAACTGAAGAAGCTGGCTGAAAGGAATAGAGTTGAAAGAGATATAAAGTGTTAATAGGGATTACCCTTTGTTCATTGTTACACACATTGCCAGCTTCTTTCCTCTTCTTTTCATTTGGATTGACATTGGGAAAAGCATTACAAAACTTTGGTATTGTAGTCACTTCTTCCATGCTTCATTTGTCTTTATATACCTAAATAATGTACCTGAACATTATGCATTGCCTTTAAAGTCCAGGGTTCATAAATAGATGCAAAAAAAAAAAAAAAAAAGGAAAATAAAGCTACAACTACTTAGGGAGACACCTGTAACAAATGAAAATATGAGTTCAGCAAGAAATGTGGAATAAAGTCTGCAGTCTCTCAAAGTATTAATGTTATGGCATTAGAACTACTCCACAATTGTGTTTGCATCCCTCTGTTATTCCTTTTTTTAATTTACTAAATTTAAAAGGTGCTTTGGGGTTTTGTATACAATAAGACATCATGGCCCAGCTGTTCAGAAAAGAAGAAGGATGAGGAAATCCTTGATTAGCATTTATAGTCCTTTCCAGCAGATAAAACCTTGGGCAACTTTTGAATTGGCTTCACTTAATTTGATATGTTTTCAGCTAATGCTTTGTTTGATTTCCTGTGACATTAAGGTTTCAGATGAAATCTGAGTTGCCCAAACTTGGAGTCTTGTCATCACAAACAGCACTAGTCACTAGAGTGTCACTAGAGAGAGAGTCACTAGAGAGAGAGAGACAGCAGCATATCCAGAGGGTGGTAAGTAACATAGAGAAGTGGATCTCTCTCCTTGGACTGCTTCTCTCCACCTGCTGATTGCAGAGGAAATCTAGCACAATTCAATTCTTGACACAGCAACCTTAGCTGAATTACTGATAGTAGGTAGGATGAACAGGACTGTAAATGTCATTACCTCTAAGTCCTAATCTCAGAGGGACTCAGCTTTCATTTAATGGGAGTGGAAAAATCTTTTTAGATGAGCCAAGCACTATAAAAAAATTTAAATCTGGCCAGTGTACCACTGTAGGTACAGGAAATCTATCCAATTGTCTCTGCTGCAAATAATATTCAATCTTTCTTTGACAAATCCAGGTGCAGAAAATTAAATCTGTCTCTCAGGAAGCCAATAAGAGTGTTGCAATTATCTTTAATTAATTCATACTTTCATTTAGGAAACCAAAGTATAAGATGAAAACGAAGATATAATAAATAGGTTTTGAGAAGCATTTTCAATAAAGAGGCAAACAGGACTTTGAGCAAGCTTGTCTAGTGGAAGGTGTCCCTGCCCATGGCAGGGGGATTGAAACTGGATGATCTTTAAGGTCCCTTCCAACCCAAGGCATTCTATGATTCTATGCTTGACATACAAAATGAGAGGCTGGTCCAAGCACAGGAAATGTATTAAAAGAGGCACTGAGGTATGAAGCAGAAGACAGAATGATAAAGTGAGAGCATATATGAACAGATGCAGCACTGGCAGAAAAAAGAGGAGCAGGGGTTTGAAGTCAAGGGACCACTTCAGACTGACACTTAAATACTGAGATCAGAATGTGGCTTCTAACAGTGAACATTCTGCCTTGGTTACCAGAAAAGAAACAAAAAATAGGTTTCCATGACTTGATTATCACAATCTAGAATCAAGTTAAACTTCTTAATCCAAATTTGCCACACTTTGTATCCAGTATAGAATGCACAACACACAAATCACTTTTTGGGTACCAGATTGTGGGAAGTCTGAGTCCATGCTTTACATTATTACCTAATCTCTGGAAAACAGTTAAACAGCAAGACCAGTTTCTCTCAGGAAGCATATATCATGTTATGTGTTCTTGTCTTTGAATCATGGAGAAAATAACATGGGAGTACATTTTTATTGGTATCACTAGCAGATCCAGCTAGAGTTTCACAGGATTTTCCTGGAGCAGCATTTCAGTTTTGTTAGCATTGCCTAACCTGGTATTAACTCAGTATTTACCCAGCATTAAACAAGAATTCTCACATGCTTCATTTAAAGATCACAGCATTTAAATTTTTCATATGGCTGAACTCTACTTGCCTTTTTAAACATTAGAAATCATGTGTCATCTCTTGCTTTAGTGACAGTCGACATTGCAAAGTCAGTGGAGCAGTGTCAAATTATAGCAGTTATGAAGCTGCCCAAGGTTCAAAAGCAATTTAAAATTTCTAAGCTATCATGGAGCAGGCAATAGTTGTGCAGCTGAAAACATTACCACAAAAAACATCAGCAGTAAGAGAAAAGTAATTAACTTCACCAACTTATTCCAGAGCTAAATAAGTGCACTTAATGGCTGGGGATGGTAAAAAGAACTTCCAACTTTGAGGTATTCTTCTACAAACAGTCATGGAAAAATAACTCTGTTTTTATTTTTTGGGTGTTTTGTTGTTGTTGTTTTTTTGGGGTTTTGTTTTGTTTGTTTGTTTTTAATAAGCATTTCTGCCTTAAGGGGCTGTTGTAAAATTAGTACCTTGATAGTTTTCTGGAAAATGGTAGCAGATCAGCAGTAATTCTTATCAGAGGGCCTTATTATGAATTTATTCAGAATTATAATACAGCTTCAATTTTAACTTAAATGTTTCAGAAGGAAAGGCTATGCCATATTGCTACACAAGGCTAATCTGGTCTTTTTTCAGCTGGATGAAGCTGATATCATGAGAGTCAGGCCCAATGTTTTAAAGGGAGAAGCTGTTTAAATATCACGATTAAAGCGCATTGGAGTTTTAATGATGAATTTCATTCCTTGCACAGGTTCAGAGACACAACTGAGTTCCTTAAGCCCTTTCTGTGTGTGGAGTTAGCCCCTTCCTTTTGGGCTAAAGCAGTAGCACCATAATACGAAATTTCCTCTCACAGTATTTTTGGTAGCCAGACACTGAAGAGAGCACTGTTTTAAATTGAGCACTGTTTAAATTTGCTGTTATCTTGTATGCTACACAGAGGTCAACAAGAAGTTAACCAAAGTACGACTGATGGCATAGAATCCTCTGATGTTTCACAAAGTGTTTTAAACTGTTAAGAAGGACACTATTTGCAGCAAAGGCAAACCTCCACAGAAAAACAGTCTCAGCATCTGAGATTATATATTTAGAGCCAAATAGCACTTTTCAGCTTCTGAGCCTGATGTGAGCCAGAGACATCTGGACACCTTGTCATCCTGAGGTTCAGATGTATATTTGTGTTGCTGGGAAAAGGAACACCAGACAATGTGACACTGCTACGCTCAACTTATTAAGTGGACCAAGCTAGGGATAAGCTTTGCCTGAGAAAGCTTTTCACTCATGTACACGCAAACCAAGACTCTCTCCAGTTACAACAGGTTGTCTCAGTCTTGCCTGGAGGCAGCATGACAACCCAGTGCATCCAGACCCAGTGTCAGGCCCTGTTCAGTGGCTCAGAATCAATAGTTTCACTCTGTGTCTCCTTCTCATCTATTCCTCATCCAGTGCTGGATGTCTGCATAGCAATGCTTCCCTTGATGTGATACAGGGTTTTATAGCCACTATTTGACACAAGCTGTCAATCATATCAGTACCCAGCAATATCCTTGTCTATCTTCCCAGCAGCTTCAAATAATGCACTTGTATAACATGTTGATCCCTGGCCTGTGCAAAGGCTCAATACAGTCTGTTCCTGTTTGCATTTTCTTGTCAGTTGTTACTCACTATACTAAACTGTGAATCAAAGCATGGTCACAAAGGCACTGGTGACAACCAGCTTTGCCCCTTTTTACTCTTGAACTTCACTTTAACAATCCCTCTTCTTCCTGGCAGAATCATTCATAGAAGCAAACCAGAAAATCTGAACAAAGATGTTCCTGCAACACGCTACAGACACAACTCAGTCTGTCTTGTCTAGATACACCTTCAAGATCCAGACTCAGAATGCCTGTGCAAACAATAAAAAAGTGATGATCCACCTGTTCCTGAAGCAAGTTCCTGTGTGAACCCCACCAGACAATGTCCCAAGAAATGTTTTCTAATTTGGCCCTGCTTTGAGTAGAGATTGGACCAGATGCCCTCCAGAGGTCCTTTCCATTTCATAAGGTCCTTTCCAAACTGTTTGTCTGCGATCCTCTAACATGATCTCCCTGTTTGCTGTTGGCTTTGCTGCTTACATCCTTTGAATAATGAAACCTGGAAGCAGCCCTGAGGCAATTTGCATGTACCAAGAAGACAGACAACACCTCATCTGGAACAGTCACCAGGAGAGTTTTCAACATCTCTTCAAAGTACAGGGTAGAAGCAAGCTTTTGGAAAATATGTTTTCAGGGCACCTATTCATTGCAATAATTGAAGGTGCCATAGATAACAAAGTACTGGCTCTTGCCACTGGCCTAACAGCCCTTTTTATCTTTAGGGTTGCATTCAGCAACTGTAACATGTTGATTCAATGCTGTAACATATTGGAAAAAAAGTTGTGTTAATGTAATGCAAAAACAATCTATTCATCATCCTGACATCCAACAAATAACTTTTCCTCTTTAATCTAGAAATTATGGCTGTTCCATGTGTGCTACATCATGCTATTGCTATTCTACAGACAGCCCTTATTGTTTGGCTTTAGGTTTGGGAGGTTTTTTTTCCCACTGGTACATATTTCCAGCTTTCTCCTTCCATGTGCTGTTGTAGCAAATCCTTTACAGGGGAATGTGGGTTGAGCCAAATGAGCTACTTACATGTGTAGCTCACACATTTGTTATTATCTACAGTTCACAGCAGACAGGAAAAAAAGTCCTCTCCCCAAAGACTAGCCAGGATAAAACCAGTATGACCTAAAAAGACTGATTTCTAGTCAGAGCTGGAAATCCTGCTGGGATAAGAGACCAATACTTGAAGATTTCAACAGATTGCCTTTCAGCTGACTGCTGGCCCTCCTCATCAATACTAGTGAGATGTTACATTGATTGAAACACTTAACAATTTTTCCTTCATGCAAATGATCCATGTGCAGATTTTCTTTGAATTACTAACTTGCTGCTTTTTTGAGATATGATAAAAAAAATCTAGGAACATAAAACAGACCACAAATTCTCTGTGAAATACTTGCCATATCATTTCACTAAGCATTCACCACTTATGCTTATTGCAGCTGCGCAGCTTCCATGGGATCTAATTCACACACCTTATCCAGCAAAACCAAAATATTTTCCATGGGGCATTCAGCTTGGTGACCTGAACCACAGCACCTTTCCATCTGTTATTACCAGGTTTCCTTACCCCATGGAAGAAAGGACAAAGGCAAAAATCCAACATATGCAGTTCATGTTCATAACTCCAATTTAGAATTGTATCCTTTTTATCAGCATTGAATACAATTTTCAAGTCCATTCCCTGGAATGACCACAGACTAATCACCATTTAAAAAATAAATATTTGCCAAGAGTTGCCATTGCAGCAGTGTGAGGAGCATTAACAGCACCAAAGATATTCAATCGGTTTCTAATTAGAAATGTGATTTAATATTTTACCACCCTTTTTTGTTTCCTTTTTAAAACATCCATATGTTTGACATTTTGTTCATAGAAATATGAACAAAAATGAACAGAAATGAATTCTGGATCCATGGCTGAAGTACATAAGGAGATATAATTTTTTTTGTTTCAAGTGTAAGGCATTTTTAAAGCTTCATTTGCCAAGTCAAAGCAAGAAATGTACATTCATAATATAACCTGTCACACAGCTTCATTTTCAGTAACGAATACTAAATATCTGACTAAAGGAGCTGGTAGAAAAGAAAGGCCTTTTCCCTGAAAACTTCCACAAAAAATGAAAAGCAACGAAAAATAGCTATCAGCATTTTTTCAAGGAACTCCTTCTGTTCCTCACCACCAGATCCCCACACTTCCCCCTTTCCCCTAAGAAAACCTAACAGCAAAAATTATTTCAGAAGAAAACAAAATATTTCACTTCAGAAATATTGCCAAGTGGGAGATCCAGAGGAGCTATCGTTCTAATATTTCATATTACTAATCTTGCTCACAGATTTATCTTCTAGGTTGCACATTTTCACATAATCTTTTGCATCATGGAGAAGCCAGGTATATCATGGAATTCTGTGGTCAGTACCAATGAAGAACAATTTAATGGAGCTTGAAATCTCAGTCTTATCATCTAAGAAAAGATAACCATGATTCCCATGATGCACTGTAGCAAAATTTTTGAATGAAATGTCTTATTATCAGCCAAATATTGGCCTATTCAACCGTTTCTGTTTTGGAAGGAAAATAATAGACCAAATCGACATACTTGTGAAAACACTTTTTGTAAAACCCCCACATTTTTTCCTACAAAAGAGCAATACTCAATATTAAAAAATACAATCAGCCCAGATATTTGGAGCAAACGGAGGTAAAGACAAATAGCTATATTGGTTAGGGAAATTATTTACATATTTAACTTTGCAGTGACATCCTAAAGTATTAAAATTTCTTCTGACAAGTCTAGATTTCACAGCAGCATGTTGCCCAAGCAGTACTGTGGCAGAGAAAGAAGCAATGCTACAGCTTCCTCTGACAGTGTGCACACAGAGTGAGTGACACAAAGGCTGGCCTTTTAACTAAATATTGCTTAGAAACCTTTGAAATATAGGAACAAGATAAAGCAGGGAACTTTATTAAATAGAAGTTACCTTCTTGAGAAAGGTTTTTTACTCTCACACCCCCACATGCAACTTCATTGATTTCGGTGAGATTAGCTGCATACATCTGGTTTGCAAGAACCTCTGGCAGAAAACCTACAAGATGAAAACAATCAAAATAGCTGCCTGAACTGCAGTTTTGCATTTAAAGCAAGTAATATCTCTGCTTGCCATCTGCCATGATTATTATTGTTTCTTCTGAATGTTCATTGCATTTGAATTGTGTTTGAACAACATTGTTCTTACTAGTTATAAGATGGTCCTTATAATGGATTTACCAAATGATTGATTCAAAGCTTTATCATAAGTCAGTTGCAGAAAACAGCACATTCCATAAATTATGCATTTTGCAGAGAGTTAGAAAAAAAAAAGTAACTAGAAAAAATGTTTTTTGTTGCTTCTTTTACGTGACTCGCCCATCTTTTTTCTCTTAACTGTATTTGCCATAGTTGATCCAAAACTACAGAAGTCCTATGCAGGAAGAAAATAGCTGCACAGTGTCAATTCTCATATCTTGAGTACTACAGTGAGTAAATTTTTGATGTCCAAGTTCCCAGAGCTCTGGGATTATATGAAAAATGCAAAAAACTTTTTGAGATAAATGAAGAGAGAGTAGAGGTTTGAGAATAAACCTTGCATATTTCCTCAGGTTTCAGAGAGCTGAATGGTTTTTGAAAAAGAATTAATGATTTTTACTGACCCTGGAGAGCTTTTTAAAGGTGTAAGTCCATTCTGACAGTTTTTTTATTACAGGAGTTTGATTAGCAGTTCTTCATACAAAAGCAGCCAGCTATTTAATAAGGTGCAGGGTGGGTCTCTAATGCAGTTCAGAGCCCAGCTCTCATGGTATTATGTACTGGAAAGGCACTTGTTCCATTCCAGACAAAGGTATGAAATTCTCTGCATTATAGAATATTTTGCTGAAGCCACAAACTCTCCTTGACTGTTTTGTAATGGGCTTTGGAGAGTGATTTGTCATGGGCCAGGACACAAGGCAGGCATAAAGTGCTGCCCACTTCCATTAGCAGCCCACGAGGTCTATGAGAACTACCTTGTGCAGGAACGGGCAGGGCAAAACTCTTACAGGGATGGAAAGTGCATCAGGTTTTTAAAAGCTTTAGGAAGCAGGAGGCCAGGAAGGGCTACCCAAGTTATTGAAAACCCCACTGTAAATCACATCTACCTGCAGTACACCCAGAAAATGTCCATCACCAGCTCTGGAGGCTTTACTGCAGTATTGGTTCCCCTGCTTGTGCCAGAGCACAGTGTTATAACCAGCAGCTGCAGGACCCACATCAGCCATCCCAGTGACCCACCTGAGGCATGTTCCACCACCAGCCTCCACAGCAGGAGGGTGCTTACGGCTCCCTGCTCTCAGAGCTGTTCCCAGCTTGAAACCAGGGGCTGACAGGGTGGTAAGAGTTCATGTTTCTGCTGCCTTCCCTTTCCTTTTTGGTGTACTGACATGCCCAAAGTGTGCCACATGCAGCCTGGACCTGGGGAGTCAGCTCTGAGTGCTCCTAAATGCCTCAGCAGGTGAAGAGTTCAGCAACATCCAGCACTTACCAAACCTGTATTTCTTGCAGCAACAGAATGCTCTCAGTTTTAAGAGACCAATACCTTGAATGAATACCTTTGAATACTTTAAAATTAAGAGATATCTTCAGATAATTCAGGTTGAAAGACACCTCAGACAAAAATAGAATGCAGATAGGATTTCAATTTCTGTTTGCAACATCAATAAATATTTAAAAAAAGCTTTATTTTTCCTAGTTCCTTGCTCTAAAAATTTTGTTTCTTTGAAATAAGGTAGGAGACAGATATATAGAAGCTTACAAAAATTAATGCACAGTGTTGGGAGAGTAGCCTGCACACATGCAAGTCAGCACTTTGCTAGGACAAGCCATTCCTTGCTTGGCAAATAAACTCTGCTGAACAAAAACTGTTTTTAAATAAGGCTCCTGTAATATAGCAAACAGATAATGCTATGCTCTCCTGTAAAAATGGTCCCACTCACATTGTCAACAAACATGGCAAACACAAGGCTTTAACTGGCAAAGGGGGAAATACTCCTACAGTGACAGAACCATTCCCATGCCTTGACTGTCACTACGTGACATAATTGATTTGGACAGATACAAACATGTGGTGTGGAGGCAGAAGATCTCCAGCACAGAAAAGAAAAAGTCTTTGCTTTACAGTAACAGAAGTTACTCATGCATTTGCCTTACTGGTAGAAGACTGTTCCCAGTGGTTAAAATGGAAACATTTGTTGCTACTTGCTGATAATAAACATTATCATCTTGGCTTCAAATATTTTAGGTCCAAAGTATTTCGTGAGTATTGATTTTTCAGAGATTTAAACTGTTTCTTGAAAGTGCTTAACCATTTTACTGTAGCAAATAATAGAGGAAGCAAGGAGTTTGTTACTCTAGCACAAAGATATTCAAGTAATCGTAACTTAAGATAAATTCTGAAACTAATGTGTAGGGTTTTTGCTCTTATGCATTTCATACTACCATGGATCTTTAAAGGAAGCTTAAAAAGCAATTTTTGTGAAAAAGTTTGATTCAAGGACCTTATAGTCCTAATCAACCAACTTAATTTTATTCTTAGTGTATCTAAAGATGGGGATTAGCTATTCAAGTACTAGAATCTAAACATTTGAAATTAAATACTTCCATCCACTTTGAGGTGTGTGACATTTCCATGGACTAAAGTTTTAGGACCAGATAAGATCACTGGATTAAAAACTTAAAAATATAGAATATTTGATGGAATTTTTTCATTTAATATTTTTCTCTCATTAGCTTTTTGTCTGCTTTTACATTTTGAGGCAAATTAGAAATGAGAAATTATTATATTCTGCATATTGTTAAAACTATATTCCTAAGGACCTGCTTGAGATCAAACTTGTAAAGTCCTGCAAAAGAAATTTTATGTAACATAAAAATATCTGAAGTCAGACTTTTACCAAGGGAATCCTAGTACTAGGTACATGTTACTCACATTAAAAGCATTTTTTCTTTGAATTTTGAAACAAGATTTTTGCCATTTTCCTGAGTTTCAGACAACTCCTTTCCCCCCCACCCCCTACAGTTAGGTTTGGGTTTGGAAGCTGATTCCTTTATATTTGTGATACAGAAGTTTTCTGAAAACAAATAGTAATTGGAGTTGGTTTCACATAACTAGAAAAATGGCTGAATACCTCTAGGAGAGCTTAGTCTGAGCCCTACTCATTCCTTCCAATTTTTCCATGCAGGGCACAGGAAGGGGAGAAGGAGATGCCAAGCAGTTTGACAATCACCAAGTGTTGTGCCCTTGAAGTTACACTGTTTGTCCTTCTGTATCTGAAACAAGGATAGTTTCTTGCTGAAGGTGATTTTCAGAGTACCTACTAATTAATTAATTTCTGTACTACCTCAGGTGCTGACCTGGAAAGGGTTTTTAAATTTTTTTTTTTTTCTGATGTGGGTTTCATGTAGGCTATTAACATCTTTGTTTCTTTCATCTCAGACTTTTGTTGTAGTATTTTCTAAAAAATTAAATAAACTCCCAATTTAATTTAAAAATAGCAGTCCAAAGCATTTGCAGCAAACTCAATGGCAGTGACAAATGTAGCGTACAGTCTTGAGCATAATTAACCAACTTTGTATACTTGCCCTAATGGGATTTTTTGCTACTGAGATGTCATTGAAAAATGTTCCTTTAAACATTGCATTTAATGTATTATATAATAGATTTATTACTGTTCTGTAATTTTATTTCATTTATATCCTCTAGTTTTAAACAACAGTAGAGTAAGAATACACTGAAATAAAGCCATCTATTAATTTATCGAATAGCTTTTACTACAGAATTTCTTGATTAGTTTGGGATGCAACTTAAAAGTTAGTTTCTGTGAAATACTGAAAGAAGTTCATGGAAGTGTTGCACTTTGCTTCACTGCATGCAATGGTACTTGCACATCAGGCTTATTATACCTGCATGGATCAGTCTGCAATACACCCAACCTCACTGCTACAGTTAAAAACGCATTTGAAAGCAAGTGGAAAGCAGGTGCTCTTCTCCCTTACATGACACCAGTACAATCCCACTGGAATTCAGAACATTCTGATGCAAAGGCACAGTCAAAAATTCATGCAGAACTCTTGAGGGGCTGCCAAAGTCAGATTTAGCTGGAAGGCACAGAAGCTCTTTCCCAGAGACAGCTCTCTGGGTATGCACAGATGTGTCACCAGCAGATGAGCCATGGAATGAGCAGCTCCTCCAACTGCCCTGAATGGGCAGTATGAAATCTCCTGCTTGGGCTTCCCTCTGTCAGCTGAGGCAGGAGAGCTGCTCTCTACAACATATACCAACATTGGCCAGAGCGCAATCCTGTGATAGTTCAAAGAAGTATAGGTACCCCAGCCACTAGGAACTTACTTTCTGACCTGACAGGCAGCACAGGTTATACACAAAAAATTCGTCACTACTCCAACCATACTGGTCCTGAAATATAAGCAGACATCTGTAAAAAATGAGAAATGTATCTAAATTTTCCACCCACTTAAGACTAAATTGTGATATTCTGTAACCCAATCTTTGTTGATTACCAAACCAAGCTTTTGCTCCACAGCAAGTCTCCATCATGTTCTTCCATGAGCAGGGGAAACAGCAAGCTCTGTTCTCAGACTCTGTCCTGGTAAAATCCCTAATAATTCTTGTCATTACACACAAAAGTAATTTCAGGTGACTGCTTTCCATTTGCTAATAAAAATCACAAGCACTTACCCCATCAATTCAAATTTGCCATATCAACAACTCTCAACTATGGGCCTCTTTGAGGGACCGTGGTTACTTTGTCCAGGGTTAAATACACCAGTCAGCTTGCACAGCCAGCCAGTGCAGGTTACAGAAGAACTAACTGCTGTGGTACATCCCACATCAAGGAAGCTGATGGCCAGCATTCAGTACTTGATCTCATTGTGATGTGATTTTTGTACATATTGCCCTGCAAGCAAAGCAGAGTGTGCTGCAGAAATCAGAATCCAAAAGGGAATGCCATTACAGCATTAAAGCTAATGCTGCAATTATAGCAAAGCCAAGACCTGAAAAAGATTTTTCATTCTTCTTGATCACAGCTAATAGCTGAGCAGCTAGGAACTGTGTAAAAGCTAATAAGGTTCTTTAAGGGTGAAGCAGAATAAACAGCTGAACTGGGACTGTTTAACCTAGAGAAGAGAATGATCAGGGCAGATCTTTCCAATGTGTATGCGAATACCTGAAGAGAGGGTGCAAGGAAGACGAAGAGAGGGTGTAAAGAAGATGAAGACAGGCTCTTTCCAGCAGTGCCCAGTTAAGGACAGGAGGCCATGGGCACAAACTGAAACACATGAGGCTCCCTGTGAACATTAGGAAGCACTTTTGTACTGTGAGGGTGACCAAGCGCTATCACAGGTTGACAGAGAGGTTGCAGTCTCCCTCCTCGGAGATATTGAAAAGCCATCTGGACAAGGGCGACCGGCCCTGGGTGGCCTTGCTTCAGGAGAGGACTGGTCAAGATGACCTCCAGAAGTCCCTTCCAACAGCAACCTTTCTGTGATATTGTGATAAATGCTAATAAAAAATGCCAATATAAAGCACTAATACAAACCATAACTCTTTTACTGATTGGGATACTAAAACTTTTTGTCAGTTCAACTTCTGTTTTTTGGCCGAATTGGTATTTCTGTCTTGTTCAGATATTAGAATATTAATGCAATCTGGGCAGATATAACACATAGTGTCTTCAGTACAGTAGGGATATGGCCCTCTCTTCCCTAATACAGGAAATCTGGATGAATTGTCACTTCTAAGGAAAGGAGGTGACATCCTTGGAATTACATCAGAACACTCCATCTACTCTCTTGTTAGAACAACAGCCAATCTGTACTAACTACAGACCTGGAAGCACTTCCCAGGCCTAAGAGTTCATTAATCCACTTAGCACTCTCCTGTCATATCCGAGCACCAAAAAGAGGTAAACCAGAATCAAAAGCAAAAAGCATTCCTACTAATCCTCATGCTGTCAGAAAGGAATAAAAATTAAGATATTAACAAGCACACTTAGACCTAAAGAGAAGACTTTACAAGTAGCTGGCACCCCTTTCCTGTGAGTATAGATAAAATGCCCAAAGTTGTATTTTTGTGGAAGGTGTAACCAAACATTACCATTTATTCCTCACTTTATCCAGGTAGGTCACCAATTTCTCAGAGATGAAAATATTATTCATATTTAAACCTCATCAAAATTCTAATTTTGAAACTTACCAAGATTCTGCTGAGAATTCCAACCATTGCAAGTGAACTGTCAAGAGATGGAGTTACAATGGGCTTTCATATCCAGCTATTTTCTAGTCCCTGAGTGTGTTTCTGACATGCAGTTTATGCTGTGATGACATCTTTAACAGTGTGCTTGTGCATTTTTCAAGATGACTGGCATTGCCAATGCCTGGCTTCTTTCTGCTCACCCCAGAAGATACATCATTTCAAGAAGCATGATTTTCACAACAGTAAGTCAACTTACTTAATTTTAAATTCAAATGGATTGCTAAAAAGGATTGCTTTCAAGGAGCTGGAAATTCAGTACCCTTCCTAAAATCAGAGTTCCCCTCCCACTGAAAACAGCATTCCCTTGTTTCCTCTTCCATGAGCACAACAGTCAACCCAAGACACCGCACATCACATTGCACTGTGAAGATTGCATCGTGACACAAATCCTGCCGAGAGCCACATGCCTCCTCCAGAAGTTAAGAGTTCACTGATAGCAAGTGGGACTTCCCTTTTATGCTTTTGAGGAGTTTGTCCTAAAGACAAAACAATAAAAGGGATTCAGAGAGATCCTAATATTCCCTTCTTGACTACACATAGCATCACAACTATTTACGATGAAAGAGATTTAGGGAAAATGTTTTACCCATATCTTTCCAAAACCTCTCTTGACCTCTACCAGAATGTTCCTCAGTGTCTGTAGGAAGGGAGGAGAAATCTGGAAGGAGCAGAAATCACTACCTGCAGCTACAAGTTATTTTAAGTAACACTTGCCCTTTCTTATAGTGAGTGCCGAGAGCATTTCTTGAGTAAGCACTTGGGAAGGAAAGAGAAAGCCGTTTCCAGCTGGCATCATCACCCCTGAAAGCTCTGAACAGAAGAAAGCAGTTTGAGGCACTCTGATTTCTGGATGAGGTGAAAAATGAGGTGAGCCTCTGCAGAGGAGCTGTCTCTTCAAAAGAAGGACTATGTGAGCAACTGCTATATGGAAAAAGCACAAAGAGAACGTTCACTCTTAATTACACACTTAGAATGGCAGCTGCATATTCAAACACAGACTGAGGTATTGCTTTTGTAATACAAAAATACAAAAATACAAGAACATACAAATCTGAATATTATTCAAATTTAAGGAAGATGCACTTGAATTATAATCTCTGGATTTTTAAAAAACTTTGGGACAAAGAGAGAAAACACCTGCTTTTTTTTTTTTTTTTTTTTCTACAAAAAACAAAAAACTAAAAAGCTGACATTTAATGCATTGCATTGATTGCTTTTATGGAAATATGAGGACATGTTCCAGATTTTTAGCTAACCCTGTCAAAAAGAACCTAAGACACAAAGTTTAACAGTCTCATGTCTGCTATGGTCTGGAAATGATGGATGAAAAAAAATCAAAATTCAAAAACTGCAAACTACTTATAGGCAATAATTCTGAAGACAAGGTATTTTATAATGGAGATTCCACTTTTTTTCTTTTTTAGTAATTTAAAAATATACAGTTTTTTTTTTTATTCTATAAACTGTTATAAGGTAACTTGTTAGAATAGGAAGAATGCAGTAAAATACAGCTCTGATATAACAAATAAACCCAGACTAAAAGTTAAATCCGGAAGAAAAACTGCCATCACTATAAGCATTTAACCACAAATACAGACCACAACCCAGATGGGAAAGTCAGTCAATGAATCCTTGGTCTAATCTGCTGGTGAATAGGAAACAGATTAACATTGAAATCAAAAAAGATGCATTGATTTGCAGCTACTGAGAGTCAGCTGTGGATCTGACACAACAGAGAAGTGTGATGATGTAAAACAGAATCAGAGCTCAGTGGTGATAAATCTACAGACATAGGAGTTGTTTTAAGCACAAAACCCTGATTATACCTATACAAATCTGATTATACCTAGTCCATGCCAAGGGATCTAGGGCTTGGATCATTTGGAACTGGACCAGGGCATTACCCACTGAAACATGGTAGCAACTTATTCCCACCTTTCTTTTTTTACTAGATTTTTTGTTTCTATAAAAGTAATCTTTTAAAGAGATGTATTTTTAATAGAATATCATGAGTATGGATACATTACTGTGGGTTCTGAAGAAGCCCAGAGTGAGTCATAGAGTCATAGAACAGGCTGAGTTGGAAGGGACCCATCAGGATCATCAAGTCCTACTCCTGGCCCTGCACAGCACCATCCCCAAGAACCACCATGTGAGTCCCTTCAATCTTCTTGTTGACAAGTGCCTTATGGATACAAGGAAACACGAGTTCCTGCTCCCCTCTGTCATCACTGGGAGGTTTGCCTTAATCAAGGGTTACAAGCTGTGTAGGTTGGGGACCGATTGGTGGAGACCCTTCTACATGCATTAAATGACCCTTCACACTCCAGATACAAGCAGACCAAAGCAGGTGACTGTGTGGGATGTTCTTGCACATCTTTCTCTGACAGGTGGTTATTTCCAGAAACTCTGTTCTGTTTTTCACATCCAGCACAGAAACCATCCTTAATGCCTATGGCTCAGTATCTTAAGGTTTCCTTTGAATTAACAGATAAAAAGATCACATGAGGAAAATGTGACATGTCATAAGGACAATTTCTAGTTCCCCTGCTTCCAACTGAAGTAAAGTTCAAGCAAAATAGTCACTGTATCACAGTGGCTTCTGCTGCTGGAACAACTCAACTGTTGATGCAGCAGATACTGAATCATAGCTATTAGTCCAAAATATTTAGAAGAACAGGCACTACAGTCAAATTACTTTCATATGCTGGGTTTTAAATTGTGGTGGCTCAGAAGAAGTATTCAGACAGTGAATACACTTTCTGAAACAAACGAGTTAGGCCATCCCAGGATACAGTTGTGCCTGCTAACGGAGAAGAATCTTAAGGCGTGCACTGAAGATTTCTAGATAAGGTTGCACTAGTCTGAAATGTCCTGATAAGCTTGCTGGCAGGGATGTTGCTATAAGGCACAATTCCACTGAGTTACAGAATTGCTGATGGTAAAGCCTCTAAACAGAAAAATGAGCAATACATATCTTTATTTTTTATATATATTTTGTTTTGCTGTCTATTTCTATTTTCTGTTTTCTCACTAATACATAAGGTCATTCAAGAATAACACATACAGAGTGAAAAAATTATAGGTCACATTAACATGCAGACACAAGAGGGAAATTATTCACATAATATAATCCAATTACTCCTGAAAGCACAGTATGCAATAGATCCCTATCAAAATAATAGCAGTTAGAATTTTCTGTAAAGGATGCTTGTCAGTATAATCACAAACAAATATTAGTCTGCTTCTCATTTGGTCTTAATTTCCCTGTTCAGTGTCATTTTATAAACCCTGTCTGTTAAACTAAACAATTCTCCTAAGGCTGGCTGATCATTTTTATAAGATTGACAAGATTTTAAGTATTCATGGGACCTGCTTTCAGAAGTCAGCTATAGGGTGAGGAAATGGGAACATGCTGTTGTACGTCCTTCAGACTGTGACACAAAGAAGTATTCACTTATGATCAAAAAGAAACAGTTGAAGATTTGAGGTCTCTGGATTTGTAAAGATAATAATAAATAAAATTTTTTAAAAACACCCCAAAATGCAGATAACCCATTTGTTCTGTCAGGCAGTCCATTTTCTTTCATGAGATATCAACAAATAATGAACATCTGTTAAAACAGGAATTCAGTGAGCTCATCCTACTCATTAACTTCACAAGCGATGTTCCACTAGCACATAGACAGATGAGTGGGTCAGGGTATAGGACCAGTTGCTACTTTTTCCACAGAATGAAATGACAAAAAAATGGCAACAATTTGAGAGAATTATACTGTGCCTCTCAGGGTACCTCTTTCAAAGCCATTTCAGGTCTTCTAGCAGGAAGCTCAGCATGCTAGTGTTCAGCTTCACTGTATCAGACCAGCAGCATTACTCTTCATTCATGTCTTTAAGAATTAATCATTCCCATTTTAACATTGAGATTGTCACAAGCCCTCATAGACTGTGAGCTCTGTGGTGTTAATTCTACCTGGCTTCAGACTGCAACTCACGCTGGGTTACCAGATGCTCCTTTCTCATCCTGTGTGATATAATTGCCCAAGCTGCTTCACCCATCCATTAGATTACATTTTTTAAAGAAACTCTTGGACAGAATAGGGACCAAAGCACGTTTACAGTAAACTTAACAGCCTTCAAGTATTACAAAACTACTGTTGAAGAAGAAAGGAATTAAACCAAATCAAAGTGCTTTTAAAACTATGCCCTTGGAAAAAAAAAAAAAAAAAGTAATAGATATCTCTGCTTGCAAATGCTCCATTTAATGATCCTGTCAAAAATTACAATTTTGATACAAAGGTAGAATAGCAAAGCTCTCAAACTCTGGTCCAAATTATAAAAACAAATCCTCTGTGAGATACTGAAATCCTGTATGGACAGTAAAGCGCTAATGGGAAGTAGTTCTTTTCCATGCAAATAGCTGACTGTGCAAGGAGTATTAAAACACTTAGAATTTCAATGCTATACTTTTCAGAAATTACACAAAGAAATGTAGAACCACTGAAGCAGATATTTCTAAGAGACAGCACCACCAAATCCTCTGTGCTGTGTGTTTCAGGTGAGCAAACCAATTCCAGCAGTGCTAGAATTCTTAATCCTTAGGTTGGTGGCATTTTCTGTGCTGCCTACCAGAGAACAACAATTCCACCTGAACTTTGGTAAGATTGGAATGGAAATCAGTGATATAGGGGACTAGAAGTCTTTTGATATGTGGGGTGGGAGGAAAGGAGAGTGAGGCTGAAGACTTACAATTTCACAGTCCTTGGAAATCACTTTACTGCTCCTCTCTTCAACACATTTCCACTAAAGGGAAAATAAGTAATTCCTGTCCCTTTTCAAAAGCCTGACAAAGTACACATTTGTGTGGGCTTTTGTAATCAATTTAAAAATTCAGATCAAACACAACATCTGGTTTGCAGCAAGATATTTCTTTCCAGAAGAAAAACTGAATTAGTCCATTATGAATCATTCAACCATATTGATATTACAATCTGAGCTGAAATAAATTTCATAAAAAATACCAGACAGTAAACATAACACTAATAAGAACAGGGAATCTAACTTCAACAATTTTTAAAAATTATTTTTGTGACTGTTCGGCATTCTCAATTCTCTGACATCTCACTTGAACGTACACTGAGCCATTCCTTTCTTTTCTTTCTAGCTCAGTATATTTTCCATTTGGCACTCCTGGAGTGCAACAAATGACTAGAAGGGGAAAAATTCCTCTGCCTAAAGAAGCTATCCAACACTGCACTATTTCTTTAGTGCACTGCACTATTTCTTTAGCATAGTTCAAAGAAAACATGTTCTGGACGGAGAAGGTAATCCCACCAGAAGATTCCCCTTAAACCAGAGTGTACTAAATGTGTTCCCTAGACCGTAGGGCTCACAACTCTCACACACACAAGGTGATGAACAGTGTTCAACCCCAGTGTGCAGTGGGATGACTCACCATAATGCAGCTTTTATCACTTATTATCTGGACAATATATTCTGAGAATTCATATGATGTGTGCCTTAGGTGAAAAGTTTGCCATTTGTTCTGCACTAAAGACTCTATGTCTGGGTAGCAAGTCAGCAAATGATAGGTCAAGTTCAAAAGCTTCATCCAGATACAGCTATTAAGCTTTAAAAATGCAGTTATTGGTCTGAATTATTTCAGTTTAGAGCCAGGTCTCATAGAAACAATATAGAAGCAAGGGGCTCTTAAGTTTACCAGAGCACATAGGCCTGGTATGGCCAGGGATGTCCATTCCCAGAACCTTGTTTGAACTGAGAAAGATAAATGCCCCCAATTTGCATTTTTCCTTTTCTTAATCTTATAAAAAACTTGATTCTACCAATTTTGGCTTTCCTTTCTGGGCTTGAAACAATACCAGTTTGTCTGCCTAAGAAGCTGCTGTTTCATAAAATAACAGCAGCAAAAAATCAGTAGACTCTCAAGCTGAAAGTTTTAAAAAATGTTGGTAACCTCCCCTTCCTTTGCCTCTTGCTTCCCAAAAGAATCACTCGATGTGCAAATCATAAGCTTTTTTTTTTTTAAATCTAATGGTAGGGTTTGATCTCCTCTGATTTTAAAGCTACTCAGAAGCCAGAAGTACTCATGGGAGCAGGAGTTCTTTCCCCTCATCACAGGAACTCCTGTAGCAAGGGACAGAACTGACTGGTGATGCAGTAATGACTGATGAATGAGTAATGCTCCCCAGCAGCAGCTCTTAATCTTGTTATATGGGGGAATGTAAGGTGATTAGAAAAAGGGCAGAAGTTACTGCCAGAGGGACTTCCCAGTATAGGTGCAAACAAAATGTGTTGCAAATAACAGTATGAACTTCATTAGCATTGGCAATAACAGCTGGGCTGCTCCCAAAACACGCCATGGGCACAGGCTTCACGAAGCAATGTTAATAGGAAAATGTAAAGCACACTCAGCTTTTCATAAATGCACTCACTCTGATCCAGGCATACAGGAAAGAAACTAATCTCTGACTGTGTTCCAAGTCTGGGCAGATCTAGAGAACATCTGCCAAGATACATTTAGCTGAAAGGCAGGGCTTTAGCGAAGCAGACAGCATCAGCTTTCAGCAATGTACAGGACTCTGCATTTATATTTACATGACTATACAAATATGTATTTGTATTTAGAAAAAAACAGTTGTTGTTTGGGCTTTTTTTTTTATTTTTAACTTGCTTGTCAATAAATATTTATTTTTGTGCATTTCGTTTCTTGCATTTGTTTTAAGTGCAAGCAAGTGGTTAAATGAAGCACAAATTAAAAGGGGGAGTGGGGTCCCAAGAATGTCACTTGAAGCTTGTTTTACTAAAAGTTGGCAGGACATAAGCACTGATGTCCTTTTTCCCTTTTGACACTTAAAATATGCCAGCACTTCCACAAAGAGCCATAAAGAACTGACCTTAAATTTATTTTTTAAATTATTTTTTATCATGCACACTAGATGGTGCTCAAGTTAAAAAATGAATGGCAACTTTGATAGACTTTTCATAAGATTAGCAATATACATTAACATATTTATAACAAGGCATCAAACTGCTCACCTGAGCCTCTTCCTAACCACTCATCATTTTACTAAAACTCACTATTCACCAGCTTTGTTCATAATCACTTCTTATTTTTAGTTGCATATTTATGAAATTTTTGCAGTCACTTATAGCATTCTGCATCACTGAGAGCTACAAACAACATGGAAATACATTTCACCAGCAATCAGAAATTCAGTATCTGTGTTCATGACAATACCGAGTTTGTGGAAACATTTGAAAACAGAATTATTTCTTTCTCAGTGATCATATTGAATTAACCTATTAGTTTATGGAAAAGTTATCATATGACTTGACATTTAAAAAAAACTGAACCAAGTATGTCACTGACCTTTATCCTAGCTACAGTCTGAGTTTTGAACAAATCAGGCTTTTTTCAAGTAGTGTGGGGAGAAAGGACTAAGCAATTCAGAGTCTGACACTGTTCAAGAGGTGTGCAGTCCTGGTTGAAGACTGATAGACCCTCCTGAACTGGCAGTGATCGAACACAAGTGGTCACAGACACAGGTGAGGACACAAAACTGGTGAGGAGCAGACACTGACAGCAATGCTGGACTGGTCACAGACAGTGATGCAGGCAGACAATGAATTAGCCAATTCTATAGGCCTGCTTGAATCTGGCTAATGACATTGCATTGATTAATTTGAGATCTTTTCTACTTGTTCAATAGCTTAATAGTTCCTCATGGAGTGTTATTTATTTCTGCAGGGTTAATAATTCCTTAGGCAAACCCAGAGGCTAACTTGGACTGTGAACAGAAGGCCACTGCCAGGTCTGGTTGTGCAGCTGCAGATGCTTCTGAGCCAAGATATTTGTCTTCCATGACCACCAAAGGTTCTTCCCTACTCCCCTCTCTCATTGTTAGTGGATTCACTTGAATCCTCTTTCTATCATTTTAGAAAATACCACACAGTCAAGCCTAATTTTCAGTCTAACTTTGAAGCAGAAAACAGCAGCGTCTGTGCTATTCTCTCTGCTGAGAGAGGGCAAAAACTTTCAGCAGGGAATTAGTAGCAAGCAGCTGTTTCAGGGTAACATCTTCAGCCAGCATGGCTGTTTTCAAAGCGAATACCCACCAACCCCAGCAACACCAACCAGGCTAAAAGCCTTAGCCCAGACCAGCTACCAGCTCCACTTTTGGAAAAATAATGACAAATTATTCCAGAATTGCAAATCAGTGGTCTAGAAGAAAAGGACATAGGAAGCAAAACTAATTGAATTTTACAGTACTTCACAAATCCCCCTAAATATTTGATCACAAAACCTGAAAGTGATCTTGATTCTTTTTATCCAACACCTGCTGCTCTGTCACAGTTCAACATTAAAAAACAAATGACTCCAATCTGCTGGAAATAACAAAAGGCAAAAGAGTGTCAAGTGCTGTTTGCACAAAGAGGGCTGTGCAATAAAGAAGTTCATAAAATCATGAGCAAAGTTCACCTTTATCCTGTACAAATAACATTTCAACTTCCCTGTGTGTATATAATGAGAAAAAGCAACGTTTCATCGCATACAACCACCCTATAACTTCAGTGTATTATCCTATCTTTTTTTTTTTTGCCATTAAATGAAAAGCATTTAACAAGTTGTGAACAGAAATCACCATGGATTTAAATGTGGGGAGACCATTAGGAGCTAGTAACCTTCACCCAGCCCTTTATTCAGAGAAGAATAATCTATCTTTTTCTTCCTCACATCAGAGCACACATCCTCTGTAGAAACCAGTGACATCCACTGGCTGCATCTGCATATATGCAGACCCTATATACACTATCAGGTTCTGAATAGTCTTTTTATCACAGGCATTGCCATGAAGCTATAAATCTAAAAAACATTTTTAAATAGTTACAGCAGGATATTAGCCCTAACCTAAAGAGCTTACAGCTTAGGCTACAATCCTATTTCAGGATTCTTTATTGCTGTCAAGGGGATTTGCACAGATGCAGCAGTTTGACCAGAAGGCCAATTCTAGAAGTGCCACATAACTTCACAGAGATTAATTCTACAGTTCTGATGGTGAGCATGGGGATCTATCTGAACATCCCCAGGTAGATGAAATTGATCTGCTCAGGAAACAATTTCCCTGACTGTGCAACTCCACAGGTTGAGATACTGTCACCAGATCTGAACACCCAGAGAACTGAACGGATAAGGAGGAGGTTTCTTTTTATAATCAGTCTGATTTTCTTTCAGGCACAACAGAGAATTAATTGCACAGTAGAAGTCCCTCTCTTGCTAAGGATTTTACCAATAAGAAAACAGAGGGTTGGATTTCACTGTTGCAGACAATGCTTTGCTGGCTTGTTGG
Source organism: Climacteris rufus (assembly GCA_013398175.1). Classification (NCBI taxonomy): domain Eukaryota; kingdom Metazoa; phylum Chordata; class Aves; order Passeriformes; family Climacteridae; genus Climacteris; species Climacteris rufus. The sequence continues at coordinate 52,754 of VZRZ01004912.1, forward strand.
GCTGAGTGTCTTTGATTTTGGATGTGTGCTCCAATCAGTTTAGGCACTGGTTTTAGAACAGTACACGTAGGTTGGCCCAGATGGGCGGAAGGCTGAAATCAAATCAGAAAAATGAAAAGAGCTAGTGAATCAGATTTTCTCAAATTAACTGCTATTTAAAAATAATAAGCAACTGCAATTGATTCTCGTTAGTGCATCAAGGGAGGATGGAGAAAATCCAGAGCTAGGCAGTCACTTCATTTATATCCTTCTATTGAAATCTTTCACATTTAATCCATATGAGCAGTAAACAGAAGAAAGCTACTCAGCATTTAATAGTTGGTCTAATTACAGGCTGGCAAGGCATATGCAATAGGTACAGTCAAGCCAAACTCTAGAGCAGAACTCCTCTAAACCTTAAGGAACAGTGAAAAAAAAAAAAGCCAGACATTCAGATTGCAAGTCTGAAGCAAGCCCCAGTTTTTGGAAGGGACAATACAAAACCACTGGCTCCAAACAGCCAAGAAACTCATCAGGTTTAAAATACTTATGTGGATTTGAATTCCAATGATTTAACCAATGAACTATCTAGGCTTATTGAGCTGTAAACCCACAACAAATGTTGGCTGTCCTCACCCCAATAGGTACAAATATTTTATTTTGAAGACTATGTCATATTTCAAATAAGGTCTGATGATTCTTTATCAGTAAATGAAAGACCAATGGAAAGGAAGGTGAAAATGAAAGCATAGTGTAATAAAAATGGCTTTAAATTGAAATATGAAGGGGTGAGGGAGCAGAAACTTCTAGGTGCTTATAGCATCTTGATTATAATCTTCCCTGACATCATTCTGAAAAGTGAGTTAAAATCCATAGAGACTAGGGTTCAACAAAGCAAGGAAAGCATAATACGGCAGGCTTAGGGTGCCTGAGGATCGATGAAGTAACTTAGAAAGGAAGTGCATCCAAAAACACTATTAGAATCCAAATATGCCATTAAGTGAGAAGGCTGGCAGTGTATCCCAGTTATGCAGCAGCAGAATGGGAGCATCTCCAGAGGGCTCAGCCACTCTGAACTGTTTATTACACTCCAAACTGCAGCAGTGCCACTGAGCCTGCTTTAGCCACAGAGCGAGGCACTCTCGTCCTGTGGGTGACAGCAGCACCAGCCTGACAGGCTGTGCCACACTTAGAAATCCAGAGTAAGAAGTATGGAAGTGGTCTGTAGTGCCCAGGACACAGTCTGTGTGCAAAGGGACAGTCAGCAGTGATCCAACATTTCCTTCATCCAGGCACTCAGCAGCAACTGAGCCAAACCCACTGCCACTGGCAAGGGGAGCACCATCAAGATCTCCTTTCTTCTGAACATGTACAAGAAGCATGTGAGCAAGCAGAAACCATAAAAAAGGACAAAATGCATAACCATGCCTTAACTTTACATATCCAAATTGCCAGATGGAGTCTAGCCCCCTTGGAAAAGCCAATCAATACTGCACTTACTATTAGTACTACAGAAAATAAACAGTGGGGCAGGATTATCAAACAGCTAGCACTGAGTCAGGGTCCTGCAAGTGGACTGTGCAACATAACTACCTTATTGTGGATTAAATGCATATCCTAAGGATCAAATGCATTCAGTTTAACTTTTCTTAGACTCAGTGCCTGAAAAAGATATTAACATTCCAATTGAAATCTAGACTGAAGGAAAGAAAACAAATATGGAGCCATTCATCAATACTATAGTCTCTAAATTTCCATTTCACCTGCCCTAATAACTTATCCAATTGAAAAGCAAAAGTTTGAGCAGCTCATTTTTCCAGTGGGAGATTACTAGGCAGAGCAAACAGCAACATGGAGGAGTTCAATGAATACAGGAAAAGCAAGTGCAGTGTCCAGAGAAAGGACTGCTTGAAAGAATGATCCTTCACTCATGGACAGTTGTACCCATGTAACAAAAGAAAATCATATTCAGTGTCCTGTTCTGCTACATCCTGCTAGTTTAAGATTGTACACTATTTTCTTACTTCTTAGCTTCACATAAATCCATGTGCTTGGGTTTTTTTTCCTATTATTATACAGAATATTCTTTTGTGTGCCTAAGCAAAATAAACTAGGAAAAGAGGCACTTTTAACCCAAAGGTGACATGAACTGCCTCCTCCACATTAATGAAACTATTGATTCAGATTACTGAGGAACAAATCTCCGAGGTAATAACATAGCTTGCCAGCAGGGAAAAAAAATCCGCACAAATAAATTAGAGAGCTGCCATGTTCCTCCAGACTCACTGAGACTTAGTTTTGGCGAGGAGATTCTGCAGTTGTGGACTGACGACTTGGTAGGAGGAGAATTAGCATCAAAATCCATCTCTGATCCTTTTCTTCCCATTCTGCCCAAAAGCAGTACAGACTAGGATTTATTTCCCGAAGATGATTCTCTTTCTTATAGGACTCCATTAAGCCATTTAAAACCAAATGGCCTTATAACATAATATCAGTGCCAATTCTAATGCTTAAGGGACATCCCAGCTACACAAAGTGAACTTTGATTTGAGTGTGTATCTTAAATATTATTGACGGCAGACAGTTCTTTGGCCTGGAATCTAGGTTTTATCATCATTTGAATGAGTAATAGAGAGTCTTAATTTCCATAAAAATCCCTCTGCTTAGCTTATAAGGAACACACTTTAATGTGTACACACATAATGTATATTTGAAGAACCTTTGGTCTTGCCATGGTGGTAACAAGTGGCTGTAATATAACGGGGTCCTAAAGCTCATGCAGGATTTTATGCTAATTTGGTAACACTCATGCATCAACTACTTTCCTGTTTTGTGAAACAACCATAAAGCCTCTGACTTCATGGAAAAGTGCCATGATGGCAGACAGTGTCACAGAAAAGCTTTCTGTATTTATAGTGTTTTATGAAAGTTCTGTATAGACCAAGGACCAAAACAAAACTCAGCTCTTAGCAAAATGCCCTCTCCAATAATTTTCACTTCATCTAAATAGCAGAGCCATGCTTTTTGTTTGGTTGGTTGTTGGGTTTTCTTGTGGTTTTTTTAATCTTTTTCTTTTTTCTGACCGTTAGTGCAAGTCCTTTCATTGCTGAGGCATTGTAAGAGTGATCAGTACCTTTACAGTGAACTAAACATTTGAGAGCCTAAAGTGACCCCTTAAATATCTATTTCAACTAGACAAGGGAAAGGCTTTACAGTCATACTTTGAAAGTGCTGAGTATCTTGGATCTTCTCCTTTTTGACTGAGATTCCTTGTAAGTCTGTCCAAGCCTGGTTAAAGAGATGCCCAATTCCTCAGCTCTGTCAGGAAAGGATTGCTTCCAGAGATTAACCTCTCCTTGATACCAATGCAACACACCCAGAAAGACTAGTAAATATAACTCATCTTGCCAATTAAATCCAAACACCACAGAGGAATATGAGTTGTGCTACTTGGAATATGCACAGGTCTCTTTAGGGGAGGGGGGAAAAAAAGAAAAAGATGATCCATTCTAAAGCAAACATTTGAAACAATATTTAGCATGTCAACCAAGCATCCTGTACTCCCCAAGACAGACTGGGGAAACAGTTGTCTTGAACAAACCTGTGAAGCAGCAGTCCACACTTCTGATCATGAGCCCTTTACACGATTCTCCTTCTCTGAAAAAAAAATCCAATTAATTTGCAGAAATTAGTTTATGTGTTAGTAAAGAAGAGGACCAGATAATGTTCTATATTTAGATGGAAGCCAACAGTTCCATGTGATGAACATGTAAACTTTTTCACACTAATACCAACCTGAGATGTCTCAATAGGCCAATGCACTGCAGACTGCAAAGCACTGTAGCTTCTAGTATTTTTCTTGTGGACTGTGAGTCTCCTTGCCTAGATTTCAGTTAAATGCTAAACAGTCTTCTTCTAGTTTTCCAGTGTAAGAACCAACACCTCATGACCCGCTTTTCCCAACATTTGAGCCTTCTTTCCTCACGCCTTTTTCATCTACTTGTGTTTTAAACTCTCATACAGTTCCTCAACTCTCAGTTGCTTTACTATTCAATGGCCTACTGTAAAATGGGATGACAGAATTAACATATAAATTTAGTTTCCTGCAAAAAGGGCCAAGAGTCACAGAGTTTGTACACAAAGACACTTTAATGCAAATCAAATAGTACTGTTTCATTCTAAGGTGCTCCAATATTTTCAAACACCCAACACTGAGCTTCCCAGTTTTACCATTCCATTGAGAAATTCACTTTTAACCTAAACAACAGAAATTTTAAAAGACAACTTTTTAATTTTTCTTTTTTTTTTATTTAATCAATACTGTATTTCAATACCAACTGTTAAATCTTTATGAGCAACAGGAGCACACTCTGCAAATTTGTTGATCACTATGTAGTACAACCTCAAAACTTTTATCCAAAACCCATGTATTCCAAAATTAGGTTTCCTCCCTCAACATGCAACATTTGAATAAAAAAGTCCTGACTTACTCCCAAAAAATTCCACTGTGCAGTTATATAAATTCAGATCTCTTGACAACCCCTCTGGCTTATGAAGACTCAGGTCTATATAAAGAACCTTCAAAAGAAAATGAAAAATGAGTATTTTTTTGGATAAAATTTCCAAAGAATTCTAACAATTCCATTACCATAGCAGTACATATACATAAAGATACTGTGTCCAGTAATATAGTATTTCTGAAGGACTATAATTGTCCTCTGCAAAAGGCTGTGGCATGTTATGCTGTGACTATATCAGACACTACTGTGCAGCCATTCCATTTTATTTAAGCCTTCATAACTAGGAAAGTATCTCTGTTGAAATTATATTTATTAAAAAAAAATAAATCTTACTTTAGAATACTAAAAAAGTGCACATTCTGTAAGTGCAGGCTCCATTTCACCATTTCTTCTCCTTGCTTGTTCTACATTTCAGTTTCAATTCCCAGTTTTTCACAACACGCTGCAAGGTTTGGACTGCAGAAACAAGGGCTATATTTGCCTTTAATAAAAACAATCTTCCTATTTTTTACACGAGGCCACTGGGCATAAAAAGATTGTGCATTTTGCATGGTTTTCTAGCCTCATACTTGTAAGTGGAGAGGCAATTTTTCAGATGGATTTCTTATTTAGCTAACTGAAAAATAAATCATATTGTAAATGCAGTGCTGATACTGCCTAGATTCTCTTGCTCATATCATGATAAGTACCAAACTTCTTGTCCTTGCTTACAAGGTTCATGTTTATACTCAGTGTCATTGTTGATGACTGATATATGATAGTTGGTTTTAAAATAACTGACTTGGAAAGATTGATAAAAAATACAGAACTCTGATTTGTGGTGGATATACTGTTTCAATTTACACAGGAATGTGTCATCTTTGTTCACAGCCAGTGAAAAATATTTTAACTCAACAGAAAGCATGATATTGTGATGAGGAGTGCCACAATTTCTACAAAAATTTAAATCCTTATGCCCAAACCCAGCAGGAGGAACACGTCTTCAGCGAATCTTCTTTCAGCGCTCTCAGTCGAAATTCACAGGTCAGTGCTGTATCCATCTCTGGAGAACATCTTGCAGGAAAGGAAAGATGAAGAGAGAGCAGGTAAAAACTAAGGTGTGATGCATGGCGTGCAGTGTCTCTGTGTGCAGTGTAGGAGAGACAAAGGCTCTGTGCAGCTGCATGCAGAACAGTTTAAGGACAGAGCAGAAGTTATTCCAGCAATCAGTCTCCTGCATGCCTTACCCAGCCCAGGGCCGGCCTATTGCAACCTGGGAAATGGCTCTGCTGAGCAGAGGTGGAACATTATTTCCAGTGTATCCAGATGAAGCCCCTCAGCTTGAAGCTGCAAAGTATTCTTCCTTACCTTGGCTATTGGATGCAAAAGATAATGGTGTCAGGCACCTGGCTGCTGACAAGGAGCTGTATTACCAATATCTCTCTCCTCAGAGGGAAAGAAGAAAAAATGACTTCATATTGGACTATTACAGATACTAATACTTTTGTCAAAAGCAGAAACACACAGAGATTTTACAAAATACTGTCTAGACACTGGAGCACACTGACTAAAAGAAATAATTTGAGTACAAGCTTAATAAGGCAGGGTAAAAAAATCTACCACCTTACAGCTAACGACATTTTGAAAATTAGTCTGCTGTGTGTGATTTCACTGATGTCTGAGGGAGACAAAGCTCGTTATGTTCATGTTTTTTATACTTTCAGTCAAACAGATCGCTGAATAATCATGTTTTCCTTATTTTAATGGGTAGGGAAGCTATTATACAGAAGGTGTTCCCATATGTTGCAGTTAATAAAGGCAATTCTTACTAATAAGAGTAGGTTGTCTCCACTCAGCTATCTGATGAAAAGCCCTCCTGTTTAGAGGAAAAAGCAGATCCTGTGCCTAGAAGAGACTCCTAGGGCTGCACATTTCAGTGGCTACTGGAAAGTACTGTAGGCAGATGAATCCCAGGTCTTCTCCAACTGAGTCCAAATCAGTGACATTCACTAAAGTGTTCAGGGCACTAGGAGCAAGCACTTCATGTCATGAATCTCTCCTTCATATTCATCCTTTTCTTGCTGGTGAAGGACAGTGGACAAGACCTGGATCCATCATTCTGGAAAACCATCAGCAAGAGGTCAGGGTGCTTTATTCTTTGAAGAAGCATCTGGATCACTGTCTTAAGAGCTCAAAATTCTACACGGAGAGTATGGCTAGTAATAGGCTTAAATCACAGATGCTCTTCCAGATTGAAACCATAAAATGCATGGAGGGAAATAAACTTTGGGGAATCACCCAGAAGTATGAGACATCACTTACATCTTGTCTTTCCAAGCACAAAGCTGGCTGCTTGTCCACAACTGGATGAAAACATCACCTCTATGCTATACTTTTAGAGCTACCTAGTAAAGAAAGAAAAAAAAGTCTTGAAGCTCATCTCAGTTTACTATGATGTGTTCAGTGTCTGACCACACCTTTAAAAGCCATATGGAATCCAAACCTATTGAAGGACCACCTGCCTCAGACAATTGACGTATCCCAGCTAGGTTTACACAGCAGTGCTACACACTGGTTTTCTCTGGATTTCAAAGTAGGGCAGAGATTGTTCACCTGTAAGTACCTGAGTAGAAAAAAAAACCTTCCTCTGTTGCCATTCCCTCCTTCAGGGAGACTGACAGTTTCCTACAAGTAGTTTCAAAAGGCACATCATCTCTCCATGGTAAGTATCCACATGTAGCCTTACATTTATGAACTTCAAAGCATTCTGCAAGACATCTTTTTATCCAGACATATCGAAATGTAGAAATGATTTTGTGGAGAGACATTTCTAATAGGAAATAATAATCTATTTTTTAATGTTTTCTGGCAATGGCATTCTGCTGGTTTTCACTATTCGGAACAGGCTTCAAGAAATGCAAAAAATTCCCAAAGAAATAGGTGGATGCTTTCAAATATATAGGGACCAGTTCCTACACATCCAACTAGTCCAGCTGGATGTTCGCTGTCACACATAATACTTTCCAGGATTTTACCCAAACCTAATATGGCCAACATTTTGAAAACTGGCCACTAATTATGGGCACTTCTTAATTCAATCCAAGTTTCAGAACTGTTAAACAATACCTTGTCCTTGTTTAAGGGTCTGGACCCTCAGTTTAGAAAATCAAATCCAACGTGACTCAAGACAATAATGAAAAATATGAACACTAAAGGTTTGCAGGTGTTTTTGCAAATGCAACCCCTCAATGCTAAACCCCACTTTAAAGACACTGCAATAGTTTTGAAAGCTGCATAATTTCGTATTGAGCCACGAGAAGGCATAGACAAACGTGATGGGTGGACTCTGCATCCATACTCCTTCAGTGGAACCAGTGCAAACAGTCCCTCCCTGACCAGCCACCCCTGATGACTGGGAATGGAGGGAATCTGGGATAGGACTGCACAGTGAACCAGAAGTAGCCCTTGCAGAGATGACGGGAAACAAGGGCTGCTGTTGGATCCTGCCCAGAACACAGAACCGAGACACAATATGTCCATACAATGTTTCTGTCTCAAAGATGTGTGAAATCCTTTTGTGTCTGCATTCACAATTAAACATGATTTTGACATTATTATGGTGTTGATGCTGTTGTATCTTCAGTTCATGATGGATCCTGGCTCTGTTCGGGCCTGCCTATTGTTCATGAGAGACTTTGTCTTTACAATGATTGGAGAACAAGGTGTTCTGGAAGCTCTTTTCAGCTGCGATCTGGTGAACTTCTTACGGATTTTTCTGTAAGGAAGGAAGAAGGAAAGGAGGGAAGGAAGAGAGAGACAACAGAAGAGGTAAATCTCAGTCTTTAACAGAAGACTCTTCAAGAGCCAATAACAAACATAACAAATACTCTTACCAGAGCAGAAAGGCTAGTTCATTGAAAAGGGACTTGCAGTCAACAAGAGTGAGCCCTGTCCATCAACTGATGATTCAGAGTTGTCTGATAATGATTCAGTGAGAAGTGAGTTGGTGTTAGACAATATTTGAATAGGAATATTTAATTATATGAAATCTTGGGCCTGAATGCCCAAGTGGTGAATCCTCACACGTGATCTCAATACTGGAATGAAGGACCACAGAAGAAAGAATGGTGTTAGCACCCCAATGAATATGCTACCTCTGTAAAAGTGGTGGACTGGGAGCAATTGTTCTTATTTGCACGGTACCACTTCTGCACATGACCCAGATATCTGAGCTTTTCACTAGTGCCATGCAGGTGCAGTAAATTCACTTTCATTTTTGACTTTCAAATAAGTCAAACATATTAAGTACAGGTGGCCATGTTGATGGAATTGTAATCTTATATCTTAACTATCCATGGATAGTTAATTTTGAAGCATAAAGCCTTGCTAGGTTTCAATTGCTCTGTCTCTCTACTGTTATAAATCAATAACCACGATGCTGAGTGTATCCAGGGCAGGGCATCAGAAAACACAGAAATGGTACACACAGACTGTGCCAAGAACTGTCTTCATTGGCAGAGACCTGAACATTAAATGCTACTGGAAACTGACCTATTTTCTGAGTTTGCTCAAGTCAAGAATCCCAGCTCTTATCTAGGTAGTTTTATAAATTACAGGGATTTTGAGCTTATGGAAATAAATTAAAGCAAACTGGGGCCTCTGATACTTAATTGAGACCAGGTTTTCCAATTCAAACTTTCTGACTTGAAAATGTGACCTACAAACTACAGGGTGATCAAGTGCCTACCTGCATCAAGGTTCTGAGATGGTAACTCAAGTAGTGGTTTTTCCCTTTCATCTAAATGGGCTGTTACCTCTGAAACTGAAAAATGGTGGCACATGACATTGAAAATTCATTATCAGTTGTAAAGAAATTCTATTGAATTTTAAAATAACATTTTGCATATTAAATTTCAAACACTAGTTTGTCACTAGTTAATTACAAGTTGAGTATTCCCAAGGGATGTAAGCTTTAGAGGTTAAAAGGAGCCTGAAAAAAAACCTTTTAGTTTAATATATTTTAAAGATACAGAGATATATTCCTTTTAACTATCTGAAAGAAGGATGCTTTCATGGCCTGAAATATCAAATTAGGATTTAGCGTCATTCTGCAATAAGTACAACAGAAGAAAAGGAAAGGGATCACCAGAAAGTTAAGTTTCAGGTTTTCACACAATCCCACTGAGAAAAAAACTTACTGTTTGAGTATTCACTTTTCATGGTCATCTTAAGTTAGGCCAAAGAAAATAAACTTGTTGCAAAGATATTGCATAACTCCCAGAACATTAAGACTATCGAAATATAACTTCAGACTGGCAGAAATGTGTCTTTCTAAAGTAATGAGACAGCTGGGTTTTATAAATTCATGTGAATAGACAATAGCTATTACCCACACTTGTAACTAATGGGGATCACTCCACCAAAATCTTACAGAACTGGATCCTTTTTGATATATTTGTTTGCAAAACTTTGTATTTATTTACAGAAGGAATGTGGTCATTAATCATTTGAAAAAGCCAAGATTCAAATAATATTAGATAATTGTTTACCCTTCTGATTTTTTAATAAGGCAACTTTATAGACTGCCAGGAGGTTCTTGCTTATGAAAGTAATTTGCAGTTGACACCAGATGTAAGGACAGTGAAGTATTTGAGATTACAATTTGTGGCTATTTTGTTTGGACAGTAAAGTAAAAAAGATAGTTATTCCCATTAAATACTGGTTAAAAACCAGCACAAAGAAGCAGAACAAAAAGGTCACACATTATTACATCAAGCAGAGTCAACTCCTCAATGAGTGTAAATGAAAGTAGCTCTATGTGTTCTGTCAGAAAAACTAATCTGATATGCACTCTGATAAGGCAATCCAGCACTTCTATTTAAACAGGATTGTGAAAATGCTTCCAGGAATTAGCTTTCTGGGATATAGCCTTTCAGAAATAAAACTGGAAGGATGGAAATTTCCACTGACTACATTAGATGTTATATTTAAACAATCATTTTACTAAAAGCCAAAACTGTTCTTTTTAATGCAAAAATACAGAAGGTGGAGGGACTGGATTCTTTACGCTGAAGAATTTAGCATCTAAATACAGTCAAGCTTTTAGAGAGGCATTCATCAGGTTTTGTAATTCTTCAGGGTCTTTTTAACACTTAAACATGCAGATTGCAATAGTAGCTGACAAAAGGCAGGAAATTCAAAGATAAAGTTGTTGTCACCCTTTCACTCAGAGCACTTCACCCTCCCCCAACAATACACTGAATTAAGGGCAGAGTCACCTTTAATGTTCAATTTCCTGTCCCTCTTTCAGTTAATACCAGCCATATGTTTTAATTACATAAAGCTTTTATTTGGCGATGGCAAGTAAAGGGCTTTAATGTCTGTATTGTTGGTAACATCCTTTGCAGTTGTTAGGACAGATTACTTGCCCTTTCTCCTGTTTTTTTCTTTTGACTTCTATACTAGTGCTTGAAGTATGTTGCACTACAGACTTGAAGTGAAAATTCAGAAGTATCTTAAAGCCCTTGTTTTTTGTTTCTAGCCTTCCTGAGACCAAAGGTATGAGAACAAACTAAATTTTTAATAGGGGATCAGCATATAAAGCCCCCTGTGCTCATTTTTATGTCAAATGTGATGCATTGGTGTAATGTAGGAATAATACAAATTCTTTATGCCTGCATGACACTTCAATTAGTAACTGCAGATAAAGGCACACAAGACTCTTGGCACTTAGTCAGGGAAATATGGAAATGCACATAAGTCTTAATAAAGGTCGTGATGAAGACCGATCATCTCTGCAGGTTTCATACACAGACTGGAACCTCCTGGGCAGAAATAATAGTTAGGCATTATAGGGCATTTATTGCATGCTTGCGTTTAATCAGGCTAGTCACTGTAATTAACCAACCCTTTCTCAGGGTCCAAGTGTGTTCCATGTAACTAACCATCTGGTGAAGTGAAGCACAATCCTCTATAATCTATTACGTCCAGATTTCTCAGGAATAAGATAACTGGTAGCAAAATTTCACATTTGTAAAAGCTGACACTAAGTTCCCTTTTCTAATTATGCCACACACTAAAACAGCGTCCATTTTTGAATTTGAATAGAATAAAGAGAGGTGGCCTCCAACTGATGTTAGTCAAGAACGTGTTTTCAAGCCTTTTCTAGTAGGAGTGAAAGGCATTGCCTGCTTTAGCTTTGTTGATATTGAGTGTATCTGTGTGCTTTCTGGGCTATATATAAACTGCTGTGTATCGGTCCTGCCTCCTCTGCGTTGGATTCAGAGTTGTGATGACTACACTGACTTTGGTCTTATCAGCTATACCAACAGCCGTTCAGTAATATTAAATAAATACAAGTTATGGAAGAAGTTCTACTGTGAAAGAAATTAATTGCATGTAAAACCTCGCTGATATTTAAGCAGATGACAAACCTTGTTTTGAAAGAAACAAACATTTTCCTGGGAAGAGGAATTGCCCCCAACACACACATGCTTTTGAGATATCCATAGCTCTTCTTAAATACCAAGGTCCAGAATTGCTTTTGAAGTTCTGCTTCCACTAAAAATTGATTACCTAATACAAACTTGGCTACAGAGTTTGAAGCTGAAGGACATGGTATTTTCAACACTGTACCTAGCTGAATATTTCTGCCTGAGTCTTTCTTAGACTGATGCCATTTGGGCAACATCCTTATATATAAGAACTAGTGGTGTGGAAATGTATTGTTATCCAATTGTTGCTGGTAGCACAAGGAACATGCCCAGGTCAGCAGCAGGCATAAGAAAACTGATTTCCTGCACAATCATTGTTGAAATTCCATATAATCTCTCAGTTGGGATGAAGTATTCTCCTATGACTTACCAAGTGTAAACAGCAACATCAATGCGCTAGATGCATAAATACTGCTAACACTGGCAGAATTTTGTGTTCTGACACAAATTGTACTTGAAATCAGTCTAACCATAGAGCTATTCAGAGAGATAATTAAACTGAAAAAAAAAAAAAAAAAAAAAAAAAGAAAAAACAAGTCTTCTAGAGAAATATCTGTGAAGTTGCTCCTGTTCCAGGGCAATATAAACTTTGTGCCATGTAAATTTTCTGTGCAAACTCAAGGCCAGTTAGAAAAAACAGCTATTTTTAAAAATAATCATCATTATTTGGGGGTTACTAGATTAATAATCACTTATTTCTCTGGGGGCTTCATGCATACAGAGGTACATTTTAACTATTCAGTGGATTAAATTACAGGAGGAGCCACTACCCTAGAAAGCTGATAGACTTTTTTTATTAATTTCAACAGGGTTTTAAACATAGTGAAAAGCCAAAATATGTTCAATGCTGTCTGCCCAAAGAGAACTTAACGAGGGTAAGTTGCAGGCACAGATCCTTAGAAACCTGACAGGTTACAGTCTGAACGACTCACAGCACTTCTTACATTTCTACCTGCATGGAACTGAGAAGTATTTTATTTAATGTTTTGGCTTGCTGTTTGAGAATTTTTTTTTGCCTCAGAATTTTCAGGCTAATGCTTTCCCATATTCCACTAAAATTTTAATCTAACCTCAACTTGACAGAAACCAGGAAAAAAATAGATTTGGAAGGCAGAAGTGGGTTGAAACTGATACACCTTTTAAAAACAAGGTCCTTGGGGAATGTGAATTTATAAAAACAAAATGGAAAATGGTAATAAGCATAAGGCTACCGGAAAGCTGTTGCCATGAGCCACGTAGTTGCATTATAAAACTCATACAGATGGCAGATAGAGTGATATAACCTTTATAAGATTAAAGAGGTGCTGCTGTAGACATGCCAACATTATTTAAATCTTTTAAGAGCTTATCTTATTTTTCTCCTCCTAACAAGGAAATGCTTTCTTTTGCTAGTGTTTATCTTCCAATATTTTATCAATATTTATGGAGGAAGACTGTTCTCTATGAACAACAATTTTTAGACACACCAGTTGCAAATGACAGTGTCAGATCTTCCTAAGCAGCTTAAGATAACATATTTTTTCAACTACTGCATTACCTTGAGGGCTTCTCTGGTGTTTTGTCTTTCAAAGCAAGAGCTTATAGCTATTATGTATCTATAGAAGACCATAAATAATGGGGTTTAAGCATTTTTTTTTTTATTGGGAGGAAAAATCCAGATCAAGTGTTCAAAGCACAGACTTCTGTGACTGTGTCATGCCTGACCTGTTGTATGGAACAAGGCCCTTCTCTCTTTCTACCTACTGCTGATTTAAAATCTACTCAGGTCAAAACCTCCTTGGACCAGAAATCATCCCTTTCTGTGCAATTTTAGAGTGCCTAGAAAAACAGGTATCTTATCTACTATAGTAAGGATTTCTCTCCAGTTTAACTGCAAACACCTGTCATGGCTTTTGGAATAATCACCTAATTCAAAAGGTTTTTCCATATGGTCATTTCCCCTGAAAATAGCATGTTTCATTAATATTCTAAATCAGTTTAGGAGAGAAGAAATTAAAGGAATACAAAGTCTTACTCTCAGCATCACCATTTTTCAGTAAGATACTGAAACTGAGAAAAACTTTTAACCCCTAAGAAACACTATAAAGAGATGTTGTCATATACTAGTCATCACATGATAATAAATCTAAATCTTAACAATCAGTAGTTCATCTGTGAGCTTCATATTTACCACCAAGACACTAAGGTGACCTACTGCTGAAACAATCAAGATTACACATCAGTTTTGGTGCAAAGCTGACTCCTCACAGAAGCCAGGAGCACGGAGGCCCTACCAGACTCATTTGTGGTAGGAAGAGTTAAAAAAATCCCCCCTTGATCTAGTTGGTAGGAATGATGGTCACCCCAGACTCAACATGGACTTGCCCTGTGTTTGGGTTGAGCTTTGCGAATTCAGCAGGGACAGTACCTTACACACAGCAGTAACAGTGGCGGAACCATGTTCCTCAGACACCCTTCCCTCGAGGAAGGAGAAAAGCCTGCATTCAAATTCATGGCATTTCACAGTGTCCAAATGTGTACAATGCAGTAGAACCTCTAAGTCCTAGCAAAGGAAGCTCAATGGAATGGGTAAAAAAGTAAATTATTCATATTCTTTAAAACAAAACAACAGCTCAGGGTTCAACAGACTTGTAACCTGAGCTACAGGACAGCTGCTCTGCACCTTATCTGAAATTCATGAGCCTCTCCTCAGTTACCTTTCACTGCAGAGGCTGCAAGGCAGGAACTCTGCTCTATCCAGTACAGAGGTGCTGGAGCTCTCCTCCCTGGGAATGAACACACAAGATCACTGCAGATGTGCCAGTACACCAGCACCCTGGGAATCCAAAGAGCCACAAAGCTTTCTACAGCTCACAGGCACAAATACAGCAGATTTCAAAGCAACTCCTTTATTAACTATATCAGCAGGGTGAGCATGAATTCCTACACTACATAACTTTATACTCTACCAGGACTATGAATTTTCAAAACCATTTATTTATTCTGCAGCAGGATGGCCATTCTATATATTGATTAAACATCACCTGCTATGAGATGTAAAAATTACCCATGTGGCAGCATATAATTTTTCCTGAGACAGGCAAGAAATTGGAGAAAGGATGCATCAGAGCTGTCTAGCAGTAGAATGCAATGTTGTTTTCAACAACTCCCCAGACACCTAGTTTATTAATTCATAATTTCAGCATTATCCCAGACTCTAAGATGACAAAAAAAGGTACAGACCATACAACTTCTGTTTCTGGCCTTGGGCCACAAGCATTAAGTTCTATTTTCCTGGCAACATTAAATACTGCATTGAAAACTTTCAGAAAATATATTTTTAAACTAAATATGCTTATTTAAGTGCAATATAATAAAAAACTCACTATTATATGCTTCATTGGAAAAAAAGGATACTTTACTTTTACATTTTTATTAGTATTTTTCTCTCTTTTTTTCCTTACCTTTGTGATTATTTCAAAGTAGGCTTCACCTGAGGTTTTTGACTTGAACACTGTGCTTTATAGTATTGCAGTTTATAATATTACTTGAGGCTCAAAAAGATTGACAATATGCTTCCTTTGTATCAATTATGCATATGCTTTTCCTGGAATAACATGTGTACCAATAGAGTATGTTTGGAGGAGCTTCTTGGCATCTTGGCTACTCGATATTAAGGAAGGGCTGAAAAATGAAAATTATTCAGACTTACCAGAAACAGTTGGAGAGTAAAAGTTCTCTCACAATATCATCCCCTGAGGTTGTGCTTCACACCATCAATCTCTTGCATAATCAGCACTTCTCTACACACAGAAGCTCCAATACAGAAAATGGATTAGAAACCTATACTGTGGCATTGACAGAGGAAAGCTTTGCCACAGAAGGTTTCATGCTGATTTCTAAGGTCATTTTCACATCAACCACTGAAGAATTTTTAAAAGCTTTTTTTAGTATTAATGTTACCAAAGATCTATTCAAGTTCATTTTCTGCCACTCATCCGCTCCTCCACCCTTATGGCCAGCACTTTTCCTGTCAATATCCCATAGTGTTTGCTGGACTGCTTAATTAAAAACTGCACAGTATCCTAAAATATACCCTATTGGTATACAACTGTAAGTTTATTCAAGCTTACAGACAAAATGGTGGAGTTACTGAAAAGTTAAATTACTTGTCTGGTGTCTCACATCAAGCAACAGAAGCAACCTCAGAATTTTGAAGTTTGGATCTGTGTTTTCTCCACAAGAACAACACTTGAATAGTATTTTGTCAAGTAAAGGTTTTAGCCTCTACTCATAGCACAAGTTACAAAAACAACCAGTCAAGGCTCCTTAGATGTTTGACAAGAACTGTTAGTTATCAAGTCTCCTTAGATGTTTGACAAGAACTGTTAGTTATCTCTGTGATTGACTTTCACAGTCACAGTCAATATGTTCTCTTTGGTATTTTATATTTAAAATGCCTATGTAGTTACTTATGCAAGGTTTTTCACAAAAAGAGACCAACTAACACTTGGTTTTCCACAGCCTTACCTACATTTATGCCAAAGGGTCATGAATTTAAAAAAACCCCAAACTATCAGGGAAAAAATTAGGAATAAATTATTAAATATAGACATTGAAATATGGGTTATTCAGAATTAAATCCTCTATCTGTAATTTGAAATGAAGTGTCTGGTAGAAAACAACTGATAAATTGAATTTAGTGGGCAGGTCTGTGTGAATTTTAAGACTGTGAGGATCATTGGTGCCATATTTTTGAACATATTCACCACAGTATAGATTTATAATCTTTTTTGCTATTTAACTTTAGCAACAGTGTGTTCACCACAGGACTTGCATAGTTCCTCTGCCTACATGCACATTATTGCTGTGTATTTCCCTGCCTTCAGATGAAATAACTCTTAAATCTGTGTCCAGCTTCTACTAGCTACTATTGCTCACATAGCACAGAAATCATAAAAAGTGAAAAATATCTCTGAATGCTGATATTGAACAGTCTTCGAGGATTACAACTGTCAGTATTTAAGATCTAATGTGATAAGCCTCTGTGGTTTAGGCATAGGAATCATGAGAGTGGACTAATTCTAGCCCTAAACTAGTGTTACTCTAGCCTTGCAATAGGTAACAATTATGTAATTAATCTTGTCTTTATCATTTCTTTGATACTTAAATATGCAGACAGCTATGTTGATCTGACAAGCTCACATTTTCATTGTTGTTTTGTATGTTTCCCAAGGCTTTGAAAGAGAAATTGGCTTCCCATACAAAGATGCTTATTTATAGAAAAACTTCTTGTTCAAAACCAAATTGATTTTAACTCCCACGATAGAAGATGGCCAAATATTGCAAGATGACACATTCCCACTGGGCATGTGGATTTAGGAAAAAGCTAAGCAGCAAGCTAACAAAAAACTAAGCCCTAAGACCTTCAGTTAAAACATTCAATAAAGAGGATTGGGTTCAGCTACTTCAAATCCTCTTCACTAACACAACAGACAGCTTCTGAAGGAAAACTTTTTGGAATGGTCAACCATACTGCAGGAAACTCAAAATTTGTCAAGAACCATAAGAAAACATGTTGAAAAAATTGCATGGCATCCCAATTTAACGTCTGATACACAGGGTGTATTACAGACCATGTGATGTACTTTAGCTTATGGACTGTGCTCAGCAGGAGGCAGGAATGTGTTTAAGAGCTTTGCTGAATTGGATCTGGAAGATCTAGCAAAGCAAACAAGGTTTATAGAAGAGTCATGTGTTTGTACAGGAGCTTCTCCAGCAATATCTATGTTTAAGACAAGCCTTAATGCGCTTACTCTCATCCCTATACTTCATATAAGCTGGTGGGGCTTTTTCCCCCCCAAGTTTCCCAAGACAACAAAATTTTACAAAAAGGGTAATTTCAAAAATTGTGTTTCCCTTCCCAAATATACAGTGTTCTGGCTATTTCTGCAGCTACTGTCTGAATGTGAGAGGACACTTGACAAAGGCGGTGGAGAAGATTGCAAGTGGTCGAGTGACTCTTCTAAATGTTTCTTTGTTTTTAGTGGAGTCATGTGAATTAGCCCCATTCAAGCTCCCACCTAAGATGCAAATAGAAAGCCCACTTTGGTATCTAAGCCCCCCTAGAGAGGCAGAGTATTTGAATTTATGCTCACAACAGGGCAGGATCATTTTACAAGAGCCAAAGGTGTGAGTTTTCAGGCAACAGTAACCAGGTCATTTACAACCATCTGTTCCTGGCCTCAGCCTCCCTGCAGTCATCACCAAAGCGGTGCCCTAATTAATTTTCACCTGCTAATCAGTGAAGACAGCTCTGAAACTAACAAATCATCCAGTTTTAGTCAACAGCTTCTGGACTCCTGTGGGTAGCATTTCCGTGAGACTTTATTACCAATAAAGGGAAAGAGTTTTCTCTGAAAGAAGCACTCCTGTAAGGCTTCTGACCTGCCCTGAGTGCAAGAGCCCTGTGACAGAACAAAAATGCTTCATGTGATTCCTTAGACAAAGAACAGGAGCTACACTGGCAATTGCCTCCAAATCTTCAACCAAATATTGAGGCACCTTATTAATTTTGATTTCAGGAAATAGGTATATAAATTCTTGGAGCTACAGGCTTAAAAGACCTGCTTGAGGTGTGATGGGAAGTCTGTGAGGAAGCAGGGAACTGAATCATATTTTCTCAAGTCCTAGGTAAGCTCTCCAACCACTGCAACATCCTTCCACTACCATGTGGCTTTAAATCGGGCAAGTAATTTACTACAATGCCACTGACACTCCATTTTGAACTGAGAGAAGATTAACACATAGCTCCAAACCAGAACTATTGTATTTTATTTGTTCTGAAAACTGATAAAGCAAAACTCATAACACTATGTATTCTTCAAACCTCCCAACTCCATCTGATGGCACAACTTATACTGATCTCTGGGGGTGTTTTGTGTACATGTTTTCCTTGTATATAGCTATGATTCCTTGAGATAAAAAAATATTCACAATTTTCAAATGAGTTGTTTTATTCCATGGAATGAACCTGCTTTTAAAAACAAACATTTGCATTATCACAATAGTGTTACTTTGATTTAGCAGGTACTATAAAAGGTCCAAGAGGAAAAACTCGTGTAGGTAAATATTGAAAGAAAACGTCTTTAGACCCATCAAAGCTGCTCAATGAGAAATGAACAGCAAGAGTTTATGATCTAGTTTCTTCACTGCTGCTTGTGATTCTGTATCACAGTACCTTACCTAGGGCTCAGAAAAGTATAATTTATAAGTGTGAACAGTGCACAGCATTCATTAATAATCCACACTAAATAAGGTCAAAATATCACCTCACAAAAACTCTATTATGCTCTCTCATGAGCATATAACAGCTTTGAACAGGAGCTAACCAAGTAGAACTGCAACAAGGAGAGTTCTTCCCCAAATTCCTCAAACACAGAATTGTCATGGTGACTGGAGAGAGCTGTCAGTTCACCTGTACCCAGATGTGGCCAATCAATAAGATATTTGCAATTCTATCAGCTGGGATTAGACATAACGCCAAGGGATGTATTCTATAATCCCTGTTTTTCAAGATGTATGACAACTATGTAATACAACAGAAGCAAAGGAACCAGAAAATTACATCCCTAGAGGCTGATATAGTTTTTTTGTTGAGAGCTGGTGCATCACATTCTCAGGCTTGCAGCTGATGCTCCAAGAGTGCAGTCAAGTGTCTTCTTGCAACTGGTTACATGACTGCGGTCTGATGACTAGGGTGCCATTCAGGTAAGAAATGAAAATGCACCATGCCCCAGATCCAGGTGTAGTCCAAAACCACAATCCCAATTCAAATCAAAGGGAGTCTTTTTTTTTTTTTTTTTTTTTTTTTTGTGCACAACTTTTTTTTGCACAGTCGGGAACAACTGGAAAAGAAAGAGTAAACATACCCATGGACATTTCTGTGGTAATTGCACAGGTGAAGAGAAAGAAGGAGCAGAACTGGAGTTCTGGAGTCACTGGAACTGGAATCACTGGAACTCTGACTCAGATGTACACCTGCACCTCTGCACTGTGTATCAGACCCCAGGGACTGAAGCCTTACTCCTCCAATTTTCCCTTTTCTCCCAGCAATGTGCTGCAAGTGGTAATGCAAGCAGTGTGCATGACCTTGTCTAAGCATTGATTAAAACACACACGGCAGAGAGAAGGGGTAGGGGCAGGTCGTCCACAACTCTTAACTTTGGCTTTGGTTCTCCCAGGCTTTTTGGTTTCTCCCAGTTTGCATTTGAAGGTACAGGTTAAGGTTTCCACTGCTACAGCTATGCTCCAGAGAGTGCCAGCAGCACGTGCAGGAGCACAAAGGGCTATGAGCACTAGCATGGCTCTCCCACACTTCTGCAAGAGAACCAGACCACTGGCAGCACGGCAAGACTCAACATTTTGCAGAAGCTGGTTGTCAGCCTCACATTCTCTTCTTTGTTGACATGCAGCTTGGGTTTTTAAGCTTTTTTGTGTGTGCTATGAGACATGCATAAATAAAAATGAGTGGTATCAGGTAATTATCACAGTAATTGTGATAGCCTTATGTAGCATCTCAACAAATCAAGGGAAGCTTTTCCTTTTGGAGACAGAACATGAAGTGAGGGATACAAAAATTACCTATATAATGCTGCCACAGGGATGCCTCTCAAATCATTTTATCAGCAAAAAAAGAAGCCATGTCTGCTGGTAACAGCTAAAGATCACATTCTAATTTTAGCAGTTGCAGTTAACTCATTCCCAATGGAGTTGCACTTACCGTGAGAAGGTTTCTAACTGCTTCAGCACTGAAAGGAAACAAGCATTGAGTCATTCAACTGCAGATCTATATGCAAATATGCTTTTTGGCCCATGAAGGGAAAGCATATAGAATCCGCTGCTATAATGCATTCAGCCAAACATTTGCACACATTTCTTATAATGCAAACGCTGGGAAAAAAAGTAATTCATTTACCAACCAGTGTTTTAGCTGTCCCTATACAAGTATGATCACTGGCATGCACATGCACTCTGTTAGGGACAGAGCATGTGTATAGGAAATATATGCACACCTAGAATTGGTAAGAAAAGTTTTAATCAACAGATATATTCCCCTTGACACCAAATGGTTCAACACTAATATTATTAATTTTAGTCATAGATTATGTTTATATCTAACTCAAGATATATTAAGCCGATATATTACATTTTTATTAAACTTCTGAAGACCATAATACGAGCTGTTCAAATTTTTCAATTATTAAGTCCCAGAATAGTGATTCTATAGAAAGAATTTAGTTCCACACAATATTGTAATTTGCTGTGTTGACCGCTAATTAGGTTTACAATACAATCCACATCACTGCTAGTCACCCAAAAAGCTTCCTTATAACAAAGGTGATTTAGTACAAAGTAATGAGTAAAATTCTGTTATAGTGATGAGACTTTTGATTGATCCTTAATGATAGGAGAATCCTAGCAACTAATATTTAAGTATATTAAAAAGAAATAAGGACACTCTCTTGGTGAGGAATGATAAACACAAGTCTCTTTAAAGAGTGGTTTTTCAATGAACTGTGTAAACAGATTTTCACTTTAGAATAAAATCTTGAGCAAATTATTTCACAACAGGGAATGAGAATTTCTTTTTCATTCAAAAAAGGTATGAATAAAGAAAAATACAAAAATATTAAATCCAGTAAAGGTCAACACAAAATTATGAAGTAATATCAAAAGGTAAGTGTTCTAGAACTGCCATGTGGTTTTCTGCCTAGATTAATCCCTGACATAAGCCTGTGACTGAACAGAGGCATGGGAATCCCATGGGAGCTGGTCTCACATAGGCATCAGGGAGGTTTTAAATGCAGAATGCAACTGATCACTAGAGATGAAATAGCAAAACTGGGGACCTCTATATTTATTGGCAAAATTCACTGAGCATGCTGACAGGCATTCAAGAAGGAAATCCACATATAGATAAAAATTCACGAGTATAGTCCCTTCACAGCTCTAATGTGTAGACAGAGAGAAAAACTCTGTCTCTTGCCCAAGCTGGCTGTGGTCTGTACTGACTGGGGCTCAGCAATGTGCTAATGTGCAGCCCAGCTTTGCAGAGGCAATTGGGCTGAGAAAGAAGAAAACACAAACGGGGGTTCTGCTGCCATTTTCTCCCAGGTATGCAGATACTGATAAACAACAGGGGAGGAAACTACTTTCACAGCTACAACTTCAAAAAAACACAACAGCTGAAAATGTATAAGGACGTGCTTTACAACCGATACAAAATACATTCCTGTTCTACTCTGAAGACCAGGATAGGACTCAAAAACCTGTTGAACTTCAGATGTAAACGCCAGTCCTTGTGTTTCAATGATACTTATGCTCACATTAAATTTTAAGGATACCTGCAGGCATCGTTGAACTGTGGCCTGAGTGTAGAGTGAAGGGCACTGTCCTAAAATTCTTGGGTAACTCCAAGTGTTACACTGGAAAGCTTAGATAATATATCATTTCCATAGTTACTTTCACTGCTCTTAATATTTAGCTCCCTCCTTATCCATTGCTATCAATATCTCAAATCTGGGAGCAATTAGATACGCAAGAGTTAACTTTACAGAAATAATATTGCTGCTTAAATTCAGAGAGGAAAAGGCTAACGATTTCTTTTAAAATGTCTTCTAAAATGGAGCTATAATCCTAAGTCCATATATCTGCCCTGTCTGTTGATGGATAATAACATTTAGAATGCTCATGTACATCTTTGGTTTGATTAGAATGAAATAGACTGGTACCTCAGTCTAGGAGCCATATTGTTACTATTTTTTTTCTGAGATAATATCAGCAATCTATTATAGTATCTTTTTTTTAGCTAAATTTCTCTGAAAATTTACCCCCTAGAATCCCTACTTGATGTTTTATAGAAACGTGCGTCTTAAACCTTAATTCACTAGACAAACAAAAGTATCTTAGGACAGAGAAAGGAAAGTTGTTATGGACTGGTGCAAACAAAACATTATTGTTTTTCCCCTTTTGCAGGCTTCAATTACACTGAAAAATGTTTTTCCTTTTGCTATAATTAGCAAGTGTCTCTCTCAAATTTTTAATGAACAAATTCACATAATAAAACAGATTGGATCCTGATGGAGCACAAAAAAGTTCCCTAAAGAACCAATTGTGACCTTAAACGGGATAATTATTTCCAAGCTGAGTGTTCAGAACATGTTCAGAACCTAATGGCTGTCCCTGGCAGCTCATTCTCATTTGTTTTGTTTTTTTTTTTTCATTCTATGTCAAGACGGGGTAAATCGTGTGCTGCTGTTTCAAACATTTTCTCCCTAGACATCTCTTCCCATTGCAATTATATTGCTTTCAACTCTGTTCCAGCAGTGCTGAGCTATGTGATCTCCTAGCACAGGACAGCCTGGCTGTCAGGGACTGGTGTTTTCCTCCATCTTCCCCCAAAGAACAGAGAATTTAATTGTCATGTTGGACATTAGTGCATTCCTAGCAGCACAACCAGGCAGTGTTTTCCACTTGGAACTCTAAGGGCTGGAGACATTTCAGAGCCCAGAGGAGAACAAGCTACAAAGGCTCTAAATAATCTTGGAGTAGAAGTTGAAAGGAATCAAAGCAAAAACTTAGAAAGGAGAAAGCACACCTGAGGGAAAGAATCAATGGGGATGGAATGAGGACAGGAAAAGAAAAAAATAGGAAATGCTTGTGAAAGACAGGGAACAGATCTCATGTGAAACAGAGTTTCAAAGGATGAAAAGCATTCCCCTGCTGTGCTGCTCCAGTACCTGCCAGAGTGATGCAGCAGCACGTGTTCAGGTATCTCCTTGTTTGAGGAGTATCAGTGGGGTCTAACTTCCCCGTGTTCCCCATACCAGGAGGTTTCAAATGTTACTCTACATTGTTCACTATTTGGAGAAGAGCAGCAGGCACAGACCCTTGAGGAGTCAGCCCCTTGTTTGCACACCAGCATGGGTGCAGAGCCAGCAACAGTGCCTTGCTCCCTGGTGTGGGTATGGTGTCTGCAACCCTGGGAGTGGGATTTCCTAGGATGGGAACAAGCAGAGTTATCACAGATGAGTGATTTGCAAAGCCAGGGCTCATTTCACCATACTCCAACCACCTAGAATTCAAACAACTAGTCTAGGTGATTTGTCTAGGCTGCCTCCAAGGTCAGTGTGGAGGTCACTGTCAGTGTAAGACTCATCTCCCCCTTTGACAGGTACTTCTCTATAACACTGGGAAAAAATTAAACTGAAAATTCTAAAACTTCAAAAGATAACCGTTTTTACTTCCAGGATCTAATTGCTAGGGATTAGTCTGATATTACTAAATTATTCGTATTAAACAGCTCTCAAAATTGGTGAATTCCATCAGTCTGGGCTGGAATCAGAGGCCTAAGAGCTCATCATCCTGTTACCACTCTCTCTGAATTGTTGCATTCCTCATTAAAAAAAAAAAAAAAAAAAGGAACAAAAAAGATGTGNATCCTAGACTAAAAAAAAAAAAAAAAAAAAAAAAAGGAACCAAAAAGATGTGATATTTAATTATGTTGAAATAACCAAATTATCATGTGCTAGTATGTTAACTTTTCTAGCTGAATCTGCCATTGATGGGATTAAACATGCACATTGTCCTTAGTTCTCTCTGTATTTGCATATGTTCTTTCTCTTCCCTTTTTCTTATTTATGTTTTCCTTCAACTACCAGCTTTTCTAGGCTTGCGAAATAATCACAGAAGTGAGGAACAGTCTGATGTTACTTGCTGTAATTAATCCAGATATTAAAGTTTTTTAAATAAGAGGCCCAGCAAGCGTAGCTTTACAAAAACAGACTGCAAGTTCTTGTCTCAATCTGAATTAAATCAGGGAATGGCCAGGTCTAAACAGGGGAAGAACAGAACAGAGGACCCTCCAGAAAACTAGTGACTCTTCCATGATATCAAGTTCTACTGGGATAAGCAGAAGCTCGTTAAATTTCTCCAATTAATCTGTAAATGAAAGGCTGAAGGAAATTATCATCTTAGTTGCTTTTAAAAGAAATAAACTTCTAGCCTGGAAAGGATGCTATCATCTATATATTTCTCCACGGTGGGCTATTTTTCAAGTTCCGAAAACTTTAGAGTATAACCTACACTGTGTATGCATTTACATTCTGCTGGATGGTCAGAGATGCCTTAAACTTCATGGTATATGAACTACAATTAGTGATAATTTAAAAGTTCTAGTCTTTGCCACAGAGGACTAACCCTAAGTCTTATTAATGAAATATGATAACATTAGTAGATAGAAGATGCAAAGTTTGGCATATGCTTTGACATAACATTGTTCTTTGCTGGAACACAACCTCAAATAATAACTTCAAAAACTGTTATTCGAAAAGTGTAGCACATGTGCAGTGAAGCCTCATTCCCTGATAAGATTTCATTTTTCTTACCTGGTCTCCTCTGTAGCTATAAAGAAACCATCATCTGAAGCATCAAGCCAATTTTGCCTCTGCCTCTTGATCACTGGAATGGTGCTTGTCTTAATGGCACTTGCACTGGCTTGCAAGGCCTTACCATTAGTCATATGGATATGCGGAGCAGCATGCTGAAATCATAATAAAAGGGAAAAGTATTTGCTTGGGAATAAGCATAATTCCATTAACTAATTCTGCTCTAAAGGGCAGCCTACACAAGTCTCAAAACCCAGCTCCTCTGCCTCAACCAGTACACCTGGGGGTAAGATCACAACCAACCTGTGCCCATTGATATGTTTTATGCATATATCTTAAAACTCTTTAAAAACAAAATTAACTATTGTTAATGTCATTTTATACAAAAAAATATTGAGGCATTAGTCAGTGCTATGAACTAAGCAGTTCAGAAACAGAAACCCGTTGATTTTGGGAGAAAATTAACATTTTCTGAGCAAAAAACTAACGTCTCAAGCAATGAAATACAAGATTTCTTTTTTAATCCAAGTATGTCATTAAGCTAATTTCAAAAAAATCATACTTCTCACTTCACAGGTCCTTACTCTGCCTGTTTTTTTTTTTTAAATAGAAGTCACTGAACAAGACAAGTGGTTTGGTCATGCCACTAACTTAAATGGAAGCAGGAAAACAAAGGTTTATATCACTATGCTGGTGCCATGGTTCTTAAGTTTACTCACTACTCTTCACCTATGTAGAGCTACCTGAAATACACCTGCATTCATTGTAAAACATATAATATTAAATAAAAAACAATGCATTAATCTTCCACTAAAACTTTACCTGGAATAATTTTGCAATAACAGCAAGTACTCAGATCTAACAAGAGAAGCTGCTTTCTGATAAAGGAGGAGAGAGTGAAAACATTTTCTGTATCATCTATAGGTAATGTTTTGAAGAATATACCATGGCAAATATAGTAATCTTGGAAATCTGAATCTTTTTACCCACATAATTGATTAGCAGCAGGATTAACAATACTTGCATAAAAACAGATGACAGAAGACATTATACAAAGATGCAAATTTGCTTACTTTATCTCACATAGATTCAACACCATGTTTTATTAGGAAAAAACACTGTTTCCTTGGTAAATAATACCAGTATTCCACATTACTGATAGCATTTTTGTAATATTCCTAAAAATGCACACATTGTTGTACATTCATGGGAGTACCCCCTAATTAGGGGATAAATAGTACAGTCACTGAGTAAAGAAGGGACTGATAGCACCACAAAGACCAGCAGAATAGAGCACAAAACTGATCTCTTAAATCATGTCGTAAAAACACAACAGCCAGAAAAGATAAGCAAGGGCATTATTTTATCTGAACAATTCTTACACTCACATTCAAAGTATTGTATTCACATTATGACACAACTTTCACCACATACAGATCCACACCATTTGCTCCCTCCAGTAGGACAAATTTCATGCATTGGACAGAAAATTCCAGTATTCATTATGTTACTGCAAGTAACTGAGCCATCCCATCTGTGATTTCTTAGATCTCATGTAATAAAACCAAACAAGAAGAGGAGAAACAAGACATCAAATTTGAGTGAGTCACATATAAATATTTCTTAGAGCTAAACTATTTTCCTTTGTCTTAAAAACAAACAAGATTTATTATTAATTTAGTTGTTGTTGCACATAGGGTCATAAATCTGTCTTTGTAGTCCTTCTAAATATTTACTTAATTTTTTTTCCATTTTTTCATTCAGTGTCTCCACTGCAGTTTTGCTTTCAGATATTTTTTTGCATTGGCTTTGGTGGGGACAAAGACCTAAAGGACATGCTACTAGAAGTAATTCAGCTGTTATTTAGAAAAAATTCAGGATAAAATGCATAGGTGGGATGAAATTAGAAACTCATTAATGTATTTAACCGATGATCTCTTAGTGTACAGTTGGTAGTATTCAAAAAGAGATTAAGTCCTGCATAGAAAATACATCAGATTTCCCACTAAGTAATTTTATCTAGAAATTGTTAGTGTCATACATTACAGAGGAACATTTAAGGTCTCCAAAGGTATATTTCTGTTGTGCTTCCCTAGTCAATGGGTTTAGGCTATCACATATAGTGTTTCATATCTTTTCCCAGGCTCCTTTCTAATACACCACTGAATGTTTCTTTTAGTCAAGATAAGAGATGCAGGCAAAAAAATGATCAGGAATTGTACAAAGTACAAAAAGTGTATTTGCTATGGCATAAACTCTGAAGAACAGTGAAGCCTGGTGGAAAAAGTACATGTCTTTTCACGATACTATTTCCCCTGGCACAGTCAGATATTGCGACTAATTCTGAACTTCTGTTTTTTCTACTTTTATTAGTCCCTAATTCTCATTCCAGGCAAGAGATAACATTATAGAAAATGACACAAAGTTTACAATATAATCTCATTTTTGTTGCATCAAATTGGTCAGAATTTTCTCTTTTATTTCCCTTGTACCCTGGCCCTTTTGAGCTATTTGAAGAAATTAATTACATTTCACATAAGAGAAAATAAGATCATTGTTCTCCAGTCTGTGCTAGGGACCACATTAGCTTTAATTTAAAGTTAATAAAAACAATTGAAGCTCTTGACCAAGCAATCAGTTCATTATTTCCTCTCAAAAATCATATTCACCAGTGTGCATAAAAATGAACATTCAATGCCGCTGTCATACTAATATCAATACCAAGAGCAAAATGAACTTTCATACAAAGTACCCGTTAAATGGGTTTTTTTATTACAATGATAATGAATCCAAATTTTCTCCCTCTAGCATATGGTTATGCCAAAAAGGTTATGAAAGCCTCAAGAATACTTCCTGTGCTACCACAGAAGCTCTTCTCATTTAAAACCCTGTTTGCAGAAGGCCTCAGTGTTGCCTTATTTACTGTTAAAAATAGCTAGCTCTCTACTAGATAGTTTTCAAGGACTAGTGTTCTATAAACATAGCTATCTTATTGTAGAATTATCTTGTTATTGCATTCCTTTCCCATGGACACAGATCTTTGATGGGCATTTCTTTTGACCACTGTAGTCAAAGATGGAAGTGTTAATTTTCTCCAATGAACAGTGATTTCTAAAAGTGTATATAAGAATTAAAAGAAGGTGGGTTCCTTCCCTTCCTTCCTTTGCTCTGAAGCTGAACACAGCTGTCTCCGGCTCTTTTCTTCTGCGTCTCCAGCATTCCCGCGGTGATAAGCAGCAATACCTCAGTAATTTCATTATAACACTGTGGTGTGCAATCAGCTGCTGGTGCTTTGATTTTAACTGTGTACATCACTAATGAGCTGTGCTCTGAGTGTGCAACAGAGCCACTGGTGTGAAGGGTCTGCATACCAGGGGGACATCAGAGCAGCACCTGTACATCAGGAGCTTTACCCAGTTTGCATGTTGGACAAATCTTCCTGTTTGCCGAGTGATTCCATTCTCCCAAGTTCTTCAGCTCAATCTGAGTTCTGAGATCTCTTGTACCTCTAGGGCAAAATTGTTCCATGTTCAAATGACATCAGGAGAAAAACCTTTGAGGTCACTTGAAAGAAAAACTTCTCAAGACAAAGGGAGCTCTGATTCAGCAAAGTTGCATCCAGTAAAGAATGCAAATATTGAAGTCAGCATGGGGTCACCTCTGGGAAGAGTTTCACCTGCCATACTGTCTCTGTGCTGCAGACTGAACAGACCCTCACTGGCTCCCAGAGGTATTTCAAGCACAAGGATACTAGATGCACAATGTAAGTCAAGAGAGGAATCTTGTACAAATTCAGAAATGGGACTCAGATTCCAAATCACAGTCGAGGTTCCTGTCTATAAGTGGCTGAGCATTTATTCATTGAGAGCCACTAAAAATTCTGAAAAGACACTCAGGTCTGAAAAGATATTCAGCTTTGAAATAAATACATGACACCAACAGTCATTCACAGTGTAAAAACTAACAGTGAACATTTATGCTCTGGCTGAAGAAATATTTAACCGGACTATCATAAAGTCCTAGGTAGACTTCAATTTATGATTTCTTATGTTTTCCCCCATTGTTTCAAAAAGGAAAAATTCCCATTGCCATAAGTTAATATTTTAAATTTATTTGCATCTTAAAAGAAAAAATTAATTAAAAATTTAATTTTAATTAATTAAAATCTTAATTTTAATTAAGATTAATAAAATCTTAATTTTAATTAATTAAAATCAAGCAGAGCAAAAGACACTCTTTACAAGGAGATGCTCAGATGACTGCTAATAATCCATATTTACTGGTTCCATATATTTTACATTAACCTAATTAGACAGGACATAGTTTCAAAGAGGTTTAGAATTACCTTAATTTTAAATCAGGCATTGATTCTCTTTTGCCACACCTGAAGTATTCTTATTACCAAAGGGATTAGCATTACACCTTTAATAAGCATCGAGGTTTGGGGTGGTTTAGTTATTCATAGAAATGTGAGATGAATGCAAAAATTAGTACCCAAAATCTCCACACAGCATGAAATCACAAAGGTTGGTAGTAGCATGCAGGCACACAATCACTTTGGGTATAGAATTTCATTTAAAAACCAAAGGCCATTAGAAATGAAAGATTTTCAAATAGATCGTATACAAAAAAATAACCAAATAGTCAACACAAGTATAACTTTGGAACCCCTGGATTTGCTATCAAACCTTTCACAAAACACCTACAATTATTGTAATGCTGAAAATCTAAGTCAATAATTTTCTGTGCCAGGGGAAAAAAAAATAAAAAAAAAAGAAACAACCCTCCCAAAAGATGATAACTGACTTGCCAAAGCATCTGGGTTGAAGTACTACAGTGTCTATAGTCTCTGCATGTCATAGAAGATATGCAAAAGCTACATAACCTCCGAATAAATCATGTCTTAGAAGGCATAATTTTGAAGTAAATAGTTGTTTATGGAAATCAGTGAATTAGTAATGAAAGATTAACCTAGGCAACTATCCCAAGAATAAGAGGAAATTTATTTTACAGTTAAAACACAGAGCATGCCCTCCCTCTCCCTTGCATCACACAGATGCTTAAAATATTTTCTAGTGTTTTATTTTGGTGAAGAAGAATCTGAAGAAAAAACAGGCTGGCATCATTGCATTTAAATATAGAAGAATTCTTTCAATGTTCTCAGAAAAACTGCACTTTTTTTTCCTTAGCATAGTACACTCTATACCTTGCTGGCTTTGACTTTAACATAAATCTGAATCTTCATAGACAAGATCAGATTTAATGCCTTACATTATTTCACCACCTATAAATGCAACTTTAAGAAGTTCAAATAATTCATCTTGGTAAGACAAAAGCTTTTTACATCAAAGCATCCAAGGCAATAACACAAATTTGCTATGATATCTCTCACATTCTGATGACTAAAGGTCATGCTTTAACATTTTATCTGTTTCAATATAACCATAATCAGAAAAGGGGGACTTTATTTCAGAGTAACTGTTTATTGCAGTAGCCATTATACAATGAATCTCAGCAGTATTGCTTTACTAGATCTGTATTGAATGTATAATCTCATACTGTTTCTTATGGAAGGAACAGCAGCTTTTCTGGCTTTACTGACAATTTCAAACTACTCATTGGGGAGTAAAAATTTGCTTTTGCACATTCAGTTTTGCTTTAATTGCAGAGAAGAGTGGACATTGCTATAACAACTTCACACTAAGCACAATACTTATTTTTATTTCTACCTTTATGTATTTAAGTGCAACGAACAATTACTGCACATTGACTGCAGAACATTATTCTGACCCATGTGAGTTGTCAGCAGAGAGGTCTGGAGAGGTTCACAACACAGGAACCTCAAGAATTCAAGCTATTTAAAAACATTTTGCTTATCTCTTTATAAGCTTGGACATGGTTTGGTGTGAGGAAAAAATTATACAGCAGAACCACCACTCCTTTGGTTAAGTTTTCAGAACTGTTTTGATACATTAATGGAAAAGAGAGACTGAGCGTCTTCAGAGTACAATAAATAGGAAATAAATGTAAAGGGAAATGAAGAGTAAAGGTTTCACCAACTTCAGCATAATTGTCCTGCTCATTTCCTGAGAGCAACACAGAATTGAAAAAACATAGAAATGTTGAAAAACATTGAAAAATTTTTTAATCGCTTCCAAAATTTTATAGAGAGAAATGCACTTGAATAACTAAGAATCTTCTTTTGAAATGGGTCTGTTTAAAACAAATTCATGACAAACAAGGATTACATTCAGTAGAAAACAGAAACCTCCGTTTTTCCAGATGTCCCTATTATTTGCTAATGTTGTGATCTGTAGTCCTTACTTATTTGTAATCTATTTGCACTGGAATATTAATGACTGTCAATGACAAAGGCAATGAACTTAACCTAACTTAAACCTTTATTCTCTGTACAATCAATAAATGTGTGTGCAAATTTGCATGTCCCACAAATGCTGTACACCCAGAAGAGGTAAATAAACTTGAAGAGACAGTCTAAAAACTGTAGGAATGAAAACAAGCAAACTCATGTAATTATTTGCTGGGGTTTATTCTAAACTTTCAACACTCGCCTCAAAAACTGGTCTTTTTCCAAAAGCAGAAAGCCCTCTCCTCAAACACCCACAGGATAGGCATCAATCATTCCCTGTCAGAGAAAGATTTTCTTTATGTGAATTGTTCAGCCCTTACCTAACTTTTATTATGAGTTTGAGACAAAGAGTCTGACAACATTTCTCACCCTACAACAACAAAAGATGGACACGAAGTGCATGACATTTTTATACATAAAACTTTTTAATCTCGTTTTTTAAGATGCATCTGTCCACTTAAACATTTCTCTATTTCTGGAACCGGAACTATCAAACTCAAACTAAAGTCAGAAACCAGCCTCTGAGGAATGTGATGCAAGAAATCATTCAGCTATTGTTCTGAACTTAAAATGTGCTCTGACACATGTGATACACATACAATGCAACAGATTTTTATCAACACTAATTTGACATCATCCAAAATCACTTAAACACATAACACAGAATTGTAACTGGATTTTTCAGCCATTCAAACTGACAGCAGTGGCACCTCTTAAGCTACTCAACCTCTCATTTTTTTTCCCCAAGATTTCTCATGAAATAAAGACAGACTCATTTTATCTCTACAGTGATTGGGACTTTATAAAAAAACTAGCCAATGGCTTAGGATGCTATTATATCTACTTCATTTGTAAAGGAAAAATCATAGCTGTAGACAGATCAATAGCTACAATCTCCTCTATACTTACCATTATTGTTCTTGTTGTATGGCCAGATGATTCTGGAAAATAAAAGGACCACAGTGTATTAGAGTGTTGTCTTTATCCATAAAAGCCCTATTTGCTGATGCTCACCCTGAAGGCTAAGATGCTGCTGTTCAGCTACAACAATGAACATGTCAAAAATGCAGAGACTGGAAAGATTTCTCATGAAATGAGCATGAGAATCATCACTGGTCCCAAAAATAAGGCATGCTATAATATGCTGTTAACTACACTCGTTCTCTTTGCTTAATTATCGTCTACTGCAAGGAAATATAAAAATGGAACCAATTCATAATTCATATTTGAAAAAGTGAAGTTTTTTTTCATTTTGCTGTTAACATATGGCATCATTTAACATGAAGGATTAACTCTGCAGAAAAAAATACATATAGTAACAACATAATTCCATTACTGTTCCCATTTGAAAAAGGTTTTATAAAATTAGACAACCCTTTTACTGAGAATTTTGAATTGGATGCTCAGTTTGAGATTGACAAAGTGTATTGAGAAATGGAACATGCAGAAATGTCAACTATTCTCTCCTATATGATGAATCAGGAGTCAGTCAACTGAAGTCCTAGTTATATTTATATGAATTGCTATAAAACAGCAATCACTGCTAGGCCAATAGTTAATTAATAGATTTCACCATGCTGTTTAACTCAGATTACTTTTGATTTTTTCTTTCCCCAAGAACAGAAATCTCTTGCTCTCTGTCTTTAAATTGTTTCAGTTTACATATTAGAGAGACTGTTATTTTTCAAAGCAGTGCAACTTCAGTAACTAAGCATCCTCATAAACAGTTAAAAAAACTGCAAGAAAATTCGCTGCTGATATATAAGATGCAAGATGATACTACCAGCAGCCTCACAGACTTGCTCAAAAATTTTTGTAAGGCACCTTACTGGCTGTAGCAGACAGACTGTTTAAGGAAGAGACATTTATCAACACCACATGCAGTTCTGCATAAAAGGTACACAATTCTGCATGGATTGGATCAGCAGAGTCTCAGTTCTGCAAGTGAGATAAATGCAAAATAATTACAATTTTTTTTAATCTTGCCTTGTTTCCAAATTGCGACGCTTACAAAGTTTCCAACTGGCATCACTTAGATCAAGAATTCTCCAGGGATTTTATTGTTGTTTAAAAAAGTATTAAAGAGATTAAAAGGATGTGAGAAAGAACAGCTGCAAATCTTTTTCTGGGAAAAAAAAAGGTAATTGCACTATCAAACTGGCATTTCTCTTTCATTTTGAGGAGTCACATTAACCAGTCTGAACCATAGTTCAGAACCACTAACCATAGTTCAATCACTGCTAGAAAAAAAAGGAAGCCATTTTAAACATCTAAAACTATTTATAAACTCCAACATTCAACAGACATTCCTGTAGCTATCTTATATTTACGCTTCTACAAGTCTTTATCCATAATGAACTTTGAATACAAAAACATATATATCACTAAATTCATGTTGATAGAGGTAGGTAGAGGTAGGTAATGTCAACACCTACCTAAAGCCAGCAATATTTCAGTTGTGAGCTCCTCTAGCAGCCCGCTTTTCTTCTCTTTTTTCACACAAAAGTTATCATATATAAAAATACATTTAGGCCACCAGTCCTCCAGGCAATTTTTAAATTGGTAGTATAAAAACTAAATATTGTGAGTCTACTGCTTCCTGATACTTGAACATATTTGGCACTCTTATAAAGTAAGACAAGGTCACAGTAGGGTGAAGAACTCTATAATCTCTTAATTTCTTATCTTCACGTTAATTTTTGTCATTACAACATTTTTCTTTTTCTTTTTTTTTTTTTTGACATCCCAGTAAAATAACATTTCAGGACCTGAATGTTCCTGAGAAAATTCAGAGATTGCATTAATGAAGGTATAACCTCCTGAATAATTGAGGCAAAGACTCATGCCATTTATAAGCCTAAATACCCAGGAAAAAAAAAAAACAACCAACCAACTAACCAACCAACATATCTCCAAAAGCACAACCGCATTTCCCGAGGAATCTTGACCTTAGGCAGAATTTCAGGTTAAACAAAAAGAATGGGGTTTTTTGTCTCTTGAAAAGTAGAAGAGATACATTACACAGCTATTCCAGCTACTCCCAAAATGATTAAAGTGAACAAATAAAAATCCATACTTTTTATGCTGAGATACTTGAAACCTTCCCTCTTACTCAGAGGTGCTATGCTTTTGGCATAGCTTTATATGCCAAATCTATAAAAACTATGCTTAGCCATGATTATCCCAAAATACTCAGACACCCTCTCAGCTTCACAGACAACTGAGTGAGAGTATCTCTCTCAAATGAAGTGAGGAACTACTGAATTTTCCTGGAAATTGTTAAACACCGTATTTTTGAAAAAAACCTGACAGACACAATTAATGTAATGCCAGCAGCAGTTAACTCAGAATATTACCATATTGATAACCCAATAATAAAACTCAGTAAAAAAGTGGAGAAATATCTGTTATATTTGTAAATATCCCTGTTGTATCATACAATAAAATAATTCTCTGGTTTTTGCATGTATTTTTCTTGATGTAGATACTGAAATATCATCTAAGTTGCTAAACATCAAAGACCTGAGTATATCCATTAATGAAAAGGTAGGAAAATAACTATTTAATAAGCAGACATAGTCAAAAGCTTCCAGGATATCACAGAGACTACTAATTAAGGTGCCATTGTTACACAATTTAAACTCGTATACACTTTGATACACAAACATTCAGACTTTAGAATCCAGGAGAATGATTTCTTCCAGAAAATAATTACACTCTGACTTGGCAGGGTTCTGAAAAACATTTATGCATGGACACACATCAGCCAATTTTGTGGAAAACTTTTAATTAAGGCAACTAAGGAAGAAAGCCCTTGCTTAAAAAGGCAGTCATGCAGCATCCGAAACCTTTCAGCATCTGAAACCTTTTGGAAAGGTCTGCACACCAATGCAAATTCTGGTGCAGCTTAAGGGCATCAGAGCTTATTCAGAAACCACAGACATCTTGGTGTTCAACAGAACAGAAAACAAAACTTTGGATTTTGAGTTTCACCTGCCAAGTTCTAGAATGCCTTACGCAATTTAAATAATTGGGCCGAATTTCAGTGAAACTGGCACCAGTGGACACTTGGTTTATAAATGAGTTCTTAGAGCAAACGATTTTGTACAAGACAATGATGTGTACTTGCACCACTTCAGTAGAAAGAGAACTTCAGGACAGACTGATACTCCTCTTGTGGCCAATGAAGTGCCAGTGAAGTGGATTGCTCCACTTTAAACACCATCAGACATCATCATCACTAAGAAGGGTTTTTAGTGCTGTGATGAGAGCAAATTACAGTAAATGCAACTTCAGTGCTTACAAGATGTTTATAAGTTTATTATTGTGGAGAAACTGCTGCACCAACAGCAGAAACTGCATAAGATGCTCCTATACTGTTTCTGCAACATATTTATTGGAACTCAAATAGAAATGAGCAAGTTGAGGAAATTTTCTCATATTAGAATGTGCTTTACTGAACAATCAAGTGTTTCCCCCTGTTTTCAGGCATTAGGAGACCATAAAATTTCCCACTGAAAAACCATTTAAGACTAAATCAGAAAAAGTGCACTCCTACTATATGGTGTCAGATACATAATGATTTCAAGTTTACATATTATTTCCCAGCAACATGTTATTCTTCATTCCCTTAAAATTTCTTCAAGTTAGGACAGAACCCACATCAGAACACTTTTCCCAGCTGTTCATGTGTTATTTGTACATGATATTCTTTATTTCTGCTGATAGAAAAATTAGTTCACTGGTATTTCTGTCTTTTATATAATGGAGTCATCAATAATGCTAATGGGTGAAACATGTCCTACTTCTAAAATTTCCATTAAAATATCCTTGAAGATAATGTGATTTTGACATGTGGAAAATAAAGGCAGACTGGCAATAGCAGAGCTGTTCAATCCTATTGACATCTCAGCTTAAGACTTTAAAGGTTCATTTCACCCAGGATGGACAACCTTATGAAATATACTGAGGAAGAAAGACTGCTTCATTTTTTCTTCTCCAGTTATGAATGTTTCAAGTAATCAAATATAATTTTATTTCCTCCCAGTCTGTATCAATAGAACAAGTAGCACTGTTACTTCAAAAATATTATTAAAAATAAGTAAATACTTATATACATCTTACAATCATAGTAAGGATGATTTTTAGGAAGACCCTTATTCTGCCAAGACAGAAATTTTAAACACTGGAGAAAAAATATACAGCTGAAAAAAAAGAAAAATTCTACAAAATTGTCACAAAGTGATTTCTCCAGACACAGGATCTTTCCAGTTCTACTACCTAAGCACTTTGTGAAGGTGCCTTCCCTATTGCATTATGTACTAAAATTGTTAAGAACTGTTGCTCTGCAATCACAGCTTACAAAAAGTAATCAACCTACTTGACAGTAATCATACACAGAAGCACTTTGAGTATGAACTCCAGATCTTGAATCCAGAACACATAATTCAGGAAGTAATATGCTGCTAATCCTGTTACCCAACAGACAGGATTATCTTTCTGCAACTGTAATTCCGTAAAATAATACTAGGGGAAAGTAGTGATTCCAGGAATTAAGTACTGGCTATCTGCATTGTGCTTTAAATGCTGACTTAATTACAGTGTTATTGTTGTTTGCTGTTTAAAGAGCTGATTTATTCTGCCAGTTAGGGAAGCCAGTGCTGCAGCAGTTTGACGTCTACATGTTACCTGCATGTTAAAATAAAAGGCTGATTCAAGAGCAGAAATGGTGCACTTTACCATGAAGTGCCCTTTCCTCCACCTGCAATCCCCCATGCCTTGCTGTTTTTCTAATCCCTGCTGTCATCAGTGTTATCAGAAACACGTGCTGCACTGGTGAGTTCAGGGATACAACACTCCAATCTTTTCATAAGCATTCATTTCCTTGATACAACAAAAAGGAGGTGATCTATAGCACACTCAAAACAGTGCATTAAAGCATGAACGCAAATCTGGTTTTGTGCTTTTTTTGTGAATCAGCTGTAGGGAAAGAAGCCTTATGAAACCCAATATACATTTTTGAAAGAAAGGAAATAAATGCAAAAGGAATTAATAATAGTTCCTTATTCAATTCCTAATGCACTTGCACCCTGGGAAATAGTTCACATTTCTCAAGATACAGTAAACCTGAGCATTTCAGTTGAATGGAAATTGTATTTTGACTCTGTCAAAATAAAAGCAGTCTCTGTCTATATTTTAAAAAAATCCCACAACATGCTTAGAAACAGTTCTTTCTCAGAGGAAATCCAAGGAAA
This sequence comes from Climacteris rufus, assembly GCA_013398175.1. Taxonomy (NCBI): domain Eukaryota; kingdom Metazoa; phylum Chordata; class Aves; order Passeriformes; family Climacteridae; genus Climacteris; species Climacteris rufus. The sequence continues at coordinate 90,776 of VZRZ01004912.1, forward strand.
CATGGGTTTGCAGAAATGATTTGGCTCCTCCCAAGCACTCCTGTGACCAAATTACACTGCTTACTTTTTCCCACTGAAAAATACTCTGCAGTTTAAGCAGTCTTCAGACACAGAATGGAAGCCTGTCCTTTTGTTTGTAATCAAAGGAGCTCAAATACTTGGGACATAATTGTAATGTAAATTCAATATACACATTTATCATTGTAAGACAATAAATAATTTTCCCAATTTTAAGAAATTCTAGGGGGAGAAGACATTTCTTCTCAATTTTTGGACAAAAATATTTTCCTCCTATTTGATTATTTTTCATATTAAGTCACAATATCATTTGCATCACTGGGGTTTGAGGAATGAAGAACAAAGTGGGGATTCATGAACTCATTGTTTTATAATACAAAAACTTAAATATGGAAAGAAAATTTACTTGAGATGTGCCAACATGAAGTGCAGTAGCTTAGTTCTACAAATGATTGACAATGTCAGCAGTAATATCCTGGGGTAATTAAGGCCTGCATCATTTTCCAGGCACATTATTTGGGCTCTGGAAGTTCATCATTTTCATAGCATTTGTACCTCTGCAAAAATAAGTGAATTTACAGACCACAGAAATGCAAGTTTTAGAACATTTCAGTTTTCTAATAAATATTTAAAATTATTTCTTCCAATTGTACAGTGAAAATAGAAATTGACTACTCTAGAACAAGTTGCAAAAATTAAAGGTAAAAAGGTTGTTAGGTCAATCTCTTGAGGGTCAGAGATGGTTTTAATGACTTTGTGTAGAAAGGCAGGAAAAGCTCTTCAATATTTCATATAATGATATAAGCATAAAAGTAATATATTTGGGAAAGTAGCTAGGAGTCATAAACACCTTTCCATAGTCTTTTGCTTCCCCAGTGAGTGAGAGTAACACAACATCAATTTTTCCTGAGAGATCTATTTTTCATGCTCACATTTTCATCAATACCAGTGCACACATTTGACTGAGATCTGCAGCTAAATAGTTCAAAAAGTTTTCTGGCTATACCAAAGGCCAAAGCAAGAATGCCCATGTCCTTAGCAAACTTCAGAGGGAAAACTGAATGTGGAACAAGATATAGCTTTTGTTTCTCACTTTTGGGAACAGTGAGTATATACAACTCAACATGAATCACATTTTGTGTTTGAAAATTGAAGAAATGGCAAAAGTTAATTCAAACAGTAGCTTGTTTATCACAGCTCATTTCTTCTCTTTTGGTTAGAATCACTGGTATGTCAAATGGGATTGATAACAATTTTGATAGGTTTATAGTTTGTTAATGTGTAAAAGAAAATTTAAGACTTTCTTTTTTCAAGTGACAAAGTGACAGATACTTTTTGATATGGAATCCATGCTGCTAGCCTGCCACCACAGAGAACCTCTTCATCTCTAACACAGTATTGTGATAAAAACCATCAGACACCTTTGAGAAAAAACTCACGCACTGCTGAAAGATTCCATCCTACAGTGAAAACTCCATCCCTTTAATGTACTTTCACACAGGGTTATGTGAACTTAATTATAATGAAACATGCATTATAATTGTTTTCTTTGTTTCAAGATAATTTAGGACAGAAAAGGCTTCAGTCTCCCTGCTTGTCAGTCAGGCTGTTAATATTCTCATCTGTTTGTCAAAGGGAAGTCATACATTCCCTGTAGAAAAAGAGGATTGAAAAATAAGCCTTTCTTCCTTGCTAATCTCCTCAATAGCCAATAGTATCAGTCATAAGCACAGAGAGAAGGATTGACCAAAAACAGCACCTAAGAGAAAAGGTACACTTTTTTAAGGTCTTCCTCGTTTTGCCAATTTCTCATGTCACCTTCTCATCTTGCCAGGCCAGATATGTGTGCGTTCCTAGGAAAACAGATCCCAAAATTGTTGCCTCATTCCTAGATACTTCATGTATCTACTACATACTTCAGTATATTCAGGAACAGAAGTTTGACTGTTGAAAGAATCCTCTTGAAGGCACCAGAATATATGAGTCTGAATTAGAATACTACAGGTATGGGCAGGGAAGAGAGGGGGAGGATCAGGGCTGTTGATTTGAGTCTCTTCAGCTATGAAAAATTGGTTCCTTTATTTCTGTCCACAAGTCATGAAAAGGGTATCCACAGGCACAGGCAGATTTCTGTACCTCAGTAGTGACATTGATGTCTTGGACATCCTGTGGATATCCTGGCTGTGATGCATGAAAGGTACGGAAATGCATGCCAGATGACAGAGATTATTCTTGTGCAAAATGCCTCTACTAGATGTTTCCAAATACTATAAGCAAAATTATCATTACTCACCCTGCCAAAACAATAGGCTGACGTGAAACTTGACTATTTGGATGCACTGTTGCTCACGGTTAAGCAGCTTGTGGGAAAAAGTAATTGCTTGGAATAATTTCAGACACTGTAATTTAAAGATCAGATTCAAAATATCTAAAGCACTTTACAGTCACACCTAAATCTTCCCATCATCAACTCCAGTCACAAAATTGGATACATGTAACCTTCTGCAACATCGTGATTTTCTGAGGATGGAATTTTCCCACTTGAAAGAGGCTATCTTCACTTCAGAGAACCACTTAAATACCTTATGCTGACTTTAATTTCAGCAGCAATTGAAATGCTGCACCTCAAAGTAGTTAAAAGCACCAGCATGTATATTACAGAAGACTTCCCAAAGTGTTCTGACTTTTTTTTCCAGAACAGCAAAAAACCCCACTTTCTGGCATTTTTAATTACATCCTCCAGAATGCAAGATTTGCTGTTGTTTGAAAATAAATGAAAGACACTTTTCTAAGACCATCCAGCCAAAGTCTTTCTCCTACAATAAGGGACACAAAAAACCTACAAGATCCTCTGTCTATCTAGCTACAATACACAGTGCTTATGCAGTGCAATGTCACTCATGTCGATGCTTTACACCCATGACTGACACTAAATAACAAGACATCAGGGCACAACATCCCAATTTATGAAGAGATAAATGAGCTCCCTCATTATTCTTGACAATGATCAAACAAAAGCAGTCAAAAATGCCAGACTCCCTCACCCCTATCAATTGCATCAGATCCTTTCTGGAGGTGCATCCATGGACAACTGAAAGGGAATCTGGTGCTGCACTGGCTTAAAGCAAAACTCGAGCCAACATAAGGCTTGTACAAAAAATGCTAATCATAATCTTGTTTATTATTCTTAAAAGCATTTAGCTAAATATTAATGATGTTTCTCATAATCTTCCCCCACTTCTCCACAGAGACAGAAAAAGGTGCCATTTCCATAATGTACTGCTATATTCAAAGCAAATAATTATTAATTTGCTTAAAAACAAATTCTGTCAAAATAAGGCATTCATCTAGGCAGTAAGATTGACTTATATTATGCTAATCTAAATATATATTTGCACAAGCCTAAGCCACATTTACTTGAATCCTGTGAAATATTGTACATCTTAAGTAAACATATTTATACAGCTTTCTTACAACAAATTTCTAATACTGTTGGGAAAAAAGTAAACTTGAAAATGAAGACATTTCTATGTCAATAGCATTAAGATTATGAAAATAGCAAGAAATGAGATTTAATAGAAGTCCCCTGTGCTCCTTTTTGTTTGCTTGTTTCATCAAAGCATGCACTCTAGGCCAGAATCTGTCATCGTCTCCATAGCAGGCTTTCTGGATACTGCTAATTGATACAGTGCAATAAACCCTGCAGCAATCAATGGTATTTTGGAACCAAAAAAGCTTTTTAGTCTATTTATAGTAACACAAAAACTCTGGGGTTTGGCAAAACCTTTCACTGCACAAATAGCACACTGTGGTCAGGGAAATGACACAGAAACCACCATTTCCCCAGCTGATCTAGTGTTTTCTGTGTACTGAAGAGAAGGTGGATAGACTACAATTAAAAAAATTATTCATTTTTACAGCAAAAGTAAGAGAGGATTCATGCTATTGAGTATCATCACTACTTCTTTGTTACTTTTTCATTGCATTTATTTATACTTTGTTACATTTTAATTAATGAGAGGGGCAAGAATAAGAACCAAAATAGCCATTTTAAAATACTAAAATAGTAATTATTGCACTAATAAAATACAGATTTCAGTTATTTATGATATATACTTTCCAGTAAGTTGTTTTCATGGAAAACAGATTAGCAGAAATATCTCCTAAAGCAATGACTTGCAGTTCTCCATGCTAATTTTTCAAATTAGATGTTATTTTGTTCAAATTGCCTTAACACAGTCAGTTAGCTGACTGTCTGATACAAATTAATCAGTGTAGCTAATGACTGGTTTTATACACTCTTTGAAGAGAACATCCATACTAAGTTGAAGAAAAATTTTACAGACTTCCAAGCATGCCTCCTCACAGGGACATAAGGAGGGTCATAAACATAGTAATGTTTGCCTTGAACTAATTGCTACAGCTTTCCCTGCAGGAGAAACGTGCAGGTTGTAGCAAGAGAGGGGTTAGTCTCTTCTCACAGGTAACAAGCGATAGCACAAGACGAAATGGCCCCAAGTTCTGCCAGGGAAGGTTTAGGTTGGATATCAGGGAAAATTATTTCACTGAAAGGGTTGTCAAGCACTGCAACAGGCTGCCCAGGGAAGTGGTTAAGTCACCATCCCTGGAGGTGTTTAAAAGATGTGGCACGTAGGGTTTAGTGGTGGACTTGGCAGTGCTGGGCTAATGGCTGGGCTTGATGATTTTCGAGGTGTTTTCCAGTGGAAAGGATTCTACAATCATCTTTATGTCCAGGGGAAAGTAATTAACCACTCAAAGCTCACATGGAGGGTCCAGTCTAATGGCCAGCACTGGTGGAGAGGGGAGGCCTTTGTTCACATTCTCATGCAGCAACTGCTAGACCATCCCTGCAGAATTTCACCCTCAAAGATTGCAGTGAAAATTCAGCATTTATGGCTCTGCCTACTGTCATCATAATTTTATTCCAACTGCAAGTCCCATGGTTGTCACCTAGGTCACCCAAAGAGCTGTGTTGCCATGCATGTTGTTTGTCTATGCTGTAATAGCTGCACACTGAGCAGAGGTGCAAGCAGTCCTCTGTTCTGTGTGTTCTAAATAACCACTTCTTGTCAAAGTATGTCATGGTTTCCATCTAGGTGTTATTAAATGTACAGCAGGTGCTTTCACTGCAATATACAAGTGGTATTTGCAAAGACAGAAAAGCATGACTACGGGGAAGATGATGGATAATAAATCAAGTTTTTCTGATTTTATTTAGAATACTATTTCTATCAGCTTGTCTGAAAGGCAAGTCCTCTCCTTTCTACCTTGACCTATTCTGTGAAGCATGAAAACAGATAGACACCTCTTTTGTGCACATTGTGTCCTGAACAGTCTATTTTAGAGCCTGACATCTGACAGATTTCTACCCTCAGTAACCTTATCCAATTATAGAACAAACAAGCTAATGGCTTACAGAAGTTCCATCTCACAAAGAGATATCAGGAATGCATGCATGCATCTCTTTTTGTACAAACAAATTATATCCTGCTGGATTCTCCTGTTATTTGGACATGAGGTAAATCTACTTTCAGTTACAACTGAAAAATCTTTCTGTTTGGTAATGATAAAAAAAAAAGTCATCAATAATGTACAGTCACTTTTCAGGATGAAAAATAAAGATAATTTGAGAAAAGTTAGCCTTACCCACAAATTCCTTTTTTCTTGTTTTTTGGTTTTTGGGTTTTTTTGGTTGGTTGGGGTTTTTTTTTGTTTTGTTTTGTTTTGTTTTTTTGCACAGTTTCTTTCCTGCTCTCAGTTTGCACCATAGTGTCATGAAGTGGCTGGAGATACCAGGCCTAAGCATAACCTCTGGCACTGCAAAGTGTGCAGAAAAAGCCTCTCCTTCTTCCCTCTCTCCTTTTTTTTTTCTTCCTCTTCTGCAAGTGGCATGCAGGGGCAATGGCTTTCTTAGGTGCAAAGCAAAAAGCCAAAATAAAACATGTTACATTTCTGCCTTCAAATATTTGTTTTATTCTTTTTTGTCCTCTTTAAAATCAAAATTAGTAAGAAAAAATGGTAAATGAAGTTTTTGTAAGAGATGCCATGAATATATCCTTATTCAATGAATAAGCTACACCAGTCTTTGCACTGATGACACTGATGCTATACACATGCCATCCATATCTTACATTTTTCTAAGTCTGTACCCTATCATTTAACAACATTTCACATTCACAGAAAGTTTTTCAACTCAGACACTTCAAGAATATTTCTTTTATATTCCTTCACATACCATCAAGACCATTATGATGGCTGTAGTTTCTTTTTCCCAAAATACTTAATGAAGAGTGATTGGAGGGTGCAAGCAGTCGTTTTGCACTCGGACTTTGAAGGCTTGCTGTTGACCTGATTACATTGGGTTTCACAGTAGGATGTATCTCTGTTTGAGACAAAAGGGAGACAGAGAGAGAAATTATATACACATGATTTTAAAATAAATAAAAACAGTCTATTCCACCTATGAAATTTACTTTTGATTTTCAATGAAAGGAAAGTTTCTTCTGCACTTGTGTGTTTGCAGGACTTTGAACAACACTTCAAACATAAGTCCTCATACCCACAGATCCTCCATGTAAGAAAAATCTATTTCACTTTAGATTATCCAAGTCCAATACCATGGTGTAGAGATGTAAGGATTTGAGGTTGAAGAGCTAATAAATACAAACCAATTTGAAACAGGTCTGTGTTCATATTTTCCTACCATTTTGAGGTTTGTATTGAAGCTACACACCCACGGGGTTTTTTAGCAAGTAAATAAAAACATTTCACTATAGAGAAATCACTGCAATAGCTCAAGATATTCAATATTTTCTGTCACAATAACAAGCTTTAAGGGATCTTCCCACACACAAGTCACAAGGTGCAGAGTTCAGGGGACCAGCTACTGTAGGGTTCTGCAGCTAAAACTACCCCAAAACTGCAGTGGGAACACTCCCGTACAGAGTCATTACTGGGAAGCTTCAAACATCCCAGAGTATGTAATAGGTTTCATGGAGCAGAATTATATTGGAAAAGGAGGAATAAAGAGGGTAAGAGGCAGTGAAGCACATTTGGCCAGGATACTTCAGGGTGGCAGCTGTTGTGTTTGTCAAGAGCTGATACAGTTGCATGGAAATTTCTCAGTTATCTGTTAGATAAAAGTGGCAAAAGGAAGCCTCAGTAGGGCCTGCTTGTCCTTCACCAGGAAGCTGCTGAACCAATTAATTGATTCCCATCACACATTTGAGTTCAAAATGCCACCACTGTCTACAACCTTGGGTGTACCCAAATTTGTGTGGGAGGTCAGATGCCTGAGGACAGGTCCCATCCTCTGACACAGCCACAGGGCACCAGCTGCCAGCTCTGTGCAGGTGAGGAGGCACTTGCAGCCCAGTTACAGCAGTCCCCTGATGACCCCAGGCAGCAGAAGACACCTCTGGGCTGAGAAGGTGAGGGCAGAGTGGCTGAGAGTCAGCAGCAGAGTCAGCTGCCCAAGGTAAGACCAGAAAACAAAAATTAAGTACTTTCTAATTTGCAGCCCAGGTTTACACCTCCTGAAGAGTGCTTCTTTCTGCTATTCTGTTTATATGCAGATTTTACAGTGAGGTCAGGTATCCAAGGAGGAGGCTTTCCAGCCTCTGCCATTCATGGGTATCATTCAGGAGAAAGAGAAACCACTGCATAAAGTCAAAGTCCACTGCAATAACATGTTTTTCCTCTTACAGGAATGCCAAGAAGTCCAACATCCAAGTGCTCCCCCACCCTGCCTAGTGCTCTAGGTCTCTCAGCCTTGGTCGGGCTGTACTGGGAAGAGCAAGACCAACAATTTTCACAGTGGAAAAGACTTTGCTTAATTGTTCACCATTGGTTTGGTCAGGGCTTGCAATCACACTCTCCAAGCATGAACACCCTCACACAAGAAGCTTCAAGAAGATCAGCTAAGAAACACTAGAGCAGAGTAATACATGGGCAAGTAGAATAGCAGAGAGGGAAGGCACAGGCAAACCAATCACTTCAGGGCAGACCTGTCACTGAATTTCACAGCACTTAAATAGATGAGAGCTTTTCACTGCCATTCACTGCAGTGTCTATCTCCTTTCCATATAAAAAGGGTTTTATCGTGTGTCCCATTTTTCTTGTTGTAGGGAACAAGCATCTTGTATTTTGCTATTTTACTAAAATGGGAACAGAGGCGTGCTTAATGCTGCGAACATCACTGATTACTAAGGCAAAACTTTAAATGAAAATAGAAACACTTGCGCCATTTGCTGAAGATACTTGGAATTTGCATTCTAAAATGCTCATTTGGCAATCTTTTCCAATTTTCTGAAGGAAATTGTAAATTTTCAAGGCTAATAACACTAAAAAATTATTTTATTTGTGAAAGAGCTCTAGCAGCAACCACAATAATCCTGGCAGCTGCATCAGCGTATGAGAACTCCTAAAATCCTTCCATCTATAGCCTACAGGAGATGCAATTTTATATTTTCAGGGTGAGCAAACACTTGAGGAAGGAAGCATTTCCTTTCTTACACTTGTCTTCTGTTCAGAAGTCACTGATCCTCCATTAGTTTACCACCAAGGCTGTCTTTTCTCTTTTTGCCTTAGAGGAAGGTAGCAAGACCAAGTTCTACGTTTAAGTTCTAGAAAATAAATCAATTAAACAGCCAGGACCACTTCCTGTGGATGTCTTTACATGTCACTTGACTCCCCCTCTACATATAGACTTGCTTCAAATACTTTCATGCTTTACACCACCACTTTCTAACCAGCTGCTTCATCACACCTGAGTGGGGTAATGGGGCATTTCAGCAGTTTTGCCTGAATTATATTATCCCTTTATATTATTGTATTATGGAATAATATTAATTATCCATCTTATTTTTCCTGCTGCTCTTATCATTGTTTTATTGCCTAGCACTTCACTGAAAGTCTTCTAGCCACCTGCACCATTTGCTAACTCAGAGAACTGACTGTAGCATTCAAATTATCCCTTTACCCACATAATAAATAACCAGTTGGCCACATTCTGAAATAAAAATGAAACAGAAGTAAGAAGCAATGTTTCAGCAACATATTAGAAACCCATTTTATAGGACCAGATTGCAGCCTCAAACAAGTGAATAATAATGACAATGCTAAAAAACCTCTCTCATTATGTCAGTAGGTCAAAAAATAAAAAACCCAAAGTAAACAAAGAGAAGTTGAAGTCTTCTATTGAGTCACCTAAATAAAGGTCCTGGACTCCAGAGGTGCTTAGGCAGCTTCACTTTTCTCTTATCTCCCCTCAACACGTACCCCAGCTGGAAGTGTTTGCCTGGTTTCCTCGTTACTATGAGGTAATATAAGACATTTAATTAGACATGGGTTCACCTTAGGGACTTTGTTTTAGGGAGCACAGTGATGAGGTTTGAGATTACATGGGATTAGCCTCACATTGTGAGAGGGCAGGGACTAATTTTAATGCTTATCCTATCTCACCTGTGGAACTGGCAGCCAAGATGCAGAACAAGGATAAAGGGAAGTGATGGCCAGGGATGTGCAGGGTGCTGAAATCCTCTCTGCCTTACAAAAAAGGCTAAAAACAGTAGTGCCCTGAGACAAACTAACTGAATACCAATGAGAATTCACAACTCACAATGAGACATTCACAACTGAATGTCTGTGAGAATGGCACATGATTAATTTTTAAGAGAAAATAAATTCCTCCTGTATGAGTTATTACATGATATTTAATATTAATTTTTATGAAAAATATAGTGCAAGATTCACATATTTGCTGAAACACACAAAAATCCCAAATAGACAAAAAATATCAAAACCAAACTAAACTTAAAAACTCCACCAAGCTAAATGGCAACCAACAAGCCTTTTTCTAGCCTTAGAGAGGTAGTTCAGATGCATGCATTCAACTACACTGGGTACACTTCACATCCTCATAAACAACAGTATTTTCCTTCAAGTGTAGTGAGATATCTTCACTTCCCATAAAGTCAAACACTGGGCAGACTCTACAGATACCGGACATATTTTAGCACTGTTAATCCTCTACCAGACCCACAGTGAAGTATGCAAAATGCTGTCTGACACTGTTCATCCATTAACTCCCATTAAACCTACAGACTTACATTCCCAGAGGGATCAAGATGACCCCTCAATAACTACATAACATGGCACTAAAAACATGCAGTGTTTTCTAAGTTTACCCACGTTACCATTTCCTCTTTTGATGCACAGCCAAGTCAGCTGGATGAACCATCTCCTGTCAGGCTTCCCACTCTACGACCACAACTCCACCAAGTCAACCAAAGTAGTTCTTTCAACACACATAACACACACAGTTGGGATGCCTGTGGGAAATTATCACTGGCTTTTTTATTAAACTTCAGGGCAGGAGGAATCAAAATTCAGTGAGAATGCCATGAATTCTTCATTGAAGTTAGGATTTTGATAAAATTGATGTTCTGGAAGAACAGTTGCAATCACATTAATAGCTGATCTCTATTTCAGTAAGGCAAGAGACTGTCACTGTTTACTTTGACCTAGTACAAAAAAACCTCCTGGTGATGAAATTTTGAGCAAAACATCTGGACTAATCTCTGCACTCAGCTTCACTTCTGTAGAACAGGATTAATACATAGCAGAATTATTCACTGTTTCTCTGATCAATGGATTGATTTCTAAATTCATTTGAGGATTAACAGCCTCTGAGTTACCACAATTCTTATATGACTGTGCAAATATTTAATAGTCAGTGGCGGTTCCTTGCAGGGAATCACTATTAATAAAATTTTTCCTGTCTCCATTAACTTTTCCTCTTCCCATAACTTACGGGTTCATTGTCCTCTTGGCTGTGAACTTTGTACAGATTTCAGTGCACCTTTTATATTTATGTCATCAAATTACAAGATATGTGTCTTGGTGTGGCTGAGGTCCCCTTCTTTTAAGCAAAAAGTGGATTCAAAGGGCACAGTAGAGCAGACCTGAGCATATTGATTATCTCCCCTTAGAGCAGTTTTTTTTTTGTTTTGTTTTGGTTTTTTTTAATTTATTTATTTAGACAGCAGACTATTTTTCACATTCTAAATTACATCATGTTTCACTCTGGCACATTAAACCTTAAAGTATCAGGAAGACTTCTGCCTATACCCTGCAAATTCAACCATGCAGTTTTGCAGCTGATAGTGGACCACCGTTATTATTAATTTATAAACTTCAGGCTTTTTTCTTGTTACTGAAAGCATAAATATCTCTTTCTATGCATACGAGATCATGAAGCTTCAGTACACACTGAATGTTCATTTGGTTTGTTCTTCTGTGGAGGCAGATACGCACCTAAATACCCAATGATACATGACAGTGGTTTTCTGGTGTTTTTTATCTTCAGAGGATTTCCAGCAAGTTCACAATGTCGATCTGCATCTGAGAATTTTAAAGAATAAAACTCAGTTTAAATATTTTACCATTACAAATAGAATTAGGACACACCAACTAGTTTCTGATTTGCAATTTTAACATAAATTTTTCTTTTTAGCCCACATTCTCCTTATTTTCATCAATACTTCTGATAATGGATATTTAAAGGCAGGACATGTCCTCATCTATGCAAGTGATGTTATGATTTTTTTTTAAGTTAATGTAACATTTAACACCAGTTTGATTGGGTTTTTTGCTTACAAAGTCTTTCTGGAGTTAGTCAGCCAGGCAAATGAAACACAGATGAAACATGAGTTCTAAATGAAATGCACTTCTGGCTATTAAAAATAATTTACATTGAATTATTTTTTTGCTTTCTGCAAGCTTTTCTGTCTCTAAATGGGGTAATACAGGATTAAAAGCTGGCACTACTGATTTTTGTCATACAACCCTTCACTGTAAAATTTCGAACAAAATGGTCAGTTGTACCAAGTATTCCAGAGCTCAAAGGTCTCAAGGATTGTAACTATCTGCAAAGGACATGAAAACTAGCAGTGCAGCAACTGCCTTAAATTTCATGCTGCTGCTATGAACACACAAGCAGAGATTCTGTCCATGTGTCCCAAACACAGTGTTACAATAAAGAGGTTCATGCTTAGACAATGAAGTCAATCAAAGCAAAAATTCACAAGGCACTAGGTTTCAGTAGATAAGGTCAAGACTACTGGAAACATGCTAATTTTTTTCTGATTATTCAGAATGACTGGGTTATCTGTCTTCGAAGAGCACATAAAAATCCCCATATAGAGCTTCCAGTACTCCTAGAACACAGGTACTCTCTTTTGTACAAAAGAGCATTCACATAGTGATTGTATAGACTGAGAATTTTCTCACATGGAATTACTTCCCACAAATACCTACCTACATGTACTCCTTTCTTTGTATAGGTTTTGCACATGCACGTGCAGATGTGCATTTTCTAACAGGCTTTACAGGAGGTACACATTATAAATAGACTATGATTGCAACTCCACCCTTTCACCAAATTCTTCCTGTTTGCTTCACTCCAGCACGTGAGACAGAGCACATAGTCACAGGAAGAGGATAAGACACCACAAAGAACAATTTACAAACGCTTTACCTATTCTATCTACCTGTGTGCAAAAACTATGAAGTTCATGAATTCATAGCAATGACTGGAGTAAGTATTGCAGGTGTTCAAGCAGACTTTTTCAGTGCAGTAGACAAAGCATAGCTTGTCGCAATAACGACACGAAAGGAGACAGACACCGGTTGAGCAAGGAACAAAAACTGTGGAGGGACCTGCTCGTCTTTGTTTTATATCTGTCTGATAAACCACTGTGGATTGGAGGAGACAAAGAGCCTCCCCTCAATCACACTGGTCAAAGGAAATATCCATCAAACTTCTGTGCCCAGGAGAAAGGAATTTAAATAAAAAGATACCATTACAATAACATGGCTATGTTTACAAAGAATGACAACATCCAGAACTGCAAAACTCAGGGCAACAATAACTTACTTTAATATATTAAGGAAACTACCTGAAATTCTGGAAAAGCCAGCTGGTATTTGGGCAACCCAAAGGTTTCAGAGCCCTAATGCTGAGTACACAAAGTACTTTATTATTTTCTCTTAATCACAAAATATACTGTTCTCAAGGAGAAAAAAATGCACAAACCTGGTTCCTGTAATATTTTTAATATTCCACAGCACCTGAAATATTTTAAGTGATAGAGCAGAACGATGTATCTCCACAGACTCCCTCAGTAAAATAAGCACAGGCTATACAGTATCTTACAGTTACTTTGAGAACAGCAAAACATCATCTAAGAAGTAATTAGAAGAAGTAATTACAAAGAAAATTTTCCATCTACGTGTCTTCACTGTAAAAAAAGATAATGAATCACGGAGTGATATGAATATGCTGACTGAGAGTACAGAGTGCAGGGACAGCACAATTTCCATGCTTGAGATAAAGCATTTTCACCAAAGGTGAGTATTCCAAAGCACACCTACCTATTGAAACAGTTATGTATGTTTAATAGCAGCAAACTTTGATCCACAATAGGGTACTCCCATAAACAGTGTAATAAAGTTTATGATCTTTCTGCAGAACACAGAGAAGTTGGATTGTGCATCACTCTCACGTGTAAAACCATGAATAAAATTTAGGTAGGAAGTTATCAAAACATCCAAAATTGAAACCAAATCTTAAAATCAAATATGAGCTTCTATATGAACAATAAAAATCTTAGTAAGATCAGTGAAATTGTGGAAGCTATGAGAAAAAAATACATTTATAAAAAGAAGGAGTCTTACATTCTTCAAACATAGCAAAAGCAGAAAGTGCAGTGGTGTCTGTAGCTTATGAAGGTGTGAGGAAAATACAAAAGAAAGATAAAAGCACAGCAGGAAAGCTGAATGCATTCCTTGCATCAGTGTTCACAGCAGGAGCATTTAAAGAAGCTCACTTCCAAAACACTTCTACAAGGAAACTATGAGAACTGTGTCATGTGACAGTGTCTATAGGAAATATTTCAAACAGACTAGTTAATGAGTAAAACCTAGTTACCAGGACCAGGTGGAATTCATCCAAACAAACTGCTGAGCACACACGCTGCCAGTGTTCAGTGAACGCTTAAATGGTCTTGGTTCAAGAGAACAAAAACAGGGCAAATGTGATAACATTCTTCAGTAAGCAGGTCTGCAGAGTGGCAGAAGGTTGCATTATTAATAGAGACACATGGTTAAATATGGAAACATCAAAGGAGCCAACAAAGATCTTGCAAAGGGAAAACAAGTATAATGTGTTCTCACTATTCAGCCATGTGTCCTTGCAGCAAGAAGGATGAAGGTGTCCTGGGCCTTACGTGCCCTCAGCAGGGTGAGGGAGGGATGGAAAATTCCCTCAGTCCATGGAAAACTATGGCCAGACCCCATATTCAGCTCTGGGATCCCCACTATTGAAGAGATACAGACACACTGGAGCACGTCCAGCTGATGGACAGCCACCAGGCTGATTTGGCCTTTTGAGTACAGGACATACCCAGAGTCTGAGGGAAGTGGCTCTGGGCAGCTGTGAGACGAGAAGGACAAGGGGACACCTGGTTGCCACCTCAGCCTCCCAGTAGCAGTGGACAGAGACACCAAGCCAGATCCTTCTCTGAGGAATGCAGGGACAGGACAACATCTGTGGCAGCAGCCAAAGCTGGGAGACAGGAAATGGTTAGATTTAAGGACAAGATTCTTTAGTCTGAGGTTGATCAAACACTGGAGCAGGTGCCCAGAGAAGTTGTGCGGTCTCCATCCTTGGACATATAGAAAGCTCATCTGGACAAAAGGCCCATGAGCTCATTAACTTTATGCAAGAGGTGGGATTAGCGACCTCCAGGGTCCCTTCCTACTTACATGGCCTATAAACCAGTAACTGTTGGTGTCACAGGTCTGCCACGATCCTCTGAAGGGATTATGACACGTACACATGCAGCTGATCTGGCATCCGACTTGGCATTTAAATGAGCTTTGACCAAACCTCACCAAAGATCTCTGCTGTCCAGCTGTTACAGGGTAAAAGAGGCTTTTTCAGGAATTGGCACCTTATAAAATTAACTGTCTACGTAATCCCCAAATTATCTGTGCTGTTCAATGCATAAAAGGTCGGGAAAAGAGGTGATTAGAGAGTTAAAACTTCCTGATAAGAAATTTCTGAGCATAACCAAAGCTAAAAACTGATGGTGAAGGCTAGCAGCAGCATCAAGCAACACATGTAAATGAATTCTGAAGGTGTAAAAGAATCGTAACATACAGATATAATGATGGCTTCTACACCATCATACAGCAGAAGAGTATTCTTGGAGTCAGAGACAACAGCTTTCTAAAAATATCTAGACAATACTAAAAAGAAATCAAAATCAGAATGTTTGAAGTTATGATAAGAAAATAGAAAACATGTGACTTTCTGTGAGAAAGCTGTATCTTGAACTGCACATAATTTGGGGCAGCATAACCCAAAGAGGATACAGCACAATTAGAAAAACGCTAGGAAACAACATTACAAACCACAGTGTGAAGCACATTCTTTATGAGGCTTTAAACATGCCAAATGTGATGACTGATGTGGGTATTATAGAGGTGAATGAAATCAGGAATGCCAAGAAGATGATGATAACAAATGAGGCTGTGCTTTTAGATCTCAAAGTATTTTCTAATTATTTCCTTTTTTAAAAAAATAGATTTGTAGGTCTCTTAAGCTTAGAGAGACTCTGAGCAAGTTATTTCTTTGACATTCCATCATATGTCTGTCAGAATGCAAATTATCATCTAATGAATGTAGTGGGCTTTAGGTATTCCCTGAATTGCATTTTTCTTAGAAACTTCGGGAAAAAAAAATAAGTGTGCTCTTTCAACTATTTTGCTAGCTACTGAAATCTGGAACAAATTGTATTCAAAGTTAGCAGCAGAGAAAATATTTTCATCCTACATACAGCCAAAAGCTCTTCCATAGGTATCAAAATCAAGGATGCAAAACATAGCTGGTGAAACTATACCTATAAATGTTACTCAATTCAGATGAATGGGTAGTTTTAAGTCAGTAAAAGACAAAATTTATCCTTACAAAGACAAATCAATAACATTTTGCATATTCTACTGTTTTCACTCGTTGTTGTTTCATCAAATTAGATCACAAGCAAGATCTGTGTACCAAATTTGTTAATAAATCTGAAGACTTTAAGGTATGATGTTTCATCACGATCACTGTACCCATTTCCAGATAACTGTACATATATTATATAGAAAATATATTACCATGCACTGAAAACATTTTGACAATCATGTCTACCCAGACAGCATGTAGTTATCCAGATTTAAATTACTATAATTAATACATATAGTTATATTGATAAAGCTATATCCAAGCAATAGAAAAAAAAATCCCTCCAAACTCTCCCTGTGCTGAAGTAATCATATTTACAGACGCATGGCACACTGCCAGGCATTTATCAACCTGCCTGTGAGCTGGAAACAGATCCCATCTTATCAGTGACTGTTGAGAAGAATGCTCACTTTGCTTTTCTCTAATTAAGAGACCTTCCACAGACAGGATGGTTTTGCTTAACTTTCTTAATACATGTAAGATATTAAAAATAAAAAAGAGATAGCACAGTAAAGCATGAGAGTTTCCTCTTACCAAACAGTTCACCAATTTTAATTATTCCTGAAAATCCATCAGACAAGTTTATTGTCAACAGCTACAGAAAGTCTATTAAGTTCAGGCAGAACAAAGTTTGAACTTTCCATGATGGGCTGAGCTCCTAGCAGGAGGTGCTGCGCCTTCTCAACCTCCTGCTGGCCATCCTGAGATTGAACTGGGATGTAAATGCACCATCTCCACTACCTCCGGCTGGCATCTGAGCAGGGGTTATGCTACAGGGTTCATTAATGAGAAAAATCTAACTCTCTGCACTAACTGAAGGAATAAAGGACACAGAGTAGGACCTTGTTTTCTGCCAGTGGATATAATGGGCTGAGGGAGAGGATGTAGGTGAAATTACGATAAAAAAAATGTTCTGTTGAAACCTGGTTTCATCTAAACGATGTTTGGGCCTTAGGTTATCAT
The DNA here is from genome assembly GCA_013398175.1 of Climacteris rufus. Taxonomy (NCBI): domain Eukaryota; kingdom Metazoa; phylum Chordata; class Aves; order Passeriformes; family Climacteridae; genus Climacteris; species Climacteris rufus. Next base: position 107,850 of record VZRZ01004912.1, read on the forward strand.
TCTCAGAGGCTTCCATGCTCCTCCAAGACAACAGGAGAACCTGCAGATGCATTCAGGTACACAGGTGGAATGCAAAAATCAATTTATTTTATGAGTAAGCTCTGACATGCTTGTTCAGACAGTCTTTCTCAGATCTGGGAATTAGTTTCATTTACAACCTGGCACTTCAACAAATTGCACAAGACTAAGAGGGCATAAAACCTGGTATGCTGCTGGGATAAGTGCCCTACCAATCCTGCTACCTTCAGATTTTATGGTTTCTGAGTGTTGTTATGGTGCCTAATGTAATATAGTTGGGAAATGCAGTTACATTTTCAAGAACTGGTTTGGCACACACAAAATCAGGTGAGTCTGACAAAGCCTCTAAGCAGTCATTAGATTCAAGTTTCAGCACAATAATATGGAAAACAAATTCCGAATCAGTTCTTGGGCACTGTAACCATCTCATGCCATATCACATCAGGGGTGACCTGGTACTCTGGCCAGATTATTATCTAAGCATGACTGTAACCTTTCTAACACCAACACAAATACTCATTCAATAGTGTAATTACTCAGTGGATCTAGCATAGGAAATCATTGCTGCTAATTAACTATCTTGTTTGAATATTTAAAAATTACTTGCCTCAAGATAACCTTAGGAAAGGATTCAGGGCATTCTCAGGAAAAGAGAAACTGGTTATAACATTAAAATCTACAGGGTGCACTGAGAACAGGTCACCAGATGTAAGTACAGGAATGAAACTACAAAACAATTCTTTTCTTTACTTACTTTTTGGCTTTGCTAAAGCAAGAATACAATAGCAATGCAGCTAAGAGCACTGCAATGATTCCACAGAGAGATTGGCACAAACAGAACACGTCGGGGTGTGTATATGTGTGTGTGTGTACAGAGAAATGTGAGTTGAATTAGTTGAGGTATAATTTAATTTCCACCATTAGAACATTATTTTAATGCTGTGTTCAAAAACTATTGTGACTTTTTTTCCTTCAAGCTATGTTAGGTCTAATCAGGAAGCATCAGAATTTAGAGACAAAATTGCAAGGTCCGAAATTTGCTTTAAGCAAAAACAGCAACAAAAGACAGAGATTACAGGTTTTGCCGTTCATCTGATGGTGCACTTTTTCACTCAAAGAAGTAAAAAGAAAACACTCACAGCACTTCCAGTCTGAAACAAGAATGACTGTTTCCTGCTGAAAAGCTCAGCTTTTCGCTCCTGTCTTTCAAAGTTGAACATGTGTTCTAGTATGATGATTAACAGTTGAATTAAACATTTTTTCTTCTATTTTTTCACTTTCTTAAACAAAAGTTTCATCTTCTGTTGAATTTTATGACTTTGGTGAGTGAGAAGAAATAGGGATATGGATAAAAAAATATAAGGTTCAAGTGAACTTCTAAATTTTCTTTCATGATTCAGCAGAAACATACATTTAAAGGTACAATACTTTCCTCACAGAAAGTAACTCTTATTTTGGATTGAGGATTAAAGACACAGTATTAATCTAGCCCTAGACACACTTCTTCCATGAAGAACAACTTGTTTTATTCACACAGTGGACACATGGTTTCCTTAAATCTGAAAGTTGGTTCTGACTTGCCCAGATTCAAAAGAAAGAAAATAGTCAAAAGGACAACTAAAAAATTAGACAAGGACAATGAACAGAAATATCCATCAAGTCTTGGAGGACTTCAGAAGTAGGTAAAGAGTTTGCATGTGAATAATGGCTGGTCTTAAAGTACACATAGGAAAAATAATTATTCAAAATCAGATTTTAAGCCTCCATGGAGTAAATTTCTTATAAACAATGCAGGCATCATCTGCATCCCAGACAAATATGCTGGGTAAACATTTAATGTTAATCTAGTAAACATGGTTATAAACCCCACATCTAATAATCTTAAAAGTTCTCTTTGATTCTAATACAATCAACAGTACAATGAGCCAGCATGGCTCATCCTAGAATCCCAAGCAGCTGCTCCAAGAACTCTATGGAAGACTGGGAAGCATAACCAGACAGGGTGAATGGTAAAACAATGTGCTTGGTGCAGATACAAAAGCTGTTTAAATATTTAGTGACTTTGCAGAAGAACTTACACACATATGCAGGTGAAGAGATTTACTGTTGCTATCTACAAAAACTTATAGCTTTTTGTCATGCTATTACAAATTCATCAGATCTTTATATTTTGGCTATAAAAATAAGCATAATAAGAATTTTATTGAAAACTAAAATTTAAAAGTGGAACAGACAAAACCAAAATGATGCAACTACAATGTAATAATAAACATGGCTATCACCACCATCTGATTGTCACAGTGACAAAGAGCTGTACTGCACACGACTTTTAAATTCTTTTGAGTACCCAGCTCCTGATTCTTTGACCAAACCCACTGAAACAGGTACAGCATGTACATGCTTTCTGCTCAGCAAAAGAATAAAAAAACAATATAAAAGCAGACTTCTTTCACAGTGCTTAGTAGGAAGCATGTATGTCATGGCGTTGATTTTCCCTTCCTGCCCCCATTTTTGTTAATGACAATTTTTGTAAGTGAATGAGGTAGCAGTTACCCCCTTTTTAATTAATCTGAAATGCTTCCACAGCCTGAGATCTGTCCAAGGCAACCAGACTTTATCCAATGTGTTGGTGATATGCTGGACAAATGAAAAAAAAAAAAAGGAAAGCAAAAGTGTATAGACAAGAAATGTTTATTGAAAAAGAAAATAAAATTAAAAGACAAAAATGGGTGGGAAGCACAGCACACAGAACTAAGAATTAAAAAAACATCTTACATTCTGCCTTAATGGCAGCACAGTTAATAGGGACAAAGGGACGTCTTGCTGCCTGCCGCAGCCGGAGGGTATTTTTGCAGACCTGACGGGCCAGTTTTGTCCAACACGTCGTGTGAAGGAAGAAAGCCTGACGTGTTTTCACTGCCGACTTTGGACTGCCAGTGTTACGAACTGGAGTGCCCTGGGTGGCCTGCCGGGACATGTGAGTCCGAACATGAGATTCCTACAAAAAGAAACAAAAAGATCATAACACGTCTGAATTACAGTGTAAAAGCATCCACAAGTTGGACAAATTCACAAGACTAATCAAATAATGTGTATAAGCTGGGGGGGGGCCTATGTAGGAAGCTGTAAACCACACAGTAGAGAACTCAATGGAGAATGGATATACAATGCCATTCTAGATGAGAGATTGTATAGTCAATTTAACATTTCATAGATAACACACCATTTGATTGACAAAATTATATCTGTCCACCAAAAATGCAGGAAGTAGATGTTTCTTTATCCAAGAAATAGTCAAATAAAGATATGGCAAGGCCTGACCACTGTACAGTTCTACTTAATACAGGAAAAGGATTAATAAATTGAGTTTTGTAATACCAAAGTTGAACACATACATAAAAAACCCAGTCTATTAAAAAAATCAAGTCACAGCAATCTTGTGAAAGCACCGTGTTCTCTTTTAGAAAAGTTTATCTATGCAATCCTACCTCTGTAGGTTGGCTGGAAGACAGTTTATCTTCATCTGTCTGTGTGGGCATTTTCAGGCCACCATATTTCTTCCAATAAATCCAGCAAGACGCACACAACCTACACTGCATATTAGGAGGGCCCCAGGAATACCATTGGTGAGACTGTGGAGCTAAGGAGAAAACACCACAGGTGAACTGGTGCACACTACATTCACAATAAATCCAAACGCTGTAAGAGATAGCTATATATGACCATAATATACAGCAATATAAGAGCATTAAATATGTATTTAATATATTTGTCACAGAAATAAGAACTTGAACTGTTAGTTGCTTTATTTTTTTACAAAAGCACCACAGAAGTCAACCCCAAATGGAAATTTTGGGAATGTTTTTATAATAAATTCCAAATCAAGGACTTTGTATCGCCAGGAAGACATTTTCTTCCAGGGGACTACCAGAAAAAAAACCCCACTATTTCAAATCTAACTCTGGAAGACAGGCTTATTAAGTTGGATTTTATATCTACTCTCATGTAACCTCTGTTGAAAGCTGCTATTTCAGGAAGTCTAACAAGAATTGTCAGAAACACGCAAAATACTAAAAAAAAAAAAACCATACTCCCCTCTACCCTCCAACAACAACAGAGGGGGAAAAACACCCCAAATCCATTCAAACAAAAAAAACAGCTCAAAAAACCCTGCAGCTTTAAAGGAGAACCAAAAATTAACTTGAATCTAGCATTCTGAAGGTAAAGGAATAACATATCAGTATTGTCACATTATACTATTTAAACTTTTTGTAGTTTCTGAATAGTTAAAAAATAAATCATAAAGTAATTTGAATATTGGCATTTAATTAATATACTGAAGGCAGCTCTAACCTTAAAGTTATTTCTGCTAAACAAGTAATTGAAAATTATCCTCTATCACATACAAACAAAAGTACTTTATTTTTTTTAGAAACAGCACATATTAACCCAAAGTCCTGAGCTATTTAAAAAAATATATTTACTTACTATAGCAGCTTTCACAAGCGCGACCTATTACTGTGGCTTGTGCCTGGTAAGAGGCTCCCATTGCTCCATTGACTGCAGCAGGTTTCCCATTGTTGCTGGATATTTGATTTGGATTTGGTTTATTGCTTTAAATAAAAATTGAAAAAAAAATTGAAAAAAGGTTTTGCCAACTGGTTAGTCAACATGACGACAAACACATTCTGGAATTCTGATGTATGTTGACAATATCTATAACATCTTCTCTAAACAACAAGACTAATTGTTGTACTCCTCTAGTATTTTGAGCATTGTAAGAGTTGCTATGTAAAGAGCTGCTCTGATACTCCAATTTACAGATCTTTAGTGTGCTCATTAGGCCAGCTACTTGGCTAGCTAATAAAAGACCCCATCTCAGAGTCAAAGCATTAACAGAAATCTGACACAGCACGGAATTTCAGAAGGTGGTTCTAGTCAACAGGTAAGGCTTTACAAGTCGAGGATGGACTTTGGGTGAAGCATAACAAGTAAGAGTAGTAACACTGCCTATAATACTACAAAGTTGTTCATAGGAGAGGATCAAACAGCCTCTTGTCTCAAGCAGAAGTACCCACCTTACCACCAACTGCAGTAATGCAAATGTCTTATAACTCTGGCAAAACACACCCATATAATATCTGGTTGTTATCTCCGGGTTCTGTTCTAAACTACTTCACTCTGAGAAGGGTGAATAACTGGGTTTGGATATTACTGTTTGGCTTTTAAAATGTTATTGTTCTATATTATATTTGTAAATAGTGTAACTATGAATATTTCAGTGAAGTAGGACTTTACAGGTCAGTTAATTCACAGAGAATTAATATACTCCTCACTAGGTTAAGTACTGTATTTCTAAAGTCTCAACTTTGTGAGTGCTAATTACCCTCAATACAATGCAAGGCTGGATACATGACTCCTAAGATGATTATTTGTGATTTTAAGTAGCATAAAATATATTCAAGTTAAAATGACAATTGAAGAAACCTTTGTTGTCTCAAGTCTCTAGTACAAATGCCAACAAGTCTGTCTCCTGCCTTCTCTTTTTTCACTATATTCAGCAAGAAACACTTTTACATTTTCCTCACATTCTTTATCAGGTACCTTGGGCTCAAGGTACAAGAGAAGGGATTGAGAGACAATTAAGTCTTCCACATGATGACCTGTTGCTTAGTTACCTTCCAGAAAAGCCATGAATTGAAAGGGACTCTTTGGTATTGAGGACAGAATCATGCTTTTACAGGAAATACTAATGATCAAACTCAAAAAGGTACCCAGCTTTGAGAATCAATTCCACTCAACTTCATATGCAACAGCAAAGCATTATCAATCCCTCGCTATAACCACCCCAGATTGGACAGACATGAAAGACATGAGAAGTCTTATCACTCTCTTGCTGTTGACTAGGGATTTTGTCAAGGAATGGAGGCAAAAGACAGGCAGTAAGATAAAAACACAACATTCCCACATTTAGAAATGCATTTTGTCATCCAATACAGCTAGTTACTGCTGTGAACATATTGAAAAATCCTGAATGGTCCACATGGACCAAGAAAATTAAATTGAAAAATCATAATGTAAAGACTGATCAGCTTATAGTTTTCCTTCCTCTGAGAAGGTTAGAGAATACTAAGAGTTTTTAGCTTTTTTTAAAACAGTGTGACTTATTAGAGATGTAAGCTTCAAAACTCACAAAATTTGTTCAGAGAGAAGATTAAAATAATTAATTTAACAGTCTGTTGCTTTCATTGTTACATTTGTTTAAGAGAGAAAAGTCTGTATGAAATGTGGAAATGAAACTCTATTGTATATAATTTATACAAGTCATCAAAAATCCTTACACAGTACTTCCTATGGTATTATAGTCTTCTGTTACACAAACTTCTAATAATGGGAACTTCATATATATGTAAACTGAATATATCCATAGAAAGCTTAGAAAAAAGTGATTTGTAAACCTTTCTCTTCTCACAATCTTGAGGTAATTATCAATATGAAAGAGAGATTACATATTTTTTCTGTAAACCACATGCTAACACAAGCAGATATAGCATGGAGTTTAAATGTAAAAAAAATATATATCAAAAATCCCTCTGAAGAAAACAAGATTGTGTTAATAGGACTTTGTCAAAGATAGAAGACTGGGGCTGTGTGCTACCTTTAATTTACAGCCAGAACATCTCTTGTCTCTAGATGAAGAACAGATTTTATCAGCAAGATAAAACTGTAATGGGAAAATATCTGATTTTTTTTTTTTTTATCTAACTACACTGACAACTACTTGTATTTTGAAATATTGCATTTGCACAAATATGAAGTGTTGTGCTACAACACTTGTGTTACAAGTGATTATTTTGGGAAAACTGCTTTTAAAATGATAAGGCTCTTCTTGGATGTGAGCAGTCCACAGGTAGCACTTCATCACCTTTTGTAAGATTTCTTATCATTCCAGACAGTCCAGTTTGCAGGTCAAAGACAAAGGGATCAGTTAATGTTACCGTTACGCTTAAGATAACACTTTCTAGCATTTTCTGATTATATCTCTGTATGTAAGAAATACTGTGGAAGTAACCATTAAAAAGATGACCAGGAAAATACCAGGCATGTAACTGCATGTTACTGTTTCAATTTTACCTGCATATTATTCAAAAAAAATGACTTTGTTGTACTCACTAGGTGGGGATGTATACTTGTTTCAATTTACTTTCTGCTTCAGCCGCTTTCAGACGTTTCTGGTTAAAAAATTAACACATTAAAGTATGTTATTATATTAAGGCATGAGATTTCATAAAACTGCACACACTCCAACTTTAAATTATTTCTATTTTATGATTTCACAAGAGCCTCCAAAACAAGTGTAGAAATCTAGAAGATAAAAACCATGAAAAACAAGTTCTTTATTTTTATTATTACTTTGAAATTATGCCATTCTGTCCCCCCCAGTAAAACTGACAGGCCCCCATATGACAAAAAAACTGTAAAATGACAATTACAATTTACATAAATCACATTTACCTAAACATGTATGACATTGTGGCTAACCCTCATTATAGAATTAAGTAGAAAATAGATGAATTGTGTTCCTCATCAGTCATGTAACTCTTCATCCTGTAATATTTCTTGTACACTCTGTCCGGCCCGAGGCTGGGATTTTATAAGCAGTATAAGGAACAATAAAGTCCACTGACTGGTAGAAATAACTAAACACCTACTATCACTAAATACCATTAAAACTGTGACTCAGGAACATCACAGTAACAGGACAGCTTTACTACTGTCAAGTTAGTCTGTGAATTTATTAAATCATTACTTTCTTCATACTTGCAACAAACTCAAACAATTTTGCATTTCCAAAATGTTGAGAAGTTTTAGTTATTGCCATATATTATGCCAGTAACTAAGACAACTATTTTTTTCAGCAATGGCAGAAGAAACACAAAGTTCAAATGGCTACAGGTAATCCAAAACATTTGTATGTAAAAGATGAAGAAAAAACAGTATTTCATTGCAATTCCTGTACTCAAGACATTACTTCTGTTCACTTGAAATAAGAAAGACAGAGAGAAAAGGAGTTGAAACATCATCAGTTTCATCAGAGAGGGTAAAAAAAAGGGGGGGGACGACGACATATCCAGCAATAACAAATCAGCACTACCTGTCTTTTTTGTCAGGTGATTAAAATCCAGTCCTACATTTCTCCTACAACAGCCAATTATCCCTCCTGCTGTATTCCTCTATTTTCTGATATCCAATCTTTGCAAGGTTTATAATCCAGGAAAATATTTCCCACCTTGAGAAAAGCATCATCAGACAGCTCTGCTCTGACAGTCCCTTGCCTGAGCCATGAGGTGAGTTACAGGGTTATTCAGCTTGACTGGCCCAGTAGCCTGAGTAAATGTCCTCGTGTAAACTGCTCTTCTTTTCATAAAGGTGCCTCTGTGTCTTCCATCTACAAAACTCTCACTTCGAAAAACTGTCTCTTTAAGGAATAATAGACTTCTAATAAGTCCATGCCATCATTAATTAACTCCCATGCAATTTGAGAGCTCTTTTTTGTTTAGCTCCAAAATAGGCTTCTTTTTTTTCTTTTTTTCTTTTTTTTTTTTTTTTTTTGCCTTACAGTTTTTTGCTGTTCACAGATGCCCAGTTATGTTTGGAGCTACAGAAGTGAATTCCACTGACTCCACTGGTCTAGTTGCAGTCTTTCCCCAGTGCCAGGCTTGGCAACAATGCTCTACCTTCAGCAGGCCTATAGAAAAATTGCAAACCTAGTCTGCTCTGCTCACATGGGTCAGTTTTAACAAGAGCAAGGAGAAAGAACAGCAGCAGCACTGTGTTGCAAGTCTCATAAACTGATAGTTTTAAACCTGAGAGCATTTCACAGCCCCAGCAGAGGAGCTCTCAATGGTGAAAACTCCCTCTGCTTAACAGCAGGACACAGGTTTTCCAAAACTGTCTTTTTTTATATTATATACAACAATCTAGGACTTTTTTTCAGCCTGAAAAAAGCATGTGAAATTGCCATTTAACAGGTAACACACAGTCCATAGAGCTTCCTAATAAACTGGTTCCATTCTACACAAAGAATGAGGAAATCTCACTGCACACCTACCAGGAGCAAAAGAGAAAAATACAATAAAGGACAAGAAATGAGGAGAGTAGTCCTGGAGCACTGTCAAAATGTAAAGGCATGTGTAGGAAGCTGTATTAAGCCCTGACGACAGTGTCAGTGAGAAGTGACTACATACACGTTAATTAAATTCTAGCATACTTTTAATACTGGCATGGGGGTTGTAAGGAATGAAATTTAACAATTTTTTTCCTCCTCTATTTACTAAAGTGAATGATATACTGCCTTCAGAAAAAAATAACCACACAATGCCATTTCAGTATAAGCTATATTTTTATACATTAAATCTATGGGTATCATTGTTCCCTAAAAGCAACAGAACATGTCACAGCTTGAATTCACTCTGACCTACCAGCTTTTAAGTATCGAGAGAGAGGAAAGGATGCAGAAAGAAAACTATCAATAGTTGCAATTTCTGAGATGAAACCTCTGCCAGCTGAAATTTAGAGAATGAGAACTGGCAAAGGTTGGAAGTTGAAATTGAAAATATTTAGACAAGAAGCAAAGCACCAATTTGTAACAAATCCCTGGAGCAATGTAATAAATTACTGGTGCAACGTAACAAAGAGAGATGATGCTTTACCTGGAAACACAATTTACATCTTAAACAGTATTTCAAACAGTTCTCACAGTCTGCATTACAAGGAAAGTCAAACTACACTAACCCAGCTTTTCACTTTTAATCAACTAGCATTGAAACTGAATGTTTGTGTTTTTTAAGAACTTTTGTTAAGAATATCAACATACAAATATCCCACGAGATTACCATTCCCCTAAATTAGTACTGTTTTCAACAGTGGAAATAAATAAATGAGAGGTAAGGGTAATATATTGTTGCAGTAGAGTAATTTAACTACTATTTAATATGATCCCCCTTTTCCTCTTACAAAGTCTCAGTAAAAGCCTTTTTGCACTGAATCAGATTTTTAATGAAAACACTACAAATAACTTTTCATTCAGTGGAATCAAACACCTGACCTTCCTCAATCACTACATATATATAATGTTGTGGTCATGAGAAGTGCCATATCACCAAGAATGATTACCCAAGGCCTGAATTAGTTTTGCTAGACAAGTTCAGAGAACTTGAACATATTTTCCTTCGAGGTGAAGGGAAGATGCTCTCAAAGCAAGGTGGTAGCAATACCCCTACAGCCATTAAATCATCACATTTAGCAACCTAGCAAGAATAACATTTAGTTACAATTATGATAAAGAAACCTTTCTTATGCCTGACACAACACATCCAATTCACACAGAGAAATAAAGATATTTTAAAGCAATTTTTCACATTAAATCACATTAAATTCAGAGATTGTATTTTATGTCTAGGTGCATTGACCTTTTTTGTCTTCCCATTCCCACCAGTCACCCTACTCCTCAAGCATGAGATTTAGAGAGAATGACTGAAATTTCCACTTTCTTACTAATGCTTTTTCTCCCTGAAATACATTCAATTATCACAGCTTGTTCTTTTTTGGGGGGAGGGAAACGCTGACAGAAATTGTTTTTACCAAACTGTATTAATATTTACCATTCCACAACAAACTAAACAAGGGCATGATGAAGTTCTGAACCTTTGTCAGGAAGGATTACAGAAATGTTAATCAGGATAAAAATTAGGTAGTTGGCCTACACTGTTTTTGTTATTGATGATCACATACGTGACCCTGAAAGAATACATCTGAAGCATTCAATCCTGCATGTATTGCCATGGTCTGGGTAGGATGTTGTAAGTTTATTTAGTTACAAGTAAAACACAGGCATTTACAAGAGCATTCAAGTTGCAGATAACTATAAAGTCCATCTATTTTTTTGCATAAAACCTAATCCTGTGAAAGGATAGGCAATCAACATATCATACATCCCCTTTGATCGTTGTAGCAACAGAATCATAACAGAGCTCTAAGAACTGCAAAGGGAATCTTAGTCTTTCACCAACCACTACTCCAGTGCAAGCATTTCAGAAACAATTCCTCTTTTAATCTGATTCTTAAAGATAATTTGTTGCCCAGTCATTGAGAGCTGACAAGAAGCACAAAACATCTCTGCTGGCAATACCTTTCTAGGACAAAAATTAACAGAGTAAAAAAAGTGTTAAAAGTGAAATGAATGGTGACAAACCTAGAAAACCATGCCTTTATACAAAATATATTATATTCTATTTGTATTATCTATAGAGTTAAAAGGTCCTAGTGATAGTCCAAGACTCTACTATGTGGTAAAAGACCTTTCCCTTACTTTCCACACCCTTATCAAGATGATGTAGAAACAATTTCAAATAAACCAGAACAACCTGAAGCAATCATCCTTCTAGCACACTTAATTGGAAACAACTCCAAAGATCCATCTAACAGTACAGCTGTAGTTATTACAGCAAAAATTTGTTTTCAACGTGCTGTCCATAATATCACTATTAATTATGCAGCAAGTAAAGGACCTACAAACTTAAACATTAAATCAGAAGTGAAAATGGAGTGTTTGAAAGTATTTTATATGTATAAACCAAGGAGTAAATATATAAAGAGTACAATATATTAAAAGCACCAACTTCAAAATTTTGTCTAAACATGCTAAAAATATTGATACCCAACATAATCTTAACATGTTTCTGCTCTAAAGCAACCCAAACAGTTTAACATTCAATCAGAAGGATGAACACATTCATTGTGTGCAGAATGGTCTCAATTCTGAAATGCTGGTAAAGCCAAAGCAATGTTTTGTCAGGGAGTACCAATAAAAGGCTGATAATACCAGTAGTCGCTTTAACACAATGTATTTTTCTGTCTCCTTCAGTCCCATGGCAGAGATTCACAGCCTAGAGCATTTGCTCTGAAGACCATTTCTTTCTTATACCACACTGAAGTAGGAACCAGGAGTCCCATTGCTTTAAACCAGCATGCAATACAAATGGCTTACAGAGCTCTTCTCAGATATGTGAGGTACAGCAGGCATCAGAAGAGTTGACAATGCAGCCTGTAACAGTACAGGCTATACTCAAAAATATTCCCTTAGGCCTCCCATTGTGTTTTAAGAACACAAACAGATTTTTATGCTTTAACATAATCACATTTTTTAAGAATGTCTCAGACTGGTTCAGGCTGAAATAGTCATTAAATTACCTGCTGCACATATCTGTCAGTGGTTTTCCACATGTAGTAATACTCAATGATGCTAGTCAGTGACTTCCAAGGGAGCTGAAAAACATTTATTACAAGTTAAAGCAGTTCCAAAAAAATTGCAATGTCCACTTCTTGTTAAACACATGTTAAAATCAAGTATAGTTGAGGCAAATACTAAAACCTGAACATATTAAATAACATTAAAATCCATATGCAAATGGACACATATTGAAATTAATAAAACATAATCTGTCCTTATAGTTAACAAGTATGCAGAATTACAATATCACACATCAAAATCTAAATGTAATTTATTCTGTTTAAGCCACGTGGTTAAACAAAATGATCAAAACAGAATGCAGATTTCCATCAGGAGACACAGAAGGTAATATCTCTATTACAAAGTGTGTCAGATGGAGAACAACATTAGGACATAAAGAAATCATCTTGACAAGACTGTGTTTGAGTCTCGTGATAATTTTATTCTTCAAAAATGCAAAGGATACCATACATAGTTCACAGATTTTTCATGTCCCATAACAACTCAGCTGCTCATACATTACCACTACTAATTTTGCATAAACTCCCACATGCTCTCAACCATTATCAAGAAACAAAAGGATGTGAGGGACTGACATTACCCTGAGCAACAAGAGTGATACTGGCAAAGAATATTTTATAAAAATCTCTGTGCAAACAAGATGCATTTGATAATGACAATTATTTTGGGTGCCCATGTTCACTGGTAAAATAAAAATGTATTAACCTAAATTTAGGGGAGAAAATTAAGTAACCATTTTTAATTATCACCAAATAATTTATTTAACTCCACAAGGTCTTTCTATAATTTAAATTAGTATGCCTCTTACAAAATTCAAGCAGCTTTTCTTCATAAGTTGGAAATATTGCCAACTTGTGTGTGGTATTTTCTAGAGGCATGCATTAATGCAACTATTTCCTGCTTTCTAGAAATGAGAATCATGTTAGGGAGGTCCCAGACAATACAGGTGTGGAAACTTATCCTTCCAACATTAACTAACTCCACTTTGGGGCTTTCTGCATGTCTTAAGCCAAAAGAATAGTTTCCTGCACCTTTAGCTAAATTCCTAAAACACCAGAGGAACACCTTATCAAACCATCTCTCCCTGCCTGCAGCAGCTCACCAGTTTTTCAAGCTTCTTTCCTGCAGACACAGAGGACACAGAGGAGCTGAGCCTGGCTCCCACCTCTGCCTTTCAGGAGATGGGATTCAGATTCAGAGTCAGCTGTGAATTCTTGCTCAGGCAGTGTACCACAGTGTGTAAATCCCTGAACACTTGCATTTGATTCAAATGTGGCAATGGAAGAAATGCGCATATGTTGATGCTCCAATTAGTGGCACATAATTCAGGTTCCCAAAACCCTTTTGCTTTCTCAGGTAAAGTATGCCTTCAGAGAAATCTGCCCCCAAAAAGGCCAGTGACAAGATGTGTTTGGAATGAGGTGACAGATGAATTGATTCTCGGTTTCCAGGTTCATATTCTTCCAGCATCCAGATGAAATTCTGTCACCCCAATTACCTGCCATTGTCAATTAGTACATTAGTACATTGTTGCCCATTTTTCACTGTAAAATAGCTAGTTTTCTCTGTTAGACAGTTTCAAAGATAATTTTTACAACAACATAGCTATGTTTACAAAAATCGTCCTTGAAACTGTCTAACAGTGAAAACTAGCTATTTTACAGTGCAACAGTACATTTTAGCATATTCCTACTTATTTTCTATCCTGAACACTTATTAACACATTCATGCTACAAATTATGTTTGCCATTTCTCTAGAAAATACGTTGATCTGTTTTAACCATGATTGTGACACCAGTATGTTTATTCACTCAGTAGGCATCTACAATTAAAGAAGGATAATTAAGGTGCTTGGACTGAAGAACTGTAATCCTTTTACATTTTGATTCAAAACTTGGAAAACCTGTTTGACAGACTGAATATGGATAACCTGTATTCCATTTACCTATGCACTTAATGCTCTGAATTGACAGTGAAGTTGTGAACAGCCATGAAATAACACATTGTCATTACCAAAATCTATTCTTGAAAGAAGTAAATATGCTCATCTGCATAGCATCTTTGCAGGAGAAAATCAGCAAAAGCTATCAGTTCTACAAAAACAAACAGAGAGGAATTTTAATTTTCTTTGGTTTCCCCAGGGTAAAAATAGACCAATCAAATCAGATCAGCAAGAAAATTTAGGATTATAAAGCATCCTGAAATGAACATGGTAATTTTAAGGCATGTTTTCACAATTTTCTTAAGTTGGAAAACAGTTGCTCCTGCTTTCTACAGACAGTTCCAGTTCTTGACTATTAAGGCCTTTCCTGCCATATCCGAGATGTAATAGTTATAAATTTGTGAAAACTGTTGATAATAAAAAACTAAGAATTTACAAGTGTAACAGGTATGTCTTACTCTTAGGAAAATAGTTACATTTGGAGAAGATAAAATATTCATTCTTCTTCCATTCTGCTGCCCTGGGATGTGAAATAATTCAAACACATCAAGTAAATCGAATTAGCTTACAAGGTTTAGGTTGATTAGGATTCACACATAATCTTAAAGATAGCAGAACCTCTCCTATAAGAGTCAGTGAGTCAACAGTTGACTAAAGATATTATTCAAAGGCTAGACTGGTAACTTGATTACAAATGAGCGTCTCCTATCCATTAAAAAAGGTAAACTCCTTTACAACATTTAATTTACAATAATCTTGTTTACTAATATTTTATGTTTGTAGCTTAATACTTGAGCTGCACATTGAATATCAAAGAGTGCCCGTTCATAGTAAGTGCTGGAGAAGTAAATGAACCTGCCCTTTACAGAACTGTCATGTAAGGGCTGCAGTTGTAGCTGCTGTGCCTTGCAATCCTGGGCCAACTCACAAAAGGCAACTCCTCTGGGATAGAGAGACTGAGGCAGGTACTACATTACCCTTCTGCTTCAGGAGACTGCTACCAACACTGACGTGCAAAGTGACTTTCTTGCCTGTCCTGTGGCAGCACTGTGTGACTGCAGGTTTCAGTTTAATCTCGGACCCAGCAGACTTTACTTTTTATCATTAGATCCTACGTGGAGACTTGAACAAGTTCACACACAGTATCAGTGCATTATCTTCTTTGCCATTGCTCTTACAACACATCTAAGAGTGCTTAAACTTATCCATGACTTGCCACTCAAGAGAGGCATGATAATAGATGAAGCTATTATTATGGAAAATCACTGCTGAATGGTACATATTTATACCTATCTCACCTTGCAGACACCTTTCACATATCCATGATTTAAATCTCAAAGGACTATTTTTGATGATTATTTAAAAGGCAAATGTGTGTTTTCAAATCCCTGTACTTTTAGAATGCTACACTGGAAGTGAGAACACATAAATTTTACTCTAGAGAAATTAAGATATCCCAAGACTACACAATGATTAACATAATTGAAAGATTTCAAATTACATAGAATTAAATAAAGAGTGTGTACTGTTACTAGTACCATATAAATTGAGATAGAAAATAGATCTTCTAATGAGTTTTTCAAAATTACACATTTCCAAAGATTAAAAAAAAAAAAAAAAAAGGCTGACAGTAGATGATATCCCTATTCTAACTAAAAGAGGCTATAATTAATTAGTGTCCCACATCCATTTGTGCTGCACTCTGACTCATGGTTAAGGTGCCCTCAGTAGGCTACACAATGATATCACTACATCTGTGTGTGCC
Organism: Climacteris rufus; assembly: GCA_013398175.1. Taxonomy (NCBI): domain Eukaryota; kingdom Metazoa; phylum Chordata; class Aves; order Passeriformes; family Climacteridae; genus Climacteris; species Climacteris rufus. Next base: position 123,888 of record VZRZ01004912.1, read on the forward strand.
TCTGGCTTTGGGAGGAGACCATGGGAACGTATCTGCATTTTCAGAAGTAAGATTCAGTGAAAGAAGGAGGGTATCAGGAATCTATCAGAGATAAAATCTGAACACTGCAAACAGCTTCTAGTAGAATCATCTAACACCTGAATATTAGAAATGTAGAAGCAATTCTTGCAATACGTTACCCCACTGGATGACTATAATGTACTGCATAGGCAGCACAGAAATTATACAGAAAATAAAAATATTACAAGTATACCAGAGACAAGTCTTATGCATACATAGTCACAAATTATGTAATGACACAACTTGTAAACAGCCAATAAGACATGTTATTTGCTTAAGGCACCATGAACAGCCAAATATTACACATCAGAAACCATTTAATTAGAAGACATATCTCCTGAGCTACTGTACAATTACAGCTGAGAACTATTTGTCTGTATGAGAAATAACAAGGAACTGTACTTTACATTAAGATTTCCATTCTAAATAATCTATAAAATATTATTTTTCAATAATATTTTCTTGAACTTAAAAGAGCTGTTTCACTCATGATGCAGCTTTCCACCTTATGTCATGAATGCAGTGAACATTTTCTCCCTTGGGAATTTAAAAATTATGCATGCAGATATAATACACCTATTAAAATGTCAGAAAAACAATAGCCTTCCCTTCCCACCTTCATTCAATTACCTGTTCCATTTCAAAACTGTGAAAATGAAGGAAAGACAGCTTAGCTCATTGCCATGCCTCCTCCCACTGTCCCACACTCTGTCTTGGAAGGACTTCTACATTTACCATATAGCACCTGGTTTTCCCCTCAAAAAGATTGTTAATAAACTTCTGCAAAGGAAATCAAAATCTGAGCCCTCAGAGTCAAGCAGCATGAGATTAAAGTGAAAATGTTTCAATCAACTTCAGTCTTAAACAATGGAATTCCTTGGTTCATATCTTAATCTTTTCATGAAGCCCAACTTGAACTTGGTACAACAGAGAAAATCTTTTACCTTGAAAAAAAAAGGCTCTCCATAAAATGTGCAGAATCCATTTTATTACTCTGCATTAAAATTAACAAATTAAAAGTTTATTGCCCTATAGTCTAATACTTCAGTACCAAAACCAGTGTAGTTAGAACATACTGGAAAACATTTATTTCACTTTTCAGAACTGCCAAAACATCTAGTATGTCAAAATAACTCCCTATAGTGCAATTTAAATCGTATCTGAATATAAATTTCTCTCTGTTAACCATAGTAGGAAACTCCAGCTTTCCAAAAACACTCAGGGGAATTAGCCATGTAGCTGCTAATGAATTTCACAGGAAATTGTGGAAACGCTCTGCAAAGTTCCTGGACCTTTTTCAGATGCTTGTAAAATCCTTGTAAAAATCCTTATTGTAGCATCTCAGCATGAGACATCCTACCTGGTATTAAACCACTAAACAGATCATCTTCTGTCACCATCTTTCCAAACAATAGCATGGAACAGGAAAGCATATTGACTTTCAACCAGATAAATTGTATACATATGTTAATTACATATATCAGCTACACAGATTTCTCCCCTAGATAAATTGTACAAACCCACAGAAAGCAGTTATGCTCAACCATGGGAAAACATAGCTGCAGGAAAGGGCACTATTTTCATACTTACAAAGTCTTGTCGAATGTCATTGAAGTCCTTGCCGTACTTTTCCAAAGCCTCTTCAAATAAACTAGCTTCTGATGCTGACCACTCTTCCATTTCGTCTCTACACAAGACAGGCCCTCCCAGTGGCACAAGAACACTGATGGCACTGCTCAGATCATAGTTGTGTTTATGCAGTGTATCCATTGCGTGAAACTAGCAGGGACAAGGAAGGATAGACATGTTTAAATAGACAGTAGTCCATTTCAGTTAATGCAAATTCAATGTATTATTCTCTATAAGCCAAGCAAGGAGCCTCAACTAATGTTAAATTTAGGATGTATCTTGATATCATAGTTTTCAGCTGTGGAACATGAGGAAAATAAACGGTTTATTACTTAATTTGGGAAAGGACGCATTGATAAAATGTTTACCAAAAATGACATTAGTTTATTAGTTCCTGCAAATTACTAGCAAACATTTCTAAAGAATCTTTAGTTGGTAGAAATTGGTTCCAAGAAACCCAATAAAGACAGTGGCACATATTGACTGAGGGACCATTTTCAATTAACAGAAGCTCTAAATAGTAACTAAACAGCTGCTCAGACATCTATGAGCTCAATACTCTCATCGCTGGTGAAGGAAGACATTTATTGTTTTCATTATCATCATACTGAAAAAGCAGCAAGATTTTTGTCCCTTGCTAAACACTGTTATCAGAGACTGGTAAATAAGGTTTCTTTGTTTGATTCCCTTTCTGTTATAAAAGAGAAAATAGGAAAACAAACAAGTTAAAACAGTCTTCCCACTGTAGGTAACACTGAATGCTCACACTGCTAACCCACGATGGGGAATATGAAAAGTAAACAAATCCACCCATTGGGAAAATGAGCAACATCCAAGACTCAGTATCCCAAAAGACCTCATCCCCACAATCACAGCTCACTGTGCAGAAGGAGGTATTAATTATAAGTGCACTAATGTTTGTGACTGTGTACCAGTCTCCTTCCTGTGTGTCCCAGCAGTGCTGAGCTGTAAGTGAAGCATGCAAACTCTCACACGGCCTCAAACCCAGCCACGAGAAAACCTTTCAGGGGAGGAACACTCCTGCATTATGTGTCAGTACAGCAATTCCAGCTGAGCTTCTGCATACAAATGTACTGCAAATAATGGATTCTCCTTATCTTTTGCCATCTTCTATGAATGACTATTGTCTTTCTCCAGTGTTCACTATAAGTCTAAGTGCTACCAAGCATGAGATTCTGGAACTGTTTTGCCTGCAAGAAGCAAAGTCACTATTATCCGGCAATATGTCATTTTACTTATGGTTCAATCAAATTGATCAGCCCAGAGAAAAGCCATTGTTAAAATCAAGTATTCTAATATGGAAATATGTAACATAATAACTAAAATCCACCAGCTTCATATTAGAGAATTAACATGGGAATCACTGGTTTATTGCTTATCATTCAGCAATGAGGAAATCAGGTCTAGAGATTGAACTCATAGAGTATATGTGTTACCAAGGTTAAATCTTTTTTTTAAATTGTAGCCCTGGTGGAAAAGCGGTACACATAGGGCATTTTCCAAGCAGCTGCTGAATACAGGTCTATTCCTTGATACCAACTTTCTTAAAAATTATAAATAAGTGAATAAATCTGAATCTTGCTCTTGCTTTATGTTCGTTTTTCATCTACAATAACATCTGACTCCATAAAGCTTTTTTTGATATTACTAAAGAAAAAATTCATACTGAACTCTGCGGATAAGTGCTGCCTTTGTTGAGCTGCCCTGTGACAGAAGACTACTGACAAGTTCTCTAATAACAACTCTGCCTTCTACAGGTTTGTCGGCCCTCACCTGCACCCAATTCCCACACTGCACTGACCAAATTGTGTTAGCAAAAGCAAGAGAAGCCTGAAGGCATTACTACAGGCTGAGAGAAGTGTCCTGGAATATCTTGATTTGCTTTACCCAAACGGGCAGGAGGCTGTGAAATCTGGCCTCTCCCAGGTAGAAGCCTGAGGACACAGTAAGAACCACCCTTCCCTAAGAACTTTTGCCCAGAGCATGCTGTCCAGCACAGACAAGGGAGTCCATCAGAGGTAAAGTGTTAGCCAATAAGATAGAGGGAATTTCAAGGCCAAATATAAGCAGATAAAGGAAGAAACTTTCCACATAAAGATAATGAAAGAAAGGGCATGACAGGGCATGCTGCAAACAAGCTGGAACACACAGCTCCCAAACCAGTTTCAGACTGAACTGCCTCCAACAAAGCACTTTAACTGGAAACTGAGTATGGATTCTACAATTCAAAAATATTTTAAGCAGGTTTATCTTAGGAGCCACATATGTGGAAGTCTAATAAAAAAATAATTAAAAAGATACCATTCAAAATGCAGAGGAAAAAACTGTTCATACTATTCATTTTCAAGAGACATCCAAAATCAGATTCAGGTCCTTGATAAAGTAGCAAAAGCTCTTCTGAACAAGCCCACCACAAGGAGCAAGTGATTCCATTAACCTGCTTTGCTTTAAATGGCTCACATGGTCAGTATATTTACTATGCAATATTTAGGAATCTGAAACAGAAGGTCTTCCCTGTCTCTTTCTCTTCTTAGACATCAATTTTCATTATAAAATAAAACAAAACACTGCCTTTGAGAAGGCCAGAAACGCAAGTTTTAATTGGTTATTTGTCTCACAAGTCTTTATCATTGTAAGAGAAACACATTTAATACCATTTAAGAAGGTAAACACACATTGTTTCATGTCTTCAGCAGGGTTTTCTAAAAGCATGGGGTTTCCTAGCTTGTCTCATTACCTTCCACGTGTTTTCAAAATAAAGGAGCCTGAAAGCAGCCTCTCACTTGTTATTCTTCTGCAAGAAATGTGTTCATCAACCCTGAATTTATTCATGTTTATAACGCAGGCTTTTTTTTTTTTTAAAAATATCAGTCTGTATACAGTTATATCTGATTAAAACACCTAATTAGGAATACTGGAAAGTCACATGTGTGGTGTACAGAAATCCCATTAATAGCACCTCGGTTGCAAGGGTTATCTGCCTTCCATTAAGAAGATATATGGTATAATTTTCTTAGTGTTATGCACCTATATCCAAAGCAAAAATGAGATACACCACAAGTTCTGCAAATGTCTCTACTAACTTTAACTGCTGCTGAAAATATGCTCCCAATTAACATGGAAATGTCTGAAAAAGTAACTATTATAATGACAAATATGTCTTTTCTTAACTTCGAAGGTAGTATGTTGCCAAAAAGCAAGAGAGAAGGGTTTAAAAAAGCTGAGGGGGTAGGAAAATGAGAAGAGACAGACACAATAATTAAGCCTAGGGTGGCTCCTCTGATTCCTCATTATAAGATATGTCTTTCATTAAGTGTAATGGAACTTAATGGATCATTTGCAATGGAGAAACATTAACGTGGCACTCAAACGCTAAAAGTATCCCTTTATTAGCAGCATTGCAGATGCACCTTCAAACCAGAAATCACCATAAGGATAATTCTACTCTATTAATCACTGAATACAGTATGTAAATAAAGACAGGGTATACAACACATGAAATTTATTAGAAATTCTTAATCCAACAAAATATTGCTAAAATGATTAAAGAACTATTTTGATGAAGAAAAAATATTTAATGTGAACAGAATTGTGTTTGTAAGGTCATGTCACCAATCACGAAACAGAAAACTCATTTTGAGTTTTACCGAGAATATTACATTTTGCTCCTGCCTTTACTATATTATCATAGTCCAGATTAAATCAGTTTCCTATTCAATAGCCTTTGAATACACACTAAAAGTAATAAATTAAGTATTTTTCTCATCATACTAATGACTATATTTTACCTGGAATACAAAAGCTGCCCCACTGAATCAGTGGGGCACCAATTATTCAATCAGTGCCCACCAATTATTCATCTATCAAGCACTCTGTCTCTTATAGTAGCACCAAGGAATGTTAAATAAAATATGCAGGTAAGTCTAATCACAGTCTGAGGTCAACTCCCATTTCATTGACCAGCATCTACAAACTTTGAGAATTAGGATGTTTAGAAGGTACACCTTTCCCTATTCTCCTCAGTACTAATTTATGGCCTATGGTCCATAATTTTTCTAACACCTTTTTTTAACCTGCTGGTATTGCCTATTCCCACAAAATTTTGTGTAACTAATTCCAGGGGTTCTCTATTCACTTTATAAGGCACTGCCTTAATGATTTCAAACTGATCTGGTCATTTTATCCAGTTTCCTCTAGTTCTAATACTCCAATATCTGGTAAATAGCAGATCTTTTTTAGCCTAAACGATTGTCTTCATGATTCTGTACAAAAAGACTTAAAATAATAAACAGCAATTGGTGTCTTTGGAAATCTAAGTCAAACCTGATTCTATGAAGCAGTAATATTTTTTGTTCTCACATAGTTTTCCTGACATGCTTTATTTACGGTAGCACACCTCATCTCAGCTAGTATGACTATACAGAAACAAACCTGTCATTGATATATTTTTCACCTTCTCTAAAAGATGCTCACAGTAACAGCGAATACTTTAGCAAACTAAGGAAACATAGTAAGAATATGCTAATCAAAATGTTATTTAAAAACATGTTTACAAAGTCATATTGCTTATCCTTCAGAAAATTTGATGACATATACCTCCACTAAGTACAAAGTATTATCCACACAATTTTCAATCAGCTTTATTACAACAAATTAAATCACACTGGTGATCAACTACACTGAATGAATCCCTATACAAAGCGTATTATCCATTCTGCTGTAGGTGTCCACAGGTATGGATGATCCCCAACTAAATCCAAATGATGTGTGAGGTGCTTACAAGGGCAGCACCAACAAGCTTACAGAAAACACAGAGGGTTTTCTAACTCACACATGCACACTTGCATCTGAGGACAACAGGCGGAGAATGGGGGCTCTGGAGCCACAGGCAGTACTGAATTCACAGATATAAAGTTGTAGGATGTTTAAGGAGCCACCTACCAGTGTGATGTCTCGGGAAGCAGCAGCTGCACTCATGTGTAAACTGGGCTGCCTGACAGAACTACTGCAGTCCAAGGCTCGAGCAAACGTGCCAACCGCACTACAACAGAGGAACAGGAGCAACAGTAAATACACAGAAAGATGTAATCTCTCTTTTTATTATCAGGCTATGTCATATCTATAAAAGTGTCCTTTTAAAAATGGAAGTCACATACTGTTACTCCTAAGATTTCAGATCTTTGCTAATAAAGAACATCTTGATAAAGAAAAATGACTAAACACTGCAGCAGAAACTCTGACCTTCTGCCTCCAGAAGTAACAAAGTACATATAAGAACAGCAGCTCAGAAACAAAATGTGCTCAGAGAATTCTAATGTGCCAACCTCTTAATGTATCAATTTTTTTACTAATTATGAAGTCAAAGATTCTACACAGTTCAGAGGTTAAAAGCGTGACTATTATTTCTAAAATTAAAAAGCTATATTAGTACTTAAAAAATTATAATTCAAATGAAAAAGGAGGTTCACCATGTTCCCATGAGCAAATTAAAAATATTTTATTCCCTTCAGTAGTACGTCTACTATTTCTACTAGTGAGCCAAAAAAGGCATATTAGCTTAGTCTAAGGTACCTCCAAAATCCTATTTTTGTCACAAGTTTTAAGCAGTAATGAAATACATAGATGTCTCAAGCTACTCTAATAAAAGCATTGTATTATTTAAATGAACACATTTTTCTCCAAATTTTACTTTTTTCCCGCTTTTGTTGCTGAATTGTACATGGTGTCTATTATACTTATCAGAGTGACTGTTCTAAACTGTAAACCTTTCTTGGAAGTACATCTATATGTCATTCACATTGAAGGGAAAGATGCATAGAGAATTTGACTGGGCTCAGCATATCACACAGAAAATGAGCAAAGACACAGTGACACAAAAGATTATCAACTAACAGATAAGAAGTTTCTCCAGTACCTGGAGTTGTATATGACTCTGGAAGTGCATTGTGTCACACTGATACCAGAAAAAACTATTTGTTGCAGTTATGACATAGCCTTTCTAAATTCAAAGACCTAATTATGTAGCATATGCAGTGCAATCCTCCAGTGCAGGGATTCAAGCCTCACTCAGCAACCACATTTCACAAAACTTACAAGTGCAGTATTATACCAATGGTGAATGTCACTGACAGGTTAACACACATTACTGTGTCCTATAAATCTGATATTCAACAATAAAATAATGTGTATCAAGACTTAAACTCACTGAAGCGTATACCTGGTCATGGAGAAACTGATAATATTTGTGATTGCAATTTTATCTTGAATCTCAAAAAATTTAATACTGAATGCATCCAGTACTTGATGCCAAAGTCTTACAAGACACAGTTAAGATTCAACAGCAATGATTCCCAGACTCCTGATATGCACAGCTTAAATTTCTAAAGGCTGTGGAATACATAAGTGATATTCAAATATTGTTCCATGACCTTTGCTCCCTCTTTGCAGAGATGGCAAATATGTGACAAGAACACACACACACATTCTATTTTTTTTCTTAAAGCTTGGCAGTACATAAAACAGTATTTGTCCACAAATCACTCCCAAGAATAAGGCTCTATTGTGAACACATTTCCTGATAGTCAGTCAATCCCTTTCAACATGTTGACATTGATTATGGTTGTAGCTAAGCAGTCTTTCCCGTGATCCTTCTCTCCCTACTGTTCAAACCAGTGAATGTGGCAGGACTGCATTTCCTTTCTACTGCTACCTACTAACTTCTTATCTTCCATTGCATAATTAAAATTATTTTCTTTTGACCACATTTCTAAAATAAAACCAGAGTATGCTATGAACATTACAAAGAATGTTCTCACAGTTACTCTCCAGCAGATCAAACTTTTGAGGCTGACTTATTAGGTTGCCCACTATGTAAAGTCAAAATTAAGACACACTATAAAGCTAGGTTTATTTTGAATAAGTGATAAAGAAGTAAAAACTGATGCACTAGTTAACATTGCTTCCAGTGCTATACTGAGTAGGAGAGGATTGCAACCATCAGAGAAATGTTGGGTGGGAGCTTGGGGTACGTGATTGCAAAACAAACTAATAATAAATAAAACATACAAAGACAAAATAAAATAATAAAAACAATAGAATGAAACATAATAAAAACAACATCAAATAGAAAAATAAAATAATAAGAGCAAAACAAATAAATAAATAATAACATGCAGGCAGTGTGCCTTTTGGGGGGGCAGTGGGGACAGGACAGGGGATGGGAATGGAGATGGTACAGGACACAAATTGGGTGGTGCAATGGTGTGAGGTCTGTGCATGTCTGTTGGTCTCTTGAAGTCAAATTAACTCCCAGTTCTCCTTTCCCTAGAAACTTGTGAAAAGCAGTGAAATTCCAAATAAGTGTAGAAATTCTAAAGCATTTGGCTGTTAAGTAGTATCTAGGTTCAAAACTAAATAGTGATATACAGTGCTCTGTATAATCTAGCTATGCAATTCAGATCCAAATTCAATATTAATTTTAGAAATCACTAAAATAGCTTAGTTTTTCTACTTTTCAGTAAAAAATACAGATAAGAGAAATATATTGATTCAAAGGCCAAAAACTACCTTTGTCATATTTCCTTGCATGATTTTTTTCTAATTCCACCATTAAAAAATTGCTTAAAAAAAAGGAAAAAATAATTAACTAACCAATACCATTTCCAGAAAACACACTATTGTCTTTGTCTACCGCTACCAAAATAAAACTCAGTATTAAGCCAATGCAAGATGAACAGTCACACTCTAACCACTCACTTTTCTTAACAAACTTTCAATATTAATGTCTTGTTAAGCTTGTAGAATTCAAAGAATAACTGTAAATAGTTAACTGAAATTATATTTGATTTAATAATAGCAATAATAACCTCACAACCCAAAAAACCGTGCTCAGCAAGTTACTTACAAATGATTCAACATGCAATTAAAATACTTAGATTTCAAACAGAAACCAACACTCCCTACATTTTCCAAAATAAGCTAAAGACAAAAGTCACAGACAGTGAACTACGCAGAGAGATGGACAAGACAAACAACAGGTATCATCAGCAGAGAGATCGCTCTCTGCATAGCCTGCATCAGCAAGCAGGTATAAGAGCTTTTAGGGTTAGACCAAATGATCCAGTGTTACCTTAATTAGGTTTTCCTTGGTTTAATTATCTTAAAGACCAGAACCAAAACTGTTCTCTCAAGGATTCATAACAGATTGCAGCTGACAACCGTACAAACAAAACAAATGGATATAGTCCAGTGGCATGATTTAAGATTATGGAATAAATCCACAAATTCAGAGAAACTCAACAAGGTCTATATCCAAAAAACCTGAGGGAGATGTCTAGGGCTGCTGTGCCTGTGTGCCCTACATTTAGGCAAAACTTCAGATTAGATTTTGAACATAAAAAATACATTGCTCCAAATTTCTTATAGCTCAAGTCTCAGACTTTGAAGGAAGTAATTGTTCAAATTTTTACATAAAATGAGTATTAGTGGTAGCCAATGAAATTAAGAAGTAAAACACAAGTTTGTCCCAACAAAATTCCAAAGATTCAGTGGCTCATCAGTAACTAGTTCTGAAAAGGGCTGTTATTTATCTGAGAAGATCTGGAACCACTGCAATTACACATCAGGATAAAAATAGCTTCTGCTTTCCCCGGGACAAACACCAGTCCAGCATCAAATCAGATCCAGAAAGTTCTGGATCCAGGCCAGTAACTCTCAATTTTCTTCTACCTTGTATTCTTGAAAATCCACTGAAACATACATCCTTCTTAATCTGGAGGTTTATTTTAAGATTGTTCACTTTTCTACGTTGTCTGTCTATTTCAGTGATACCAGGCAAGTAGTGGGTGTACTCTGGACAAAGCTCTTTGAAGTGAACCACATCTGTGCATCCATGAATCTGCAATTCCACATTTTTCCACAGATACTTGCAAACTAATGAATGAGACCTATGCCTCACCTCTGAGCTAATATTTTTGAGGAAAACAATTAAGTGATCTTTGGTGGTTTTCTGTATATTAGGAAAGCTTTATTTTCCTTCCTTTTACTCCAGTGTTCCTCTTCACTGTGAAATAGAAACAGTCCTAAAAGATGGCCTCTTGGATTGCTCTGAATTTTACAAACAGCCAATTAATATCTTATTGTTCTTCAAGAAACTGTTGCGAGACTTAAAATATTGAAAAGAAAAAGAAATTCTTCAGTGAAGTCACATGTAACCAGCACAATATTAATTTAAAGCTGAAAATATGCCTGAAATTTTTACTACTCAATTTTGGAAAATCTGACCTTAAGAACATACCCAAAGTAAAATGATGCTGTTCCAACAGACACATTTTCTTTGCATTTCTAAGCAACTGCCTGTACAGTGCTGTGCTTCATTATTATCACTTCAGATATTTACAGAACAAAGGGAGATTACATGATAAACATGAAAAGTCACCTGCCACTATTCTTTTGCTGAAAGACCCTCAGAGTAAGGGTGGCATTATATATAAATGTGTGGTATGACCAACCTTCACTTTCATTACTATATGAATAGAAATGAAACATATGTTAAATATTTCTTATTCAACAGAAATAGAATCTGATACATAAAAGTAGTTTAATTCACAGGACACTATGTAAGTGATCATCTGTATGCCATCCTGCAATTTCACAGTCACAGAGGAGGAGATTTACAGCCCCTTAAATGCAGGTCCATGAAATCTCTGCTGCAGAAATTTATTCTTTATACTGCAATAGATCACAGTTGATAAAAAAGACACAAAAAGAAATTCAGCTCCAAGTCTGAATGAGTTCTTTTTGAATGAATTTGGGTCAAGAAGTACAGTAATACAAAATGCACAAAGGAATAAATATATATTAGCCAGGTGTGACAGACAGGCAGAAACACAGAATTTTTGATATGCCTAGTAAACTTGATGTGAACATATTTTTCCTTTTTATTGCCAAACCATCTGCCTACCGTTAGGTGCTGTAATTCACCTTGCTAGCAAATGTAGTTTTGCGAGGGCAGCATTGGCATCAAGATTTTTCACCATTTTTGCTGCATGCTTTTATGTTGCAATTCTGCCATTAAATTTAATTATCTCTTTAATGAACTCCAATTCCTTTTACTTCTCACCACCTAAAGAGAATCCAGAAGCATAGTAATACTAATGTCTTCAAACCAATGTCTTTTATGTATTTATTTTCATTTATGAGCTTTGGGAATCTTGTCTGCTGCCACTGAGTACATTGAATTATTTCCCAAGAACAGAGCATTGCTGTTTGATCACACCTGTAACTGTTTTTACTTACTGTTCTCAGTTAATGAGTGAATTCTTTTCCTCAGTATGATGAAAGACACCTTGCCAGTTGAAGCAGCATTGTGTTCCCTTCCTCAGTATAAGGTTAATTCATGAAATAAATATACATACAATTCTAAAACACCTCCAAATACACCAACATATCATGAGCACTTATAACTAAATCAAAACTAACCAATAGAAAATGAATACAATCACTGTCTTAGAGAAAAGGGAAAAGTGGGAACAACACAGAAAGGATCAAGCTCTAATTTAATATGACAAGTATTTTTCCATTCTTCTGTGATTTTACATCAAGAAATAAGCAGGCATTCAAATAAAGAGAAATATGTAAGATAGAAGAATGTATTGCCATTTTAACATTATCAGAAATCAAAGTAGAAAATTTTAAGGCAGAGATGCAATGCTTCAAGGCTCTTTTGATCAGATTTCAAAACTCTGGTTTAGTTAGAAATAAGTTGGGACCACAAATGTCTGTAAAATTGCTTCATTTAGATAGAGATATGCTCTTTCCAGAAGACTATATTTACAATGTCTTAGATGAAGCAGAATAAAAGAACTCAGGTCTTAATGGTTTCACTGAACCATAAAGTACATAAACAGAACTAGAATGTATCAAAAATGTATCATGCAACGAACTGTAGACCAAATTAGCAGACAGAAAGAAAATAAAAGAAAAGGTTGTTTCTTTAGCTGCCAGCATCTGTCCATACCAGAGCCCACATCTCCTACCGCTTTGGAGACTGGGCGGGATAATAATTTTTGAGTCTGACAAACTGAAAAACAGACAGGGCTATTATGCTATACAGACAATAGGAAAGCTTTTATTTCCTGACACTATACAACTTGGAATAGAATTAGAAACAGGACGTAAGATCTGGCAACGAAATGAAGTACTCCCTGTATATTAGAAAGGATAAGAGGCTGATGAACTGATGACTGGAGGAAACAGGGTGCATCTATATCAGTGATCTTCAGTTCAAATTAGAAATAGAGTTTCAAAGTCACTGTCCCCAGCATTTCTATCTTCTGCATAACCAGCAACAAAAAGTATCTCACAGCATACAAACTGGGTTTCTGTTAAAAGTAGTTCCACGTGCTCAGTGGTATTTAGTCCACAGGATATGATTGGAGTTAGACTTAAAATAAAATTGCTCAAAATGTGCACGGTGTGGACACTACATCCACAGCACTAAACATTTGAATTCTACAAATCCACTTCTACTGTACTGAACTATTTGCTAATGTGGACAGATCCAAACTGCTGTTGCAGCTTCTCAAACTCCTGTTCTTTGAAGCTAGCAGACACAGAAGAAACTTTGCCAACATATATGACAAAAAAAAAACATAGTTAATGAAGTTGTATTTTATTTGAATGGAGTGGAAAATATTGTTGCACTTTGCATTGCCACAGTACATACAGCCAAAAAACAACTCAAACCCAGAATACATTCATCTGATGCCTGAAGCTTCTCCTAACAGATGTTTTTGCTAGCTCAAGCAGGAGTCCTTACCCAAATTATGCTTCAGTAGTAAGAATAAGGTACTTTCAAGATTTGTATGTCAAGCAAGACTGTTTGGGCAGGCCAAGAATATGGATCCTTTCACTTTTTTCAAAATCTCCACCATTTTTTGGGCATTGTTACCTCTAATTTTTGGATAGGATAGGCGTATTCTTCTACCTTTCCATCCAGGAAATTATTGCATACTATGGCTTAGTGAGAGGCTCAGACTGACCAGGCATATAAACCAAAAAAAAAAGTCCTCTCATTCCTGAGACAGTAAACAAGCCTTGTAAGACTGGCAAAGCTATGTGCCCAAGCTCAGATATAAACATAGTGGCAAATGGGCAACACAGATAAAAAGAGTATTTAAACACCTTGTAAAAAAAAAAAAAACAAACAAAACTAAACAAAAACATGCTCGTGTGATTGCAAAAACAAAAGCATTTAAGTTTCTTTCAACCAGATCAGAAGGAAAAAAAAAGAAAAAAAAGAGAAGAAATGCTCGATTCTTTCAATGCAGTATCTAAAAAGGATCACTTGAAAATGCTTTTAAAATGTCAAACACGATGGTTTACACACTTAACCAAAATCACACCTGGGAAGGTATTTAGGAAAAGGTTCTTGTCATGTTTTCAAATTTGCAGAACTAAACATAACCAGAGAAAGAACGTTCCAACTGGAAATCCAGCAGGCATAGTCAATGCCTAGTGAATTAGTGCAGTTAGGCCACAGCAGAGCTGTCTATAAGCACTGTTTGCCAGATCATAATACCAACTCCACTTCACTCCAGCAACTTTTAATGGTCCTACATAACAGTTCAGTATAAATTCTGCAAGCACACAACATACTCAATTGAAAGTTGCCACCAAATCATCACAAAACTACTTTTCCAGAAATTGTTGAAAATTTCTCAGGACATTGAGTGCACTGTGCATCCAGTGAATACAAATATACAAGAGCTTGGAAATAGTTTCTATCAGTTGAAAAGCAACTTAGAAAGATGAATGGAGTTCTGTGGAAGAACATCCACAAAGCTGCATTGGAGTAAACCTCATTACAGATGGCCATTTCCCTACCACCAGACCTTGAATAGTTACAATTAGCCAGTCGTAATCCACCATAACACAAACTGTCTTTACAGAAATGTAGCAACTTAAAAAAAACACAGTCTTGGTCAGGGCACAGCATTGCAAAGGATGTCTTAACAGGAAGAGAGAAGCATATTCTTCTTTACATATTTAATTATTCTCTGTCACTTCCCAGCAGACTGGTTACTGCTGCACTCCTCTGGGAACATTTTTGGCTCCACAGAATACTATTCCAGAGTGACTGGAATATAGGGAGTAGAGGAATTTAAAAGCAATGAATGAACTCTTCAAAAACCCACATAATCTTCATGCAGATTTTTTTTTAAGGGATCCCCATAATAGTCTGCCCATGCATGCCCAGGTATTATACTGCTGGTGAAGAAGTAGTTCTGTATCCTGGGTTCTGTTCTATGGAGCATCTACCAGGCATTGTAGATGCCTTCTGAACAGATGCATGGTAACACCTAAATCCCTCTGGCCTGCTTGAAAATTCAGCAAGGACAGGCAAGTTTTAATACTGTATAGAAAGGATACACCACTACAAGTGGGAGAGTAAGAAAAAAAACAAGTGGATCAGCATCTTAACTGTAAACCAGTAAATTGGCAACCCATATTACCATACACATAAGCTGGAAAATATACAGCAACTTCTCCATTTCCTTCCTGAAATGTTTTGTTCAAAAGGGAGAAAGAACAAAAACTAGAAACCATGTAAAATGATTATTTGCCTAAGAAGATTTGAGACTACACTCTGGAAGCAGGTTACAGAAAATACAGGGTGATTCAGGATAAAACGCTTATGTTAACTGTGACTAACAAGTCTGTGTTATCATTAGAGCAGTACCTTTGTATTGCATTTGTAAAAGTGACTTACAGGACAGACAAAACTTGCTGTATCCTATGAATGTAGAACTGTCCTTCAGTAAGAAGTCTATAGATTTTTTGCAGGTGTGGTTTGTTGGCTTGTTTTTTTTTTAAGTAGAGAAAAATTTTTAAAGCCATTTATTAATTCAAAGCACTTTGATGTTCCTCTCATAAATCTGTATAATCATATTAATTTATAAAATTGAACTGACCTGATTTTTCACTAATGAAATGCATTACTTCAAAACTTTATTTCAACATTCATCTAAAATAATTGCACTGTGTATTATTCAGATTACATGCAAACTTGGCATGCTCTGCATCCATTTCCTTTGTTAGCATTTTCTTTAGTTCTACTCTTAACTTCTATTTTACACCATGAAATTCCAAGTACTGTAATACAAGACTGAATTATTAGCACTGAAATAATTTAATGTGAGGGGGAAACCCAACTGTTATCTACATTCAAAGTATCAGATGCTTCTATAACCTGAAATAAAGGGAGTGTAGCATTATTCCAAAACTCTTTTTCATTCTCCTGTTTTGGTAGCTTCAATAAATATACAAAGGGTTATGGTTTGATTGTCTCTTTTAGCTAACTGTGGGAAAGAGAAGGGCTCACAAAATGGCAAACAGATTGAGTAACATGATATAGGGGAAAAAATAGTCAGTAGAAAAAGGAAAAGGATTTTCTTATTAGAGGATTTTAATCTTACCGTGCTACAACTAAAAACTGGTCAATCTGACGGTCAGTAAGGGGGCTATCTGGATCCCATACTTTTACTTCCAGCTTTGCCTGTTCTCTGTCATCTAATTCTCCTGTCAAAAGGTAGATGGGACAAAACACTTATTACTCACAATGTTTTTCTCTGTGTAGTTCTTGTACTACATTTAAAAGAGACATTGTACATTTTTAAACATATATACATACACACACCCACAGAGTACTTAACAATCAGCAGTTATCCATTTAAATTCCATAATGCAGCATCACCAAAATAAATGTCTTTCCTTAACATCAGCATTTCAGTTTAAGGAGATATTCTTAGGCAGCATAATTTCAATGAACCTTAATAAAACGTTATTATAAACTTGAAACCATAACCTAAGTAACCACTGGTTTCCTTAAGCTGTTTGTCTACCATATCAAAGTTACCATTTCACTTAAGCCTTACTAAAATTAATTTTACACTTTACCAGCTTTAGCACTTAAATTCGATCCAATTTGTATTTTATGCCCCCAAAACACAAATCATTATGCAAAAATCGTGTCTACTACATTTAAACATTTTTTTACCTCTTCAGCCACTACATTATCTGTATTGGTAATATAAATCATGCTATTAAAATTGCAGTGTACATCAACTAGTTCTATCCTCTTATAAAGTGATATATAAGGCTACACCACAAGAAAGTTACTATATCATCACAATTTTCCAACTTCATTTGTCTTAAGAGAACAATTTGTGTACATGCACATGGCCGAAACAATGGAGATGATTTCACAAATTTAATTTGCCCTGTATTCATGATTACAAGAGTATGGCATTTGTACTGCTTGGAAGAACAGTGAAGTGTGAATTTGGTACAAGGATTCACATTCATAAGGAAGCCTAGAATAACAAGGATAGAATAACACCAATAACTAGCCTAGAATAACACCAATAACTTCTTCTGTAAAATAAGAAACATTTCAGAGGCTGATGGAGTAAGCAACACACATTCTACCAGTATGAGAAGATTTATCTGTGTGATGTAGCCAAGACATTTGTGGCCACAGCAGATGACAACAGTAAAGTCATAATAATTGTCTTTCCCCGCTTTTCTAGAATACAAGTGTGTTCTTCCCTCAGTGAACATGTGAAAAACACTAATGTTTAGCTGGTTGCCAGTATTTGTCTGTGACTTCTACAAGCTACTACAAGAATAAAAGCCTGTTGTCAGATACAGCCTTTCCACTCTCTTTGAAAATCTATGCTGTGTAGGTACCTCTCTGATCACACAGAAGATCACTTTAGTCTGTGGTATTTTTTATTACTTAATGAAAACAGCCAGTCTAAACATGCACAGTATCATCAAGACATGAAATAACCTGTACACTTAAAGAGTCTGGAAGCAGACTGCACACCAAGCACTGGCTCTTCTGAAATCACATCATATATGCTGAGTTTCTCTAGCACATTGATTCTGGAAGGAAATGAAAATGTGGTATATATTTATCCCTACCAAACACACAAGTTAGAACTGCACCATTCTGTCTGGCTAATGTTTCAGGAACAAATTTCACAGTCACATTCTCAGAAAAACACAGTAAATTACTTTCTTCCAATGCACAAGCAATAAAGAATTGGCTGCCTAATGGGAATTCAGCTTCTGTTCAAGCTAATTCACATCCAGTACTGGAGACAAACTGTTAATTTCTGGCATCTTGGATAGGATTTTAGTTCTATAAACTTAGTCAATCGATTACACACCTGTCAATACATTCATTTCTTCCATCTGTGACAGAAACATTGTGGGAGATAGTCTACATTTTATAAATAATCTCTGAGCACTTCATTTCAATCTGTTAATATATAGCTTCTAAATATCTTTAATGTTAGTTAACTGTTTCAGGAAATCATATTCTGGAGATCATAACAATAATCAGGTAGATTATACTTCTCACAAAGAGAAAACATCATACACACACAGCGCCAGTATTGAATCAAAACATGTCACTCTCCTGAATCAAGTTTGCAGAACAGAACAAAAAATTGCAATACTACAATTCTTACTTCAATTAGAGTCAATTAAACAACTGCTATTATAAAGTGTTGTTGTAACTCCTGATAAAGGTGAATCTGAAATATTGCCAAGTGGTATTTTATAATGGCAGTAGACATAAATAGGATACAAACAATGGAATATCTATACCAAAAGACTCTAAAAACATATAGCAATTGCAATATTAAATATCACTGCAACAATGGTAGACAGAAATTTCCAGAAAATAAGCGGTGTCTGCCAAATTTCACTTTAAGAAGATACTTGATTCCAAATTTTCCACTTAAATGGCAGAATATTATCACTTAAAGAGGAAAAGTAACCTAAACAGATCAAATCATGGAGGCAGTCAAGCAGTGCTGTAGAAATGTTTGAAAAGTTCATTTCAGGAATAAATATTTTGTCAACTTTCTCTGCGTATGCTGAAAGAATCAGTATAGGAGGATCACATAAGATAAAGAGGTCTTCTTTCAAAATAATAATTATAAACCCTCTCCATTTCACTTGAGTTGTAGATCCTTAGCAGATCATACCTGTGCCACATACTACAGGATTTTTAATGTAACACACCACTTTAAAACTAAGATGCAATTTCTCTGTTAACACATCAACATTTATCTTCTACAGCAGTGAATTTGACAGTGAAGTATAAGACATTCAAACTGAACAGATGATAAAGTTTTCATGGTATTAACCCCTTATATTGCAAAACCCAGGTCATAAAGGAATGGGGAATTTAGACTTTTAATATTTTCAGTGCATATGAGAAGTTCAGGTTTATAAGTGTCACTTTCCCTCACCACCACCAGCACACCAATTACAGCTTCTGAGAAGTACTAGGCAATTTTTTTTAATAGCTGCTATGATATACCAGTACATTCAACTTATTTTATTTTAAGCACTGTTTATAATTTTATTATAGCTAGTCTAACCCTGACAACTCATTTTACTGGAAAATATTAGTAGATGGCCAGAAATAAGCCTGGTTTACTCGTCATCAATCATTCAATGCTTTGCTTCTCATGGAGCTTTTCTAATTAAAAAAATAATTAGTTTTTTCTTCTCACTAAAAAAAAAAGAAGTAAAAAAATTTTGCACTTCAGTTAGTCATTTTAAACAAAAGAAAGCATATGTCCCCTGTATTAACAAAAAAAAAGGAAGAAAACATTTACAAAACAAAAGTAAAACAAATGTATTTAAGATGAGCTACAAGAAATTAAAGATTTACTTAGTCTTTTAGATTTCATTTCCTGCAGATAAATACTCCAAAGGTAACTAGTACATTAGATTTAGCATGTTTTTATGTTCTTGTATTCAAGTAAAAGAAAATAACTTGCCATATAAAAAATTATAAACAGTTTCTTAGAGTGCAATTCTTGAATTTAATAGATATATAATACTGCAATATCATATCCTTTTAGCAAATTGAAAGATGATTCTATAAGTTAGATGTTATTTTTAAAAATGGGTTTCAATGAAACAATACAAATTCCACTTCTAATGACAAATAGTTGATGAGGTATCTGATTTTAAAGACACTTGCAATATATAAAGTCTTATTTTTCTATTCTGCATGATTTGCACTATTTTTCAAAATATCTTTTTATTCTCCTCCTCAAAA
The DNA here is from genome assembly GCA_013398175.1 of Climacteris rufus. Lineage (NCBI taxonomy): Eukaryota > Metazoa > Chordata > Aves > Passeriformes > Climacteridae > Climacteris > Climacteris rufus. Next base: position 143,746 of record VZRZ01004912.1, read on the forward strand.
AGTAATTTAGCTGTCAATTCAATCCAAACATGCAAACACCTGTAGTGCTCAGCTTTCTGAGTGAATCCAACTTTCAGAGTATGCAAAACAGACACCAGCTGCTGGATCCTTAATGACATGGGACAGAAGATTTGTAGTTGTGGGGTTTTGGTCATAGTAAGGCAGCAGTTGGTCACCAGACCAAGAGTTTGAACCACAGAGTTCCTCCTACTAAGCAAATTCATTCAAATTAATACAAGCTCCTGAAATCTGCCAGTTTTGATGTATGCTCAGACTCACCAGACATCTGAGCACATAAACGTGAAGGCATTTGGAGAGGCTTATATTCTTAATGCTTAGCACACATCTAAGAAGTCAATTCAGTCTCTTCATCTTTGTGTGCCAGTTTTATACTTGTGAAACAGGAATATCTCTTAGCTAACATTGCAAGAAGGTGGAAGACAGGTACTTATTTGTTCTTATCCTCCCCTAGATGAGTTCAGCACACAACACAATGAAATTTCTTTTACTGCAATATGGGTTCAGATTTAGCAGATAAAGCATTTAGCAGGTTTTTGCCAGAACTCTTTGGGAGCATACTACCTGCAGGTAATCCTAAATGTTTTTTGAACATAGTCTCATGTGCTGTTTGTGTGCAATCACTGTAAAAATAGGCAACCAATCAGTGAAAATGAGGTTTCAGTTCTTGACCCACATCCCCATGCTGTTATTTAGACAGCCCATAAAGGTTTTCTTTAACATGCAGAGGAGAAAAATAGAATCACATTGAATTTTGTTGTACTGTATATGAACAAAGTTCCAGGCATGAAGCCTGTCTGTCTAATGTGAAATCTGACCTCTCTCCTGGGATGAAAAGTTCTTTAGTTCCTCACTAAAACAGTCAGCATATTCATACTGCATAAAGTTCTCATTATTCATTTTCATTTAATATTGTTTTATCATTTGAAATTCTCACCAGTACAGATAATCAATAATAATCCAGAAAAAAGTTCAAAAACTTACACTTAACTCTTCAAAAAAACATAATGGACTTATGCGCAAATAACTTGTCTGATCACAGTAACACAAGAAAGCTTACATGAAAAGTGTAGGCAGAAGAAAAATTACTTTTTTACCTTTCAATTTCAAAACAGTCTCCCCTCTGCCTTAGCTTGCTTGACAGATGCATATTCAGATTTCAGTTAGTCATTCAGATAAGGAGTTATATATTTACACAAATTACATGGTAAAAATTTAGGAACATAAGACATGTATATGACTAGAAATAAAAAACAGGCTACACAGACTACAAATGAAATATATTGGGTGATACAGGCCTGTCACTTGTCTACAAACATTTCAACTGCTATTGGGCATTTTCAAAGCCAATAAAACATGTGCAGTCCAATCACCTCCTGTCCCTTAGAGCTTGAGTTTATAAAAAACATTCAGTTCTTCTTCACTTGAAAAATTCCTTCTGAAATAGAACTGTCAAGTAGAACTGCCTTCTACGATCTTAAAGTTCTCTCAGTGTTCAGCCTTATGACACTTATAATTTAAAAATTGATGATCAAGAGACAAGAACTCACAAAATACTCAAAAGAGCTTTAATTCATCATGTTCTAAATTCCTAAAAATAAACAGAAAGAATTACACTTGAGCTCAGAGTAAGTTGAACTGTAACCATGTATTAATGACCAAATTCTACGTAACGTTGCATCAAGGCTTATGGAAATGCCCAGTGCTGGAAGGAAGGAAGGAAAAAGTGAGGCTGCCCCTTTATTGCTTTCAGGTTTTTTGAAATTCCTGAAATAACAATACATGAGGCAATAGAGTTTCCAGGAAAGCACAGGGAAAATTACTCTGTGTGTAAATAACTGTACCATACTACATATGAATATTAAGAATATTTTAAATACTACCTTTTGAAAAAGGGATACCACAATGCAGAGACATTGTATTCTTAAAAAAAAAAAACCAACAAAATGAACAAATAAAAAAAAAACAACAAAACCCCACCCCATAAGAAACAAATTAACAACAAAAAATACCCCAAACCCTGACTAAATTTAAATGAAATCTGTGGTCCTGCAGTTTTGGGTTGAGTTGGTTTCTTAAAAAACCTTAATGTTACATATATGCAAATTTACTATGACTTAAGCATTCTAAAGATAAATAGGACTTTTCATGTCAATAAATTTAAACAAAACAATTTATAGAAGAACTTTTTGTTTAGGATGAAATGTATTTTGACTTATTCAAATGTAAAAGATCACATTTCATCTGCATCTGCTATTTGTTTTTCATCTTCTACAGAATAAACTTAAAAGAAAAATCAGACTTGCAGTAAAACAGCAAAGAAACAAAAATCTGAATTTACAATAAGTCCTTTTAGGCAAATTTACTGAGGTAGAAAATACCAGCAAAGTCAATTAAACACTAAGACGTTGCTGCATGAAAAGTGATTTCAGTGCTCATGGGGATAATAAGCACACAGACCACATACAATAAGTAACTGTATCCTTCATAAGACTGACTACCTGACAGAACTCATTTAGTATTTGACCAATCTCAGCCAAGGCTCTACAGCTATTATTAACAATTGAATGTTTCTGACAGCAATCATGCACAACCTTCCACACCAACAGCACAGCACAGACTATTCATGCTGCACTGCAACTAGAACGTTACAGAGAAGATGGCTACTTTAACCATTTCCTTCAAGTTGTTGAAAAATAGGAGGTTCATAATAAACAGAACATTGATAACAGAAGCCTAAGTCTCCTTGAGAAGCTAAATACAGCAGGGTATCATGGCTCTTTTTTTTTTATGAAGACCAAAACTTCAAATTCTCCTCAAGCATAAATCAAACTTGAAAAAGTCCACAGCTTTTACAATTTGGGACAGGAACAAAAAAACCTGCTAACAACCAACAAACAAGAAATGAAACAACAACAGAAAAAAAACCACTCCAACAACCCCTAAGCAGAACAACTTGCATAACTCACCTCAACTGCTGAACAGTTTGTATAAAATCTAATTGATCAACAGCACAACTTCCAACTCTTCTAACTTATCACTTCACTGTTAACATAGAAGTTGTGAATGATCTGAGAACTAAAGCTCAGAAATGTCCATGACCATATAATGGCCTCTCTGATCAAAACTGTACATGCACTTAATACCTCAACAATACCAGCAGGCAACAAGTATTTTGAATAACATTACTGAAAACACTTCATAAAACACTATGGTACAATGCAAAGCTTCAAATAGCTAATTGACCTTCTGTAGTACATGTGGCTGCAGCCCTCAACTACAGATTTTCCTTGCAACTGTATGATTAGGCAGAAGCAAAGTCTTTACTGAAAACAAGCACCAAGAGGCCATTTACATGTGTTTTGTTTAATTTCTAGTAAAACTGGTAAAAGTCTATAAACATGCCTTTAATTGCCCAGCACAGCAATCACTAACTCAGCTCCCTAGAAGTGAGACTGGCAAAACAGATATAAAGGATATTATAATGCTATTAAAATTTCACATGAACGACATTGTAAAGAGTATTTTACTGTTTGTGATGATCAAGCATCTGACAGTTAATTATGCAAAATTTACTGTATGAGCTAAATAACAAAAAAAATCTTCAAATCTGACAAGGGACTGTCATGTTTAAACTGTCTAACCCTCAAGAAACAGCTCCTACTTTTAGAAGGTATTCTAGAAAAAATTTGATTTTAACTCAAAGCCAAAAGTGCAACAAACACAAACCTCATTTGAGAACAAAATATATTTGAGCACATAAGAACAGGAATTTTATTATTTCTTGAGATTCATCTAATCTAACCTTAAAGATCTGATTTATTTTAGAAACCCCTTTTCAGCTGAGATGAATCAAGTGTAGGCAATATCCTACTCTGACCATAAACTTGTCTTACTGGGTTAGCACTACCACACCTTTTATGTCTGCTGTTCTATTGCAGCTTCCACAAATAGGAACTCCTAAATCAGCTTGTTGTATCTTTTGTTCCACACATTCCTTCTGAAAAATCCATTTAAATAGAAAGCCACCATCTTATAGTTGAACCAAGATTGTTCTGCTTCTGGCATATTCTGACCAATATTTTGAAGTTATCATTTATTTTGCTGCAAACTTACCAGATTTTTCTTCCCAATAAAAATTTCAATGCATTTCAGACTGAATGTGGTGAAATCAATTTCTAAAAGGTTCCTGGGCATCTAGTAGCAAACCTGAGTTAGGAATAAACATCTCCTTTTGTACCTGTCCCTAAATGTATTTTTTATTTCGGACTTTGAGCTTTGTTTTCTGCTGTCTGGATCCCAATAGGGTCATCTTGAACTTATGGGTCAACTTCAACTTGAAACATGGTTTTAGATTGACTGTGAACTCCTGAATTGCTGTATGTAGAACAAGGGAGGTATGCAAGCCAAGAGACACACTAGTTCTTCAACCCTATCCAAAAATAACTTTATGATTGACAGGTTTTTCCACAAAGATCTTTTCCTCACATATTGCTCATCAAAGAGCCTAAAGGTGCTGCTGTTGTCATCTTCTGTGTGTGCACAAGAAAAGCAACTCTTCCTTTGGTCATACCTAAGCAACTGGGTTTACACTGAATCCACTAATCTATTCTCGTAATTCCAATTTGTTTCACTCACAAAGGAAACACTAAAATGGCCTCAAAATCAGCCCTCGTGATTTTTTAAAGACAGTTAAAGACAAAAGGTTAGACAGATAATATTTGTGAAACATTGAACTCAGGAAAAAAGGAGAAAATATTTTCTGATTTTTTTCCAAGAACTACCTATTTGTATTAATGTGTTCACCTTATCTCCAGCAATTGTCAAAAAAGTGATCACTTGGCACAAATTACAGCTCATCTTTTCTGGAAATCAATAGGACAGGAAGACACAATATCTGTGTCTCGCAGACACTCATTATTTGTCTTCAGAGTATCTGGCTATCCAATTTTTAACTGAAATATCTGAATGCAGAATCTTCTAAAAATATTTCACACCAATGATTTTTAAAAAGGACTGATTATTATCTTCTCACAACAGAATTAAATCATTGCAACAGCATCAACACTAACAAAAATAATCCAGCACACAGACTTTTGACAAGAGAATCAGATGTACCATTCAAATTATTGCTGCAGCTCTCTGGCTGCATGAGTGATTTTCAAATTCAGCAGTGGTTCATATAATAAATGGGAGCATTATGTACCATGAAGTAACAAAACAGATCTCTCCCCATGAAATTACAGTTGAGTTCCACTATCCTAAGGTATATTTTTCATTTATTAAAAGAAAAGGTTTTATATGGGAAGCATTTATAAAACCAGAAAATACAATACACCAAGTCTAGTCTAGGCATCCTGAACTTTCATAATATTAAAAATCCAAACAGATTGTAAATGAATTTCTATTTTGTCTCTTTACTTGTAACCATGCTTAAGCTTAAAATCCTGAAATGCCAATATTCCCAGACATTAAAAGGCTTGAAATCTGAGTCTAATAATTTTCAGTTGTTATGTCTGGGCTGTTAAAAACAACATGCTCTTACAACTGAGTTGCAATAAGAAGCACAAAAACAGTGAAGATATTAGAAACGACCTTTAAAGGAATAAATTCATTCTTTTTCAAACCAGAAAAATTTTATGAACTTTGGATACAATTTGTATGTACATCATCCAAAATTCACAGCTTAAAGTGTCCGACTGCTCCCCTTCTTCCTATTAAGTGTTCAGTTACTTGAACTGCATTGTCTAAAATGCCTTGGCTTCAAAAATGGAACCAACTGCACAGCAAGTGCTATTTCTAGGCACTCCCTGGGTATTTTCAGATGCACAAGAGGGACTCCAGTTTTTTATACAGATGCTTTGAATATAGTTTACAATTTTATTTACTAGAATTAAAAAAAAAAAAAAAAGCTTTGAACAGACTATCTTTTCTACAGGTTGCTTCTTTCTCCATTTCAGAGATTCTAATTCCTCTTTGTATACCTTAGTAGGGGGTAGTCCTCTTTCCTTGCCCACTCAACACTCTTTGTATTGCTTTAATTGAGCAGAGAGAACCTAATTGTGTCAGGTCTCAGCTCCCTAAAGGATTCCCTAGAACACAGTGGTCTCCTTTTAAACCCAGATGCAAGAGATAAACAGCACAGGGCTGGGAACAGGACTGCAGCTGGGAGGGCACCATTAGCATGTGACTCTAGGATCATTCCCTCAGGCTATTAAAACAGGAACTTGTAAACAGGCTGGCATTGCTGGTGGAAGCACTCAATTAGGACTAGCAGACAGTTCTCCAGATGAACTTTTATACTGCATCATTCTACATCGCACTTGCCAATCTCTTGATGCTTGTTTCCTTCCATGTACCTCTGTGTGAAAACTAAAAACTCATTTCCCAAATCAACCCTAACCCTTCCTGCATCCACCATCCCATTTCCCTCTCTGACATGCTTCAGTTCTGCCCAATGCTGTCTGGCTCTACTGGACTTGCTGGGCACTCAGAATCCTTCCAGCAGGCACGATGAGCAGAGTGGGATGAGCTGAAAGGAGCTGCTGCTGCACAAGGCAATTAACTCGCAGTGAACATTCTGAGCAGACACTTCCCACTGCTCAGATAACCATGTGCACGCTGCTGGCTGGGAACAGCTGCCACTGGGATGCTGCCCAGGGTAACACAAGGGCCCACTGCTGGCTTACATCCCCTTGCTGGCTGCCAGCACGCCAGGGCCTTTCCCAGAGCTGCTCCTCTCAGCCCCTTCATACCCAAATAAATTTCATACATTTATGAAATATATGAGTAAGATTACCTCCACAAGCTATAATTTTCCCTTCAGCTAGAGCAAAATTTAGGGCATCTCACAGCACGGAGGAAGAAAACTGTGTTTGTGATTGAGACACATTACTAGATGTGGGGTTTCCTTGTCACCCTCTTTTCATCCTCCTATTTGCTACAGCATTGTCCAAATTTCAGAGGGCATTAAAAAGACTACAGTCTTCTCAGACCATCAATAAAGCTAAGATGTCTATAATCAGCCAAAGGGTCCAAGATCTTGACAATGTGATCTGTTTAAAAAGGAAGCAAATAGGAGAAATTCAAAATAATTGTGGGAAGAGAAATCAAATTAATTTTCTACATTTGTGATAACTGGACAAAAGTGAAGAGGTTCACATGCATCATGAGAGACCTAATAGATCTGTCTTAAAATGAAGCATCTGTAGGAGAGGTTACAGAACAACTATACAATAGGAACAGTAACAGATTACTTGAGTTTGGACAAGAAGCCTCAAGATTTCTACAGGATTTCAAGAATACAATAGCTGCTAATAGAGACACGTGAGCTCAAATCCATTTATGTTATACCTCATGTGTGAGGGAAGAAACATGGGCTAAAGAAAAAATGTGGGCAAATAAGCATAGTCAAGGCTCACAGCTATACTAGCCAAATCAGTCAAAATTACAACCAAGACACACTGGAGATAGGTCAACAGTACTTCTATAAAGTAAAATTCCACCATATTGTATAAAGTAAAATTCAAGAATTCCATAATTCCTGAAGTTCTGCAAAAAGATCATAGAGGCAGACAAGAAAGCTCAAGGTGATAGCCTATTGGATTTCTAATAGGGCTTACACAAGTTTTAAGAAAACTAAGAAACCACAAGTGACAAGATCTCCTGCGTGGATAACCAGCTGATGGTCGGATTCAGCATGGCTGTTCCTACACTGATGGGCTGTTTTCTTGAAAATGCTGATTTCAACGCTTAAACAAGTTACACTGCCTAGCACCACACCATTCTACCAAATCCTGGTAAACAAAAGCAAATGTAACATCAGAAAATTTATTTTGATAAATTACTTTAAAAAGTCATAGGAGATTGTTAGTCCAAATTGTAATAATTTTCTTGAAAATGCAGTTTAGTATTTTTTTGTCTGGTTGGGATATTTTTTTGTCAGAGAACTACAGCAGATAGTTCCACTAGACTTACATATTATGACCAGAATGCAGTCACAATAAAGGGTTTTGTTAGATTTATTTAGAAAATATCCTTTGCTTCAGAAGTTTCAATAGAGCTTTGACAGACAGAACAATTATTGACATTTTTTGACTTTGTTGCAGCCTTTTCACTTGATTCACAACCCCATGAATAAATGAAAGTAAGCTTTACTTAAGAAATTACTGATTAGGCCAATGAGATTACTGTGAACAAATGGCTTCCCTATCTGCAACATGACTTGAACAGTATTCATTTAGCCAAGCTGTCACATATTTTATTTTGTGCAAATGCATTTAAGTTGTGTGACAACTGCAATTAGGCCTATGATAGCATGCATGAGGCTCAAACAGAAGAGCAGGCATGTGACAGAAACAATAATGCATTAGATGAAATCTTATAGAGCAAACAAAAATTTCCAGTTTCTCCCATTCTTTAGCATTACCCTGCTTCATAAACTATATCCCTAATGCTATGCTAGCACTTTTCTCTCTCTCAATCTCTTTTTAGCCAACCATGTAACACAACCTGTCACTGCATCAGTAGTTCCACGGTCTGAGCCATACTGGTTGAAATGCCAGAATTTAAAAACATTTGGATTTTAAAGCTGTGAGACAAGAAAGAATCAATGTTATATAAAAGTCTACCAAGTATCTAAACTGGTTTGCCTCAGTGCAATTTCCCTGTACACAAAACATGACTAAATAAAATCTGTTAGTTAAAGGTGACAACAATTTGATCATATTCAGAACAATTTATAAAAGTATGCCTTGTAACAAAGTAACAATAATAACAATGACTTGCCCAAAGCAACACTGTATAGGGTTTTTTCCTTGTTTGTTTAGGGTCTTTAGCTTCGTTTGTTGAACTTAGTAGTCATGTATTTTACAAGCTGTTGACCAAATATAGTAGGTGAATTCACCAGACCAGTAACTTCTGGCCATCAGATGTAGAGAACCAGACACCTTGCTCCTGTACTGTAGAGTAGGGATGCTCGAAACAAGATACTCCTTGTCCAAATTAATGCTTTTGATTCTCAGAGATAAACCCTTTTATTCCTGTCTTGCACAGAGAAGAAAGTTACCCAACACTGGAAACAGATGTGAAAATAAACTGCTACATCTACAGAATAAGCCACTGGATAATGTAGTGTTAAAAACAAAGAAAGGACCTTCTTCAGTATCCTACTAGCCAGAATTTGAGTCAATGCTGCAGAATGCAGCCTCCTTTTTTCCACTGTATTACAACCAACTAAAAAGGCTCTCAAAATCTTCAAACTAGAGTGTAGACAGCTGGAACTCTTGGCACTGGGGGCACAAAAGATTTCACATAACCATAACATATTTCAAATGACAACTTTGTTTGTTTTTTCACGTGATAACAAAAGTCGGAAGAGATTGTGGAAAGAAATCTGGTCTGGTCTTGCTCCAAAGTTACAGTCTTCACTAAATGTGTGATCTAAGCAATTTAGCTAAATCATTACAAACAAAGGTGGCATAGATTTACAAGGCTTACACATTTTCAACCAAATTTAAACTTTGCTTATATTTTTTTACCGTAATTGTGTAAAGGATTTATGATTCAATGTATCTTCAAGTGGAAAAACAGAAAACAGTTGAATCTGGAATACTTTATTATGCGTGTTGATTTTAAGAAACCTTTTAGTCTTTTGAAAGCGAACGTTCTTCTCGTTTCAAAAACTAAAGAGAAATATAAATTTATCCAATACACGCCTGGGGCAGGGAGAAGCAGGTTTACTGCATTATCCAAAGTTTGGCCTAAACACCCAGTTTTGCAGTAGGTTTTACTTCAGAAGGCAAAAATGGCAACATCAACACAAGGAAAAAAAATCTATTCCTACAAAAGTCACACATTGTTCTGCAATAAACACTAAAAAAACCAAAACCATAGTTCATTCAGATGGAACATAAGTTATCACAGTATGGAGAAAGTGCAAGCAATTTGAATTTTTAATCTACTAGAATATATACATGCACTTATAACAAAATAATTTCATATTTGTAGAACTCCTTTTTACTTTTCAGCCATGTTGTGACTGGTCTTCTGAAAGCTAAACTGAACTGGCATGTCTTTGGGTCATTTGAATTGGATTTATATGCCAGCAACTTTGAAAATAAAACAACTGATGGTGTGTGAATCTTTCATTTGTCTAAATTTTTTTTTATTGGTTTTGGGGAGTTTCTGTAAACATAAAATATGCCTACCAACCACCTTCAAAAAAGTATTCTTTACATTACGGGACAAATTCTATGAGTGAAAAAATTTAGCAGTGGCCTCTATTTTATTATACAATACTATATTAGATGATATAAAATCTGATTTCTCCTAATTGACTTGATGTTTTAATTTAAGGTGATTGCTCTAGAATTTCAAAGAATCATACATTAGAGCATAATAATTTGGAAATACACATCACTAGCCACTTTTAACAATACAGGTTGAAAAATTTATATGAAGATTCAAAATCTTCACAGAATCCCATATTTTTCAAATGTAACTATTTTTTTTCTGTTAATTTGAAATACTGTTTAGATTTGTTTTCATGAATGAAAAGCTTGACAGTGAAAGGATTAAATTCCAGTCCAACAGCTTACATAAAGGCACAGCAACAGCTGAATCATCTTTTGTTTTTCCTTAGAGGTCAGAGGGCTATGGAAACATTTAGATAACAATCAGTCAAAGCTACCATAATTCAGATATTTTTATCCTCCCAAAACCAAACTCTTTTTTCCACCAGCCACTTGAAATAAATGCAGTCTAATCCAACTAAACTGCCCAGGTGCACCATGTACCAACAGATCCTTGGTTTGTGGGCGGCTTTGTGTTTCTCAGCTTTGATGGATAATTATTTCCCACTAAAGACAGCAAGAAGACTGAACAACTTATTGCATTTGGGGGATTAGTGGGGAGTGAGAAAAAGAAGACTGTAACACACACTGAAATCCTGTCTTCATGAAGCAAGAGAGAGATCTTCTACTCTTTTTAACTAAATCAAGGATTTAACTCACAATGTTAAGCTCCAGAAGAATTTGGTAACTCTAGTTTTAATAAATACAGAATGTAACTTTAGAAACAAATCAAATAAGTAAAATTTCAACAGGAAAAGCATTTACTTTATACGTAATATTCACAATTTCCTAATTTGGGCTCTGCCTTTAGTAATTCAAGTAAGGAGAATCAGTAGGAAAAGGCTTCCTGCCTGGCAGACAACCCCAGCTCCTCCTGAAAAACTCTACAATTGAAGCAGCACTTCAGAATCACATCAGTACTTCTCAGCTACCTCACACACACATTGAGGCATTTTCACGTTAGCCCTCTGGCAAGCATGTCTCTTGAGCATATGAATGTCTACAGAATTTTTTTTTTCCCTATGGCAGGTATATTTTACAGCAAGAATAACAGTATATCATATTCTACGCATAAGCCTGTTCTGAAAAAAGTCTGTGCCCCTTATAAGCAAATCTGGAAGTGACTTCCTATAGTTTCTTTCTGGTTATTAAAAGAAAAGTCAGAATAATAATGCAGGTGATCTACTAAACAACATTCATTATAAAATAATCTGCCACTTGCCAGAAATCAAATTATTCTTGTTTTATACATTTATCGAATAAGCTCAGTAGAAATTAGAAATAATGAGGGTTTTGTATAAAAGAAAAAGTATAGCAACCATAAAAAAGCAAAAGCAGATCCTGATGAATGGAAAACACAATATTTAAGGTTACAAATATATGTATTTAGGGCACTCAGGACTCCTTGGACTTACTGCAAGTGATGCTTTTCTCATATAATTTTTTCTTATTAAAGAATAAATACCAAGATTCTTGAAAATAGTATCTACCTCTAGATACTTCTCAGGAACCTTTTTTTCTTTTTTAATCTTTAATGAGTAAATATAATCTCAAACATAAGAAGACACAGCTGTTCATGCCTCTCAAATATCATCCAAACACTAAACAAATATTTTATTTGAAATTTTGTTTAAAACAACAGTTCCTAAAGGCACAAAGGCTAAAGCATGGGTAGTCTTGCTAGATTATAAATAAATACAATAAATTTAAATTTTAAAAGTATTGGTCATTTTAAAGCTATGCCAAAGCTAGAAATATTTGTTTCAATCCTGCTGCAGAAGAGACAAGATGCTTTAACAAAAGACAATATTTTAAAATAAGACACAAAGACACCCATTCTCTATGTATAGTTTGTTTTAAAAGGGAGAGAAGAAATATATTTTCCATTTGTTTTACTACAGTGTTATTATTCTCAAAAATGTTATTGTTCTCAAATCTTCCCTCCATGCAGCCTAAATTAAAGAACTAACCAGACCATACAATTAAATAAACAAATACTGAATTACTAAATTCCATTATGGACAGACTGGAAATGGACATATTTTCAACAGGTATTCAAGTATATTTTCTTTCTTCATAATATGTAGTGGTATTCAGAAATTTTCTCAGACCTATCATTTTACTTTCTCTGCCTCTATGTATTAATTTAGTTCAGAAAGTAAGCATAAAAAATAATGCAAGATGAGGTGTTTTGGTTCTTTTTGGTTTTTTTGTTTGTTTGTTTGTTTTTTCACTGATCAAAGATCATATATTTACCTTCCACAAGCATGTCTGGCACATCTGCTTGATATCTAGGGCCCACTCTGATTTCTCCCTTGTCTGCTAAAAGTGTTTTCAGTGATGGATCATACACCAATGAATAAAAGAAAGTATCCTGAAAAAGAAGACACATTTGCAACAGCATAAAGATTTTTAAAATAGATTTGCAAACCTGTAACACCTTCCATTTGGAAATTTGTACACTTTACAGAACACAGATTTGCTACATAAATCCTTATTTTACATAGTACAGATGTTTCATGAATACTTTTAAAAGGCTAATTGAAACTTATTGTTAGGACTTCTCATTATTGCACAGTTCTGAGGTAAGATTCATATACAAAAATGTATCAATGGATTTGATATTTGAACCTTATATTTGATATTTGAATTTGTTAAGGATTCATGTTAACTGCTTTCTGAATTTAACATGTTTCCACTCAAAAGTATCTCTACCATAATGACTTTCTATCATAAATTAGTCTAAAAAAAACCCAACTGTCTGTGTAAACCCTTTTCAGACACTGAACCAGTACTGGCAAATGTGGTACAGTCACCTGAAGTACAGGGTAAGTCCTGATTTCAGAAATATGTTTAGTGATTATCACTGGTTTGGCGTAAAATTTAAAAATAAAGACATGCTACTTTCAGTTAAAAAACACTGTCTTCCTAATGTTATATTAAGACATTTCAAAGAAAAATATGCTTATTTTGAAGGCATTTTGCAACGTTATCTTTCAAATCCTTGGAGAATTTTCTTCCTCTCTGGAAAAGCTAAGTATCTGCTACAAGAAAACATTTTATTTTATTTATGTAAGATTTCTGTGTATTTCTGTAAGATGCCATGTGAATTACTTCAAATTAATTTTCTAAATACAAGCATATTCATAATAAATCTATCATTTAAGAGTGTCAATTATTTTTTCCCAATACTGTTTAAATCAGTGTTTTGAACAACATAATTTTTCTAATGTATCATCCAAGAAACAATTTTCAAAGTATTGTTTGCCCATTTATTAAAAATACAGCTGTAAAAGAAAAATAAATCCGTCCCAATATTTTCTTGAATAGAAATCACATTACCTCTTTCTCCAGGTATGACAGCACAGATTCTGTCTCATTCAGAAGAGCAACACTGCATTTTCCCCTACACAAACATAAGGGAAAATGGTTACTTTGTTCAAAAAGTTCAGATTTCAAGTAAAGAGTTATTTACAAGGAAACAATCTAGATATACTTTAAAGTTTTACATTAAAAATATAAAAATATTATAAAATATAAAAATTAACATTGCCATACTTTAAAGTTACTAAAATTAACATCAAAGCAGCAAAATAAATAGTTGTACTGAACCCAGCATTCAAATATATTGGTATTCCACCAAATTGGGAAGTAGTTTCAGTAATGGAGAAGCAAAGAGAATAGGTACTTATGGCAAACAATAAATACACATACAATTAATAAAAAGGACTGGATTAAACAAACATCACCTTCAAGTGACTTATCTCCAGTAAATTCAGAGCATAAGTTAAAAACAAATAACCCAAACTAGAAAGAATATAAAGTTTTACCTTTAAGGCTGTGAAAACAAAGCGCTTTTCTCTTTTGCATTGAATAATTTCTAATAATGAATCATGGAATTTTATTAGTTTCTTCTATGCCTACGTTAAAATGCTAATGACCACATTTCTGTGAGGGCTCCTGTTACTCAGCAGGGTACAGACCTGCCCACGTGTAACACAAGTAGCTACTGCAATGGCAGTTTGACCCCAATGCCTCAAACTCCCTTCTCATCCCCTGCTCCCCCAACACTGCTTTGGCCTCAAATTCCTCTGTCTCCAGCTTCTCTGCAATAATGGGCAGAATTACTTTTCAGAAATTGTATTTTAAAGAAACATGCATGCATGTGGATGAAAAATGTTATGTGTGCTGAATCATCTTACCAGCAACTCATATTTTTATGTTAGCGTTTACAACGGAACTACAATTTTACACACATATAATGAGATATATTTATTATCCCTTACATACAGCACCTTGTATTTCATGCACCTCAGTTTTACTCAGTTTAGTTGGTATTTAAACAGGAGGTTTCTGTGGCCTTACACATATGGCTACAGGACCTATGCCCAGAACACCCATCTCCCATCTTCCCTCATGGAACAGAACCAGAATACAAATATAGGAAGCATAATTTTTTGCAGAGACCTTCTTGATGTTAAGATAACACCTAAGAAGGTATTGTAAAATCCTGTTATTCATGTCAGCAAATGTAAGTCAACCAGAAGCATTAGATGCCAATTGCTAATGGCTGATCATTAAGTGAACTTACCCCGCCAATAATGTCTTATTCATTGCCACTGCACATCCTGGAAGAGGGGGTAAGCCACACATTAAGTCTGCAGTGCATAACCTCCCGAATTTCTCTACATTGCCATACTTGTTAGGAGAACCACAATACCAAAGACAGAGGGTGAGAAGGGGAACAGGAAAAATCTGAGCACAATACACAACAGCAGAGGAAAAAACTCCTGCGGTACAGAAGTAGGAACCCTTCTCTACATCCCACCATGTGTTTCTTTGAAGGCTCTTTTTAAGCTTTTGGCCTTGATAATTCCAGAACATTCACTTCTAAAGATTAATTACATTATAACATGAAGTTATTTTGTCAACTTTATTTTAATATTTTATTGGAGTTTCTTTAGTGTAAAAGGCTAAGCAGTTTATCTTTCCAGTCTGCTGCTATTCCATACACCTCTAGTATGTTCTGTGTCTCCACTGCAGCCTACCCTTATTTAACTCTGTCACAGAGGCATTCATTGCTTCACTGCCATTGCGACTGCAAAATTATTTTATTGACTGACCTCACCTTTTATTGCTGGTCATTTAAAAAAAATCATTTTATTTCATTACGATACAAGATTAATCCCTGCAGCATGTCCTCTAAGTGAATGAATTTCTATTTGGTGCTACATTTCTTTACAGAGAATTTTAACCATCTAATGGCTGGAGTCACACATAGGTAACATTTTGTATGTTTATATGACCTCTCACATGCATGGATTAGAGTATCAATAAAGACAATACTAGACATGTAGTAGACTCTAAAATAAATAATAATAATAATTTAAAAAAAAAGAAACCCCACATTTTAAAATAGGTAAATTACAGATTTTTTTCTAATTTTGACTCTCTATGTTACAGTTACCAGTTTCTGTAATCTAGAAACCTGCAATACTTACTACAAGTGATTTAGAATCTTTACCAAATGCATAAAGGCCTACTCTTTATATATCTCCTCTCTTTTCTCCCCATCGGAGGGAAAGTTTCTCTGTCTAGTTGTAAATGGTCTGCTGGGTTGAACCAAGCATCCAGTTCATTGTATTATCTCCAGCATCCCTCAATCATGGATGCTAAGGAAAGAAATTAATATCAATTTGCAGTAATATGTCCCTTAATATTCTTCAACCACCACTGAACTTTTCACCCCTTCTTCCAACACTAATAATCTAAATGCCCTGGAGAAAAAGTTAATGTCATTTAAACCACATTACAACACGATTTGGGAGTTATTTCTTTAAGGCATGTGTCTGAAAACTCATAGCTTCTCTGGATTTAAATGCAATATTTTCCTCCTTACAGTGTTCTGGAACTTAATTCATTAATGTTTTTAAATAATTTCAGATAATTGGGGCAGAAGAGTTCTGTCACATAAATAATCAGTACAACAGGATAAAATCTGACTGTTCTAAACTAGAGAATAGAAAGGGAGAGATAGCTACCTACAAAAACAAATGAAAGAGAATGTACACTGCATCTACCAGATTATAAAATCAGTTATACACTGAAATAAAATTATACTCTCTTCTGTCAGAAATCCTACTCCCTTTGCATTTTGACTATTCTTTAGACAGCGTACAATGCCACAGCTTCATTGTTCTATTGGAGACTCCTGCTTGAAATGTGTTACTAAACTAAACAAAATTCAGGGAAAAATTACAAAGAATTACCGAGCTTTTGAGAAATAGATAGAAACATAAATTGAGAATTGGCTACTATTTTTTCATGTATGAAACCTTCTTGCTCTTATGTGGCTCTGATTCTCTGATTTAGGCTGTATTCCTCCAACAAGCAGTATTTCTGACTTAACTGGTATCACCAAGGTGAATTATTAGTAAATAGCATCAGAAGGTCTTGATGTTAAAATGACATGTCTGGTTTTGACCTTTTTCTCAGATTAAAAATAATTAGAAAAATTGTTTTTATACTTCCTACAGAATTAGGTAAAATTTATTTTGTATGAATGTTGAGGGAAATTTTCAGCAACCTCAGCAATGCACAAATAACCATAAAGAAAAAAGTAAGCTAACTTTGTTGTCTTCATTACAATTTAATTTTGATGAGATTAAGTTGTGCCTTCAGAATCTTTTCTGCTCTTAGATGTACTTCGTATTTAAACTAGTCACAAATAAAAAGTTGTTCCATTGAGCTGACAACAATGCCAACAAAACTTGTTGTATTATTAAATCAGCCAGCAACAAAAAGTAATTTAGAGGTCTTGCAGCAAAAGGAGACAATAAAACTTGCCTATATACATATGCTTGTGATATTGCCAGCCTCATCACATAAACCACTTAGGATTCAATTCCTACTCCTTTCCTAGTAACCAGAGCCACAACTCATAACTTTTTTCTTTAAAGCATTAATCATGTGAAAGCTCTTTTCACATGGCACACCTTCCTTCACTTTCATTTATTAGAAGCTTTTTTCTGCTTGTAAATTCTTTTTGTAAGTTCCAGGTGACTTCACCAGTGGGTTGACAATTCCTTATCATTTACACCCATCAGCTATAAGAGATGCCTGATAAGCTATTTCTCCACACCTACAACCCACTTCTATACCTCAGGGACACCCTTCTGTTACAATATAGAAATGAGACACTCTCTCTCCACAAAAAACAAACAAACAAACAAACAAAAAAAAAAAAACCACTTTAGAAAATATGCCTTAATGATATTACAGGAAAGGATTTCTTCAACAGCCCTAGCAGAAAGCCAGGGCCATACAATCCCAAACCCAAAACTCTAACCATCTGCAACCAAAACCTCAAAGCACAAAGATGCCAACGAGGAGTACAAGGAAATGGTAAGAAATACCAATCATCATGGTAGGTAGAAGTCTCATAGTGGTGAACATAAGGATTTGGTTTCCCCCCTCCCTGTTTTAGGGAACTATTTTTCCTGGGATGGCTGGGGGGCTGTTAACTGTGGAATAAAAAGATGGAAAGTTAAAAGAAATTCTAAAAAAAATAAATGGCATCTTTGTGAGACACTCATAGGTAAGACTTTCTTGGACAATTCAATAAGGAGCTAATGAAAATCAACACTCTACATGAGATGTCAGTTAGTATGGAAGTCCTGAAGGAGAGGTTTCAAAGAGAGTGAGCTGAGACAGGACCTAAGAGATCTTGAAAATGAAAGACAAAAACATGCCATATTTCAGTGAGACCCAACAGAGGAATGAAAAGCATGTGGGAACATACTTCAGACAAGACTGTGACAACAATCAATATTTAGATCAGAGAAGCAGAAGTCTGCCCTTACTATCCTGTTCCAATGAAGGCAAAACATGATGATAACCAGCTCAAGAATTTAAGTAGCAGGAAAATAAGTTGCACCAAGGTTATTATACCAGACAATGTTATGAGAAGATTTCAGTAATCTAGTTAAACAGCCTAGAGCAAAACACCAAATTGTCCAGAATACACATTTAAATGCCTTCTTGTTTGCACTGTCTGGGTAATTACTCTTTAATAAGCTTTTTCTTAAAGTAATCAAAAATATAGATCAATGTCTTCACCAAAATTTTAAAAAGCTGATGTAAACACTTATATTTTAGCACTATCAAAACAAATTCAAATCAACAGCAACTGCTTCATCTTTTACAGTCTCTGTTTGTTTCAGCACAGCCCTAAGTTAAAACCAGTGGAAACCTACAATTCCTGTTTTGCTGTTCTTGCAGGCTATTTCTTCATTTTTTGCACCAGATGAGTAAGACAGCTCATGAGACACTTTTTTTTTTTTTAAATAAGGATTTCTTGGAACAGGTGGTATGTAAAAAAGAAAAGACATTACATAATCAGTACAAATGATAGGAGTGGAAAAAGGCAACCTCTTTTTGGGAGGGTGGGATGGGGGTGGGATCATGCCATCCCAGTCACCTATTGCAATGCAGACGCAGCCTGGGTGACACTGATGTAGTGCGAGAACTCCCAGAACTCATTGCTCTGGGTTCCCACCAAGTCAATGAAAATTGATATAGACTGTTAATTCAGATACAAGTTGAACAAAGAAAAAAACATATGCAGGCATGACCCCAGAGACTTAGAAATAACAATTATTAATTGCCCTCCTGAATATGACAGAACCATGTTGGGCAATTTTGCACAGATATACCAATTGTATCTTGATAATCTGCATCAAGAAATGTTAGTATCTCAGTAGATATTTGGAACACAGAAGCATGAGTCACTGGCTAGTCAGTCTGAGAATAAAATAACAGGAAAGAATATTAGGAAATATTATGCTTGTGAGAAAAATCTGATTTGATTTTAACATATGCTGCTACTTCAATGACAATCAGAGATTAAACTAAAATGAAGGTGCATAATGAAGAGGAGCAGAAAGGAGCAGGTGCAGGAGCAAGAGTAGAACTCAGAAGTAAACTTTCCTATATTCAGCATAAATGGAAAAAAGGTGGGAAAATGGTATAGCTATTGAGTAGAGGAGAAGAGAGCTACCTTAAATAACAGCTTCTTTTCTTGAATGAGAAAGTGTTTTGAAGATTTCCAATCAAACACCCAATTTGAGCCAAGTCTCAATACCTTACAAGCAGCCTAAATTGCTGTGATGATCACCAAACCACAGAGAGGGAACTGTGGAGTCCAAAGAGTTTCTACCAATTATATCAAATTGATTCCCCAGTCGTGGGAAGCCAGTACTAGGAGTACTTGTGTGTTTTACTTTGAAGCACAGCTTAAGGAGCACAGGATGATGCTGACAGACACATACCAATGTCTTTATAGCAAATTTCAAGTTCTCAAGGCTGCAAAGAGATTAACTGGGGAGCAAGCTATTCCATAACACTAAAATCAAGAAAATAAAAGCATCATCATAGTGATTTAAAGCTGTAACAGATCCCTAACTACTTTTAAAATATTCAATCAATATCTAGAACTGACAAAAACAAATCTGCATTGTATTGATTCACAATTAATTGGCACAATTTTGTCTCTGTTCATTTACAGAGCCATCTAAAACATGAGGGAAAAAAAACCCAAACAACTAACAAAAAATATTTGATAGGTGACTACTACTGGGATCTGTGCCACCAACAAAACTATACCAATCTTCTAAAGAGTATAAGATTGTGTATCTGTGGCCAAAAGATACATCAATAAACTTGGTGCTACCTGATTAATACACTCTTGATCAAATAAGATTAAAACCAGAATGCACAGTAAAGTGATTTATGCACACGTAAATAAACTAATAAATGCCTGGCATCTGAACATGTGCATAGATCATATGGATGGCACAGGATTTTTACACTGCATGTAACTTTTAGTAAAAAAAATTCAGAGTTTTAATTTTAATTAGAGCTTCAGTGCTGATTTTAAACATTCAAAAATGCTAAGATTTACAGTCTCTTGAATGAATCATGCCCAATTTACATGGATTTAAAAGTAATTAAAAGGTAAATATTTTCTTGGTGTAGGTACAGTAAAAATATGCATTTTGATATCTCAAAACAAGCATAACCGTACATGTACTTTCTGGAAACTGGAAACTGTATTGTTGCAAACTCAAGTAATTGATATTTTTTCTCTAGGGATTAATTCATGCTAAAAAGTAAAAAATATGTTACCTTTTAGCTGCAGTGATGCACATGAATTGAACCAAAACACAGGAGGCTGGTTAGGAATGATTTTTCCTACAATTATGAAATCATTTAGGCTAGAAAAGACCTTTAAGATCATCAAGTCCATTAGAAGTTGCCCAGACACAATGTACATCACTCCATGGAAATGAAATAAAAATTTTGCACCATATCAAAGACTCCTATTTTGTAATGATGTCACTACAGGGAAATACCTCCTGATTTTCAGGTATTTAAGTAACAGTTCTCCAATGATAAATACAGTTTTTCTTACACTGTTTCTAGTACTGGCTATTGACTGCATCAGAAAACAGGATTCTGGCCTAGACTGAATCCTCATTTTAATTCAAGTAAGAAAATTTGGAATTCTATGGGAAAAGAATAGAAAGAAAAAAGTCAGACACGCTTCAAAAGTCCCTTTGCTCCAAATAAACTCAATCCAGAAGGGTAGAATACCTTTCTTAACAATCAAAATGATCAGGTAAGCACATGCCTATGCAAAGCAAATTCTCTCCTTATCCAATCTGATTTATGCTAGAAAATAATCAGGCTTTAAAGGCTCATAGTAAACTTTAAAAAGTAGCCAAAATTTGTACATATACAAGCCACCATAGGACAAACGTCTAGTCTGCAAGGAATGCCAAAATTAGAAATCCTGAGGTAATACCACTACATTCTAAGGTGCATTGTCTTGAAAAGTAACATTTCTTCTATAAAATTACCTGCCCTGTTTTGAGCTTCAGCCCATTTCCTGTGTTTTAAGTGAAGGAACACCACATTCAGAAAAAAATATGTCTCTACACCTTAATTTTATCATATAGCTTTCTTTTTTGCTGTTCTTTCTTCTTCATGATCTCGTTCTCATTAGGACTCACTAATACTGGTACTGTAAACAACTGAGTCATTTATAACACATCTAAAAAGCATCACACTATTACAGTTTCTAAGCATGGCATGTTCTTATAAACTGCACATTCTTATGCTACTTTTCCTGCTACGTCTAGTGGTACCAGTCAAAGTTCCTTTAGTCTACCCAGTAGCAAGGGTACCATTTAACAACAACAAAAAAAAAAACAAACCCCAAAATAACAAAAAAACACCATCACCAAAGAAACAATTGAAACCAAAAAAATATAAAACTAAAAAAAAATAGACACTGTGTTCTGGACCGCATTACTGATCAGAATAATGTCAAAAGAGGGAAACCATTATCCACATAAATTGATACTTTAGAAGTTTAAGTACCGTTTTTAGTATGTTTACATGTAAAATTATGCAGAGGGTACACATTTCTTAATTAAAATTAATGAACTCTTCTCATAATCTGACTATTTGGATGTCCTTCAATGTCACACATGCACAGCCATTCTGCAGAAATATTCACATTCTCTCCAATCATATAAATCAGCTTTTAATAAAACTATCTTGTGCAATCACAATCTCTAAAAGGCTCATGAAGTCCTTTCTGTGTTGGAACAGAAATAACTAACCAAGCCAAGACCATCTTCAGATAGTTTGAGGGGTTCCTGGTTTTCTCTTTTGTTGGTCAGTTTTTAAAATAAAGGGTATGTGCAAGAAGATTTCAGAATTAAAGTTCAGAAAGTTTTTCTGAATTCAAGACCACAGGTGCATAGAAAACTTGAATTTGCTATTTATACCAAGCACCAAATATAATCCTCTAAAAAGCATAAGAAACAGTTCATCCAATTGCAGACTGAGTAAATACTCCCCATTTAAGCTTAGGGTGTAGATTTACTACAGTTACTTGAACAACCCCCATAATGACAAACACCTACATCCTGCACAGATATCCTACACAAGCAAAATGAAATGCAAGAATTTATTTTTTTTCTGAACTGGGTGGGGGTTGTTATTGCAGTATAAAGCAGCCCAAAAGATTCACAGCTGATTTTATTATGATATCTGAGAATGCTTGGCTTATGTACATTTTCCAAACACTTAAAATACAATCATTGTCATCATCCTACATAAAAAAAAACCAACAACTCCAAGACTGAAACATGGTATTAGCAAACAAGCAATAAGCAAAGATACTGAAATGGTAAAATGAACCTTGATGGATAAATAAATTCTTCTACATAATTAATAAGAAATATTAAACTTCAGAGCAATTACAAATGAATTTAGAAGCTAATGCAACCTTTTACAACAATTTAAACATCTTTAATACCTATTAACCCGTGAGAGCTTAAGAATGAAAAATAAATTTAAAGCCCAAATCACAAGTCAGATAATCCAGTGCATTCCTAGCAGGACAACCATTTGCAGATTTTTATACAAGGGACTCACTTTCACCACACGCTAATTTTTAGGGTGAGCTTTACAACAAGGGCAAACACTTCAACTTTCTGACAACTTTCACCATTTTTCCCTCCATGCCTTTTCATGCCTTTCCAAAATGCTGGATTTGATAAAGCTCAAACCTCTGAAAGCCCAAGTACACAGCACTGGCTCAACTCAGCCCCTCTCTGGGACAGCATTGCTTACAGGAGCCATCTGCACGAATCCTGGGTGCATTCACTGTGTGACATTGACGAGAGAGAGTGGCCCAGGGAGCCTGGCTGGCAGTACAACTATGACAAGGACATGTGGGATTACAGAGCCTGGCAAAACTGCACCTGTACATGCAGGGATTAGGAAGGAAGGAGGTAATCCACTGGAGGAGTGGTACTGACCTCACATCTTTGAGCAGACAGGGGTGGCAATAATTTCACTTGTAACTTGACAAGTGGGCACAAAGGTAACAAGCTTTGTCTTTGGTCCCCAAACTGATACAACAGCTTGGACTGTACCACAGGCCATGACTCCAGAACAGTGCTGCACTGAGCTAGGAATTCACCTTCTGAAATACATTCCACTGCAAGAACTCCATCCACAAGGCAGCATTGCCACATTTAATTACTACTACAATACCCACTTCTAATTCTTTTCTAAATCTGGCTCTTTGGCTTTTTATGCCAAAACTTATACTGCTCCCTAAAGCTACAAAAGTGGTGTAGTGACATCTAATGTAAAGGGGAAACAAGATGAAGTATAAAAATCCCAGTATTTCTAACAAAACAAATTACATATCAAAACAGTTGCATATAATGTATACAGCAAAATAAAAATATCAGAATAGGACTGAAACTGTATTTAACTAACACAAGAGCAAATAAATTACATCAGAATAATTCAAAACTCACAGCTGCAGACCAAAGAGGTTCAGAATCAGATACACACATCAAAGAAATCTACCTCTCTAAAATAACTGCAAGGTAACTCAACTATGAAGTTACAGCAACAGGTGCATAAATGAGACATCACTGTATTTGGAATTGTTAACTAGAACAAAAGTAACCTTAGTGAAAGGCTTTTTGAAGCGCTGCAGATGTAATTTTTTCTGCCATTCAGTTTGAAAACTGTATGAAGAGTAAAGTTAGGAAAAGAAGAATGACAAAACAAAATCAGTAAAACTGTGTCAGTAAAAGCTAAATAAAAACACACTAGGTAAAATGCTTTTATTCCCTTAAATTAAAGCAAAAAGGCAACTATGCCCATTTTCTTTTTTTGGCTGAAGATGTCCAGAAAAGTTCAAGATCTGTAGCTGTCAAAAGCCTTCTCCATTCTCTTAAAATCACCCCCTTTTCCCTCTCCCTTACAGAGGGAATGAGCTTTTGTGTCCTTACCCTTGAGAGAAGTCATCTCCAATCTCCCATCTCCACACTATACCACTGTACCATTTACTCCTGTAAATACAATTTTTCCTATCCAGGGGCTAAAACTGCAGATGCTAAGAGCAAAGGTTCACATCATGGAGCTACCCTGGGTTTTATTGCACACCTATCTCCCAGCTTTCTATATGGAGACAACCAGCTTGGTAGTCCAGTGACAGCAGAGGATGTCATCCAACCTGACTCCAGCAAGGCCCGCAGGCTGTTCCAGTGTCCTTTAAGCACACTGGACACATATAGACAAGTAGACAATAAGGTTGGAAAAAAAACACCAGACTGAAAAGGCTGCAGTGAGTGATACAAAGTCCAGCAGGCAGCTGGTTACTGGGGGCATCCCCAAATTGCTGACCCTGGAGCCAACAGTTTAATATCTTTATTAACCAGAACATACTTTCAAAAAGCCTGCAGATGATATTAAACTGGATTTGTTCACTCTTGAGGTATGACAACTGAAGGGAAAAATTCCACTGCTGTGATCAATTAGCTAATGAAAGGATAGATAACTAAGATGGAGCCAGGCTCCTTTCAGAGAAGCACAGTGACAGGACACGAGGTAGTAGACAGAAAGTTTCAATAAGTGAAATCCCAAATAGATGATGGGGGAAAAAATCACCACAACAGTCATCAAACTCTGAAACAGACACCCAGAGAGGCTGTGAAATCTGCATCCTTAAGTATTCTGGAGTACCCATGGAGAAAGTTAGATGAGTGCCACCTTCCCAATATCTCTACCCTCTTTACAGGACAAGCTAAACAATAAAAGTTATGAAAAGTACTGAGAATCACAGAACGTGAACACTAGCAAGTTAAAATGCTAAATAAGGAATACTTTTGGAACACTTTAAGAAGTGCATTTGCCTTCATGTTTCTTTTTGAAACAGTTAAGGTTGTTGAAACATCATTAGCCTACATCAAGCTTGTTCCAGAATTTTTCTGGTAAAGGTCTTAGTAACACGTGACAGCACAGTCCTACAACATTTATCTGTTCTGAAAAGTAGATGCAAGTCATCACTCTGCATTTGCCTGCTGTGCTGTGTGGCATGTACTATGAATTCACGTGTTTTTCTGCCTTCTCTGTGAACTATGTACTGGAGAACCTCTATTGTATTTGCTCCCTGAGTTGTGAGGTGAGAAGACATTTACAATACTTCTTCTATGTAATCTTCCCTCTGCAAGGAGAATACCTTATTTCAATATCTAAATGTCAAAGTAAGTAAAAGAAACGGCACAGGATTATTATCTCCATGCTATAGTTGGAGCAGCAGAAATTTGACAGTTAAATGACTTTGAGAAAGTCAGAACAGGTAGTTGAATCAAGCACAGGAAATTAATACAAAAATTTCCAGGTTCCAGTCTTTGTGTTGTCAGTGAGAGAGATAAGCAACATCTCCTCTCTGTGGTGACCAGTGACAGGACCCAAAGGAATGGCCTGAAGCTGTGCCAGGGGAGGTTTAGACTGGATATCAGGAAAAGGTTCTTCCCAAAGGGAGTGGTTGGGCACTGGAACAGGCTCCCCAGGGATGTGGTCACAGCACTAAGCCTGACAGAGACCAAGGAGAATTTGGACAACATCTTGGGCACATAGTGTGACTCTTGGGGATGTCCTGTGCAGGGACAGGAGTTGGACTCGATGACCTTTGTGGGGCACTTCCAACAGAGAATATTCTGTGCTTCTGTGATTTGTTGTTAAGAGAGAAAATATATATGCACGTTTCTCCTATTGGACAACATATACTTTTTTTGGTAGCTTCTAGACATTCATGGTCTGAAATAGCTGAGGGGAGCTGGATATAATGAGAAAATGAAAATTCCTTAAGAACGCAATGTAAGAAGCCTTGTTTGACACTAAATTACACTCCCCCCGTCACAGTGCTATTTCTTTTCCATTTCTAGGTTTGTCATCCCCCCATCCCAACACAAAAAAAGTTTTATTGACTGCTAATAGAAGATGACTTAAGCATCTACGTCATTTACAGAAAGAAGTCAACAAACCTTTTTGAGTTTTAGCAAGCCTCTTCCTACATAAGCATTAAGGGCAATTTAAAACAACACTTTAAATGCTTTTGCAACACTTAGCCAAACTCAATCATGACTTCTTCACATTTACTGAAGTTGGGATAATTTGAATTTTATATGCATGCAGCCCTAAACTGCAGATCTGACCATTGAGTCACTGCCTTGTTTCCAAACCAATCTGCTGTTTTCCTGGTCGGACAAAATGATAAATGTTCCTTTGGCCAGCAGAATAATCAAAAAAAAGTAATTCTTCCAAAGGAGACACAACCCAGCTAAGACCAATCATATCTCTTGCAAGACAAGAGGTTGAAGCATTCAAGCAGGTGGGCTACTGGCAGGAAATGCACCACAGCAGAACACACAGATTAATCCTATTTACTACTTCTTACCTGATATGTGTTGCTGGAAGAGACTCATACTGGCGAGAAAGGAAAAGCTCTCTGTGCTTCAACTGATGTTTCTGTTTATCAGTCAAATCAACCTCAATTGTAGTTTCAGACTCTTCTTCAACTTCTTCTGCAGAGAAGCAGAGCGTAGGTCGAAATTAACTCTGTTGCATAACATCATTGCAACCATTTCACTTGACATTCCCCCCACCCCTTAGCAACCTCCTTTAGTATTTCAAAGAAAAGATGAGTTTAACAAGACTACAGTTTATGTAACTTGACAGAATGTTAAGTATTTTGAATTATACACTTCTACTTCAACTCTTTAAAAAACTATGCTCCTCTCCTACTGTACTACGCATTGATGTCTTTCACACAGCATAAGAACAATCCTGACAACATTACTCATTCTTTTTTCATCTTCTTTCATCTGTTTTTTATCTCTTGCTTGCTGACCAGCGTTGGGTTTGATTTTCTGTTGCCGGTATTACTAGTAGTAAAATTTTACAGAAGTCTGGGAGAAAAGAATACTTTCTATGAGCTAAATTTACTAAATGTGATTGCAGTCTAAGAAAACTAAAAAAGTCTACTGTCTCCTATTATGTTGACCTTATTAGATACTGCCAACAAATGCAGTGTATTTTCATTTTTAAATAAGATTTAAAGATATTTCTATTTTAAACAAGACAAGAAGAAATAAAAGCAGCTAGTAGAAAGAGTCCCATACAGAGCTGCAAAGCAATGTTCACAGTGTTAGCCAACATGTCACACAATGGCAGGCTCTCCAAAACAGCTGCCCTGGGATCTTGGTGGCAGAAATCTGCCTTCCTAGTGGATTTTTGGGACATGTGGAACTTGAATCTGTACATTCTCTAGCATCCCAAAAAGGACAAAAGGCCTCTCTGAATAATGGCTACAGAAATAGAGACCCTTTAATAACTTCTCTTCTAGGATTTGGAAACTTTCTGTCTGGTAGACTATCCATCATCTGCAAAACCAAGTGTACTTTACAAAATATTTCTCAGTAACTAAACAACAGAGCCTCAACATGAGGTAGTATTCCACGTAACTACCTACAACAGAGGACCTCACCCACTCTACTAATAATAACCATTTTTACAACCAACCTACAGATATTATTTCAAAATGAAGCCTGCCTGCATCCTCATGGCAACGACAGTTTTCTCCCAATGCAACACTACTACTTTTTTTAATCATGTCTGTGTGTAGTTTATTGCACTTCTAATAGTTCTTTTCACAAAAGTGATGTAGCAACACACCCAGATATAAATCCTTCTTCAAACCCAATTCCACTTTAAGTCTATCTTGCTGCAGACATCCTCATCCCCTTCCTTGTTTTGGAATGTTTTGTGGAGAGAGAGAACAAGAAAACAAAAATGAAGACAAGAATTTCCCCCATCTCACCTGGCAACCTGACACATGCTTCAAGTCAGACCATAACTCAGTTCAGAATTATTTTGGCATCTGTAATACTGACAATAAATAAAGCTTTAAAAAAACCCCAAAAAACACAAAACCTATGCCAAGGCAAAATATTTTTTTAATTAGACAAGTAATTAAATAAAAAAATAGAAATTCGTGCTAAAATGTTTATGTGCTGGTTTTGGGCTGGGATAGAGTTTATTTTCTTCACAGTGGCTAGTATAGACCTGTGTTTTGGATTTGTACTGAAAACAGTGTTGAGAACACAGGGATATTTTCGGTACTGCTAAGCAGAGCTCAGGGCCAAGGCCATTTCTGCTCCTCACCCCACCCCACCAGCGAGGAGGCTGGGGAGACACAAAGAGCTGGGACAGGACACAAGCAGGACAGCTGACCCTAACTGACCAAAGGGATATCCCACACCATATGGCATCATGATCAGCATATTAAGCAGGGGGAAAGAAGACGGAAGTGGGGACATTTGTAGTGATGATGTTTTGTCTTCCTAAGTCACTGTTGTGTGTGATAGAGCCCAGCTATCCTGAGAATGGATGAACATCTGCCTGTCCATGGGAAGCAGTGAATTAATTCCTTGTTTTGCTTTGTTTGGTAATTCCAATTCTCTCCCCCATCCCATCTGGGGTAGAGAGCCAATGGCTGAGTGGTGTTTAGCTGCTGGTTAAACCACACCAATGTTTTCAGCAATTAGTTTCTACAACTGTTTATTACAGCAGTGGCCATTGCAAGCTACATTTGTATTTCCAAGTTCCAGCTTTAATATTTCTTCTGATTGCCTTGGTTTGGGGTTTTTTCTAAGTAATTTAAGCATCCAAACAAAGTGTATGGAATCATATTAGGTCAACATATCAAAAACATCTGACTGCAGATAAGGTATAAAACACAGGACAATATGGGCCATTTTAAAGTGGTTGCAGGAAGCCAGAGATGATATTCCAGAGCTTAAAATGGATGTAGACACCTATGCTCATTTCTGTCTTCCTCAAGTAAGAATTTAAATTAAAAAAATTAAGGAAAAACCCTTAAATCAAATATATTGCACTAATCTTACATAATACAGGAAAATGTTGATCCAAGAGCCTGAAGCTGAAACCAAATATCTCTTATACCCATGCCTTAAAACACTCCAAACCTAAACATGAAACAATGTAACTTTTTCTGTTATATTTTTAGAAATAAAGCATATGTTTTACTCATAACGAACTCACAAGCTTAGTACTAAGTAGAACAAACCATGGCCAGACACAGAACAGTTCCATCCATTCAACACAATTTACCTTCAGGATAGTTTTACAATTTTCTGCTTCAGCATTATGATCTAAAACCAATGCTAACAGTAGGATTTAAACAAAATAAAGTAAAACAAGTAATAGTTTGCCCCAGCAAACACACAAACTTATACCAGAAAAGGAAATACTGGATAGCACAAAAAAAGTAAGAAAGCTAAATTTGCTTGATGTCAGTACAAAGATGCAGCAATATGGTGATGATATATACAGGCCTCATTGTTCCATGATTCGAGAGACAAAATAAATCAATTTAAAGTTGTTCATCTTAATAATATTTTGAAAGTCTTAGGTATGACTCCAAAGATAAATACAATCACTTTTTGAAAATTACACAATCCCCTTTAGGCCTAGGGCAAAATTTAAGATAATGCTGTTTTATAGTACTTTTCGTGGTTTACAAGAAATATTTCATTATTTAAAACAAAAATCCTGCAGAGCAAAAGCAGGCAGCTCCAGTGAGCTTTTAAAGCTTTTGGTCTATTCATTATATGAGAGCTTTCTAATCATCAATGGTAAATAATTACTTTGATCCTTAAAACCAGAGCGATCCAGTGATCCTTCCAGTGGCAGTGCTGCAACATTCCCTTTCCCCTCTAATGCAAATGAGACTTAACTGACTCAGTCAAGCAATGGATACTGGAAAGAAACTGTAATCCTAGCTAATATTACATATGCAGCAGCACTTTAAAAACATGATGAACTCCCTCTTTTTTTCCTCTTCCATTTCATTTGTGGGATTCGCTGTTAGAAAATGGTGGTGTTAGTGAGCCTGGGAGAAGAGAGAATTGTCCATGCCACCTAAACTTTGTATACAGTGTCTTCGTTTGTAGTTATGTGATGAGTCAAGTTTGCCACAAGAAGAACTGTTTGTTTTTGCAACTAAAATGAAAATAAACTGATGGCAAGTCTCTAGAAATACAATATTCCTATTTAATATAAAATTCTTTTTGAATAACAACAAAAAAGTCCTGAAAGACATTTAAAGGTTTAAATGCAACTCCAACAACTGTATAGTTAAGCATCAGCTAACAAACAAGGTAAATTCTTCTGACACACTGAACTTCCTTAACTAAATCAAAATAATCCACCATGTGCTCCCCTTGCCTATGCAGCAGAACATGAGATTAGTTTAAACACTGAAGACTATCTCCAAGGAGGAGAAGTAAATATGCAATATTAAAAGAAAGGGGAATTTCTTCCTCTACTGCTACCAAACTGCTGACAGCATTCTTTCCAGCTAGAGTTAGAATTTGGAAATTTAACCAACCAAAACCCATGGAAACAGAGTAATTCAGGCTGGAAGGGGTCTCAGAAGGTCTCCAGCACAAACTATTCAAAGCAGGCTCAGCTGTGAGGTCAGCCCCTGTTACTCCACAAATGAAAATCTCTAAAGACAAGAGACCACAGTACCTCTCCATCACCCAGTAATGGTGAAAAACACTTCTATTTGTATCTGATCTGAATCACTCCTGTCTCAATTTAGTGATCACCAAAAGTCCAAGTCCGTCTCTGGTTTATAACCTTTATAACAGGCACTGGGAGTCCACCTCTTCTCCAAGCTGAGCAAACTCAGTTCCAGCTGACTCTCCTAGAAGGACAAGTGTCCATTATGGTGGTTTCTGCTGAATATGTTCCCATTCATCAGCAACTCCTCTCTATCAGGAACTTAAAACTGGATGCAATGCACCTACACGTGGTGCAGAGGGTGCTGAATCATCAGGGATGATAATCTCTTGACCAGGCTATGTGCCTGGTGATGCAGCCCAGGATGCTCTTGGCCAACTCCCTTTGTTGTCAGGGAGTTGTTTGCTGGCACCCTCAGAGTATTTCCTGCAGAGCTGCTCCCCCAAATCCCTCTGTTCTCAGCCTATATCCCTGTCAGGATCTTCCTTCCCAGGTGCAAGACTTGGCATTTGTCCCTACTGCATACCTTCATGTTCTTGACATACCACTCCTCCTGCTTTCTAGGAATACCAGAATACCAGCCCTTCCCTCAAGCCTATCACCTGGCCATGCCTCCCCGCTGTTGTGCCACCTGCAAACATGATAAGAGTGCACCACATTGCCTGCTCCTGTCACTGATAAAGAAAGGTGCCCATAGAGACTCCCATGGGATTTCACACACTGTGTGGACCTTTAACCACCACTCTTTGACTCAGACCATGCAATTAGTTTTTAATTCACCTAATGTCTCTTAATCGAGGTCAATTCCAATTGCTTGGCCTGGTGGGCCTACCAAGAAAAAAAGAATAAAGAGCAAAAAGTAGAAATAGGAGGCAAATTGGAAGACATAATGGAAAAAAAAAGACCACTCCTTTCAACAGCAGCATGGACCAACGCTGAATTAAAATGGCAGAGTACCTAAAGCTACAGTGCATTAAGTTTCTGCCTGTTAAACTTAATTGCTGTGAATGTCGAAACCATACCTCAGCTTAGCTGTGTCTGGCTTATGCAAGCTTAGATGGAGAGATTCAAATCACCATTTGTGGAGTTACAGCTGTTTCAAGATTGTTAAAATACTTTTAAAATTGGGTTAGATCAGTATTAGATCAGAATTTCAAGTTCGAAGAATGTCACTAAGCCTCAATTTCAGAAAAGTTTCTAAGCCCTTTTTCTTTCCTGTATACCTTTTTCTTCTACACTCAGCCCAAAAATTATACACATCATAGGTATCAAAAACATATTTTCAAACCTAGAGATAAAAAGTTGAGAATGCTGAAGAGCAGCAAGTTTTCCACTCACATGAAAAGAAAGGTGGCTGTGCATAAGTCTCTTTAAGCTTAGGTGATTGGGTAAAAACTTCAAGTGCACATTTGGCAGTTAGATGCTACAGCAGTAACAATTGAAAATATAGATTTTGGGGGAGAGGGAGTAAATCTATTTACTGCCAAATTGCACACAAAAGAGAAACATGAAGTCTAACCATCTGAACAACTTTATTCAGACTGACAATGAAGAGCTCTCTTAGGTTAGCAGTCAGCCAATTTGCTCATCTGCATGAGCCTCCTTGCCACATGTTTCACTGTACTAACTTAGTTGTGATATTTAACCCCCTAGTGCTGTAGTAAACACATTTAATCAACCCTGTGAGCGAGACTATGCATGGTTACACTGGCAATTTGACTGAGGAAGCATTTCCCAAAGCTGAATTAATTAGCTATACTTATACCACGTCTGTTACAATGTTCAGATGGCTGTTGGAATATATAACATCAATTTGAAATTTGTCCTTACTTTCAGATACCATAAGAAATCTAAAGCACAGTTTGTATGTATTACAAGTCATTTAGATGGCATATTACCGTCTAAAGTATGAATATAAGCAATTTTGCAGGTAGGAAAAAAAAGGGATCACTTGTGTTTACAGGGAACAGGTCTACTTTAATTCCTACTGGACAGCATGGATATACACGTGGCCTCTAAGGGATTATCCAGTTTTCCTACACAATTACCCAGGTGATCCTCCCACACTACCTCATCACTATTTTTCTGAAGGAGGTCACAAAACAAAGAAATAACTACTATACAATCATTAAGGGCTAATATGCCACACCTACACTCCAATGATAAAAACTATTTACGAAATAATGCAAAATGGTTTTTTGGGTGCTTCCAAGTAGCATGTCATGACAATTTCCAGGACAATAGTCAGTTATAAGCAATTGGGCAACTACCTCATGTTTTTCACAGGCCTGTATCAAAAATATTTTATGAAAACTGTTACACCTTTCATTAACAGAAAGCTCCACCTTATAAAACTTGACAGGTAGAGTTTTTTTCATAACTGGTTTTGGAGATTTTTGAGAGCAAGGAGCTCGTGGGTGGAAAGCAGGGAAGGATTACCTCCATAAGTAGTATGAATCATGTGCTACATTAATAAATAGATCCCAATAAATTAAATATAACATTAATAAAAGCGAGAGCAAACACAATAATTCTTTAACCATTTTTTAGCACTGCAAGTTAGTTTACGACAACACTACAGAACAGAAGCCTCCCACAGAAGCATAAAAACAATGACATGCAGGTAATGGTGAAACAACTGGGAATTCTGTATCATAAACCTAAACTAGATTTACCCCTTTTACCTGATTTCTGTATCATTTATTCAAATGCAAATTCTTCCAAATGAGAAACTGTCCTGTTACAGGGCTCAAGATTTGTTTGGTCATGTGCACATCTGTATGAACTGTAGCAAGCTGTTGCAGGATGTGTGAAGCAACATTCCTGTATGGGGTTTCTTTAAGCAGCTTATTAGTAGCAGCAAGCAGCAGACTCAAAATTGTGCCATGGACTCTGATATTTGCAACATGATGAACGTCCAATTACTGGTATCCAGCTCATCAGCTGAATCAGAAGTCAATTAGTAGTTTTTCCAAAGTGTACATGTGTTAAGAGTTGTGTAGGAAAGAAAGGAAATTTTAGTTCTACCCTCAAATTCAGGCTGGCAGACCAACATGAGCAAAAGTGTATATGGCTAATCTGACAGTACCCAATAAATATTTTTTTAAATTCATCATCTGGCTCAAAATATCTGCATCAATGCCATGGAACCTGCATTAATAATTAATACACCTGATTTTAAGAAAAGAGACATCTGCATCGTCCATTTTCATGAGACAGATGCTATTAACAACTTTTACCATCACTTAGATTTCCAACATTCCCACGCAAAACTCCTTGTTCATATCTTGTTAAAACAAGATTGTCTTTCCTTTACCACAGGCAACAGGTCTGTTTGACCTCATTGGTTAATAAGTTGCATGGTTATCTCTCCTTAAGAAAATGCAGTGTGAAATATAAAAAGCAATAAACGTATCATAAAGACAACTAAGCATGCAAAAAATGTTTTCTATTTTCTGTAAGAATCCAAAGTCCAGGCTTAAGATCTACACTGGTCTTTTCTTCCACTGTATGACAATAACCACAGAGTTTCAGAGACCTAAACTGCTTTTCTAACATTCAACTCACATCCTCAAAAGCCGATAAACAACTTTTCAAAATTTGTTGGCAGAGATGAAAAGGCACAGATTGTACAAGCACTTCCCTACCCCTACTCAGAACGGCATATGATTCTGCTTATAAAACACAAATAATTTATCTTCTACAGTATCTCCTTACAGAAGGGCTGAATTTGGTTGGATTTTTTGCAGGAAGGAAAGAAGAAGTAGGAGAAAATTAAAAAGAAAGAAAAAAGAAGTATGAAAAGAATGTGTATATCCTGTTCTTGGGTAAACTTAATCAAGACATGTTAAGGATCTATGTGTGGGATTAGCAAATGAGAAGAATATTATCCAAGAGAATGCCTGCTCAATGCCAAAATGTAAGAAAGATTTTCTGTCTATAGACCTGACAAGACAAGCAGGAAGAGGAGTTCGTTCACTCTCCTAGTCCATGTAAGACTTAAAAGATCATTTTTTTCTATATTTTTTTCCCTCTTCATCTATGTTTGAGATTTACCTTCCAGGATATATTGTTTTCTTAATGCCTGTGCAGAGATATCGAGATCACAATTTACAGGAACTAAACATATAAACTGAGAAAAGTGTAAAGATATATGAATACATATATTACTTTAAGTTATTCAAGCCTTTTAATTTATTAATTCTGATGCCAAAAGGAAAAATAAACAAACAAAACAATGTAGGAATAAACAGCACCTTGTATTAACTAGTCAAATTTTAATACATGTGTCCTTCCCAAGTAAACCAATGAAGTTTTTCTTCTGCTTACAGTATTTTGCTTTGTAGCCAACATATTCAAATACCATGCCTGTGGCATCAAGTAAAATATCAAAAATGTTCACTTATTCATCTCAAACATGTTAAATTTTCAATGTTCTGATTCTGGTTCTTTTTCCTCTTATTAAGAACAAAAATATAAAACAGAAAATAAAGGGGCGAGCATTATGAAAGTATATGAAGCTAGTCCCCATTTGAAGGCAAATGTAAATATAAAAGTTGTCCACATATCAAAACCCTTTTTCTTGGATGACACTTGGCAACTGAGTGCTTGGCCTCTCAAGGCACTACAGAGAATAACTGCATCAGGATTTGTCTCCTGACAGCAGCATCAGTCAAAGGATCTGCCTAAAGGAACTGTCACATAGCAAAGGGCCACAGTACCCTGTAGGTCTAGGTTACAGATCACTGACTCTGTCAACACAATTTCTACACTAGTTTAAGCCAAAACAAGGCAGTACTTTTAATACAGGAAACTGAAACATAACTCCCTGCAGCATTGCATATCGCTGTCATAATCCTTCACAAAAACAAGAAGAGACAAATTAAAAATTAATTCTATCATTCAGCACATCAAAAATGGGAAGATAGCTAATTTAGTTGTACTGGTTTTTGATAGATGTTTAACCTGTTGAACAAATAGAAAAGGCACATATGCTTACACAACCCCTGGATGTATCCATACATAGTGCTCTGTGCATAGCCCAGCAACTGTGCAACCTGCACAGAGAAGACATCCTAGGTACTGTGATATATCTTCAAACAGGCTTTGGATTCAGGCAGTAGGTGACAGTCAAACTACTGGGCTCCCCAGAGTCCTTTAGGAATTTGATAATTTAGAATAGGCATTTACTGATAAAAATTTGCACTTTTTGTCATTCAAACATTTTTTTTGCTCACAGGAGTAATGTATTTACATTAGCACAAACCAATCTCTCTGCAAGGATCACTGAATCATTTGTGTCACGTGACAAAATAAGAAGCAAAGCAGATTCACACTACAAATCTTCACTTGATCAGAGAGGGTTAGAAACAGTGGCTGAGGTAAAAAACAAAGCATTGATTAAACAGACAAACCACACTGCAAAATAGCACAGCCATTCTGGCCTCCCACTCTGTGTGGTTTGGGGCAAGTCAAACTCAACATATTTGGTAACTTTGAGTCCTGTTACTCGTGCAGGTTACCTTTAACAGAAAAAAAGTTTACAGACAAACCACACAACTACTTTACAAATTAATCTTATCTGCTACTTCTACCTAGTCCATAATACCTCACGTCACATATATATATATATATACACACAGCACTGCATGAATTAGCTTGGCTAGGAAGCACCACACTCATTCTCACACAGTGCCTTGCCCAAGCTAAAAAGCTTCATCTCTACCATCACGAGTGTAGTTACAGGCATGCATGAGTATTACCAAGGGCAACAACTGCAGACTTCATTTCACTGCATGATACAGACATTCAAGAATTACTGCTGGTAAGTCTTTAAATCATCAGACCTGATTCCTGAATCACACATTTAACTGCCACTGCATGATGGGAAAAACTCTTTCTATATTAACAGTGAGTTTACATCATTCAGATTTATAAATTATATAAACTACTGATTCAATTAGACTATCAGAGAATTCTTTGAAGATGTGAAATGCATCTCTAACTGGAGCTTTACAGATAGAGATAACCTAGCAATGTTTTTGGAGTCTAAAATTTATGCCTCAGGTGCTTTGGTACAGTGTGGGTGCACTGGGGAGAAAGTGGGAAAAGTCACTTCAAATTAGGAGCCAAGAAAAAAAAAAAGAAGTAGAACCATTTGAGATTATGGAAATCTAGGAGGTGTGCAAAATCCTATTTATCTTCATGAGACAAAAAATTATGATCAATATCAATTGAAATATTACAAGTATTTTAGAGTTACCAAGAAAACAGGGTAGGATCATTGAGCTGCACAATTAACAAACATGAAAGAGCAAGAAAACATCTGAGAGAGAACAGTTACACGTTTCCCACATATCAAAACAAACCCCAAACAAGTACAATAATAAAGGCACACATATTCCAACTTGACCATGAGGAAATGAACCCTAAGGAAACAGTGAAACGCACAATGCTTCCGCATTTTTCTGTGAACACTGTCTCCTTCTAAAAATTCAAATGT
This sequence comes from Climacteris rufus, assembly GCA_013398175.1. Classification (NCBI taxonomy): domain Eukaryota; kingdom Metazoa; phylum Chordata; class Aves; order Passeriformes; family Climacteridae; genus Climacteris; species Climacteris rufus. The sequence continues at coordinate 181,105 of VZRZ01004912.1, forward strand.
GAAAAAGTTATTTTGGGAGTAGAGCTCAAAAAAGTGACACCTTTTGTACCCTACTGAGTTCTTTACCAAGGAAACATACTAAATAAATACTTCTGGTATTTAGGTAATAAAAATAAAAACTGAGCTTCAGATATCTATTAAACAGTTTTAGGCATAAATGTGAACTGGTATTTTGCAGCTCTTCATTCTCCACAGCAAACTCACAGAATTAATCCAGATTTTAGGTTTAGTTTGTTTTTACATTCAGACAAATTAGCAGCAATGTATTCAAGTCTTCTAAATTACGCATTTAGAAAATAAGATTTTTTAATTGAAAAAAAAAATTAATCTACACATGGCTGCCCAAAATTAGAAGTTTCTCCTTTGAAAGTCTAAAGATCAAGCTAGGAGTTACTAGCCAGATAGGCCATGCAAAATTTCAGATGTAGTTATAACAATTGCATGGAGTGGGCAATTTTTCATATGTGAAGAATCCATGCATGATCCAAACACAGATCTCAAATACTCAGGTGAAAAAAAATGTACTTATGCAAGTTTTTCATAAGAGCTAAGAACTCCTAAAATTATGAACTTAGTTGTAAATCCATTCACTCCATTAAGAGAAGATCATTAACATTCACAATCTAACATTCTGCAGAAAGGCAGAGTCTGAATGGACAAAGAAGTTAATAATTCTGCAAGATACTTGGGGCTGACAGCAAATTTGCTAATGAGACACTATAACTAACTACTAATTCTAAAATGTCAGTCACAAAAAGAATACTTACATATTGTCAGAAGCAAAATGCTCCTCATTACTGCTTCTTTATTGCTTTTAACATTGAAGGGAAAAAACATTCACAAGTTCTTGAACAAAAATCAAATGAACAAAACATAATTTATGAGACTACCCTTAGCACCCTTGAAGAGAATAATTGGGAGCCTTGAGACAAGTTTCTCCTTGGTGACAAGGAAGTAGTTCTCGACAAGACTTGCCGCATTTCAACAAGTTCTGAATTCCCCACCCCCAAATAAATTACAACTGATGGCATCCTCTTGGGTAAATGAAGGAAAACTTGGTGTTCCCTTGTCTCAGGAGATCAAAGAAATCATGTCTTCCTCATGAAACCCAAAACTATATCTCAAGCTCATTTGCAGTGAAAGAGATAGTCAGAATAATGTAAATGCCTTAGCATAAAAGCTACTCTGCCACTGATTAACGAATTTGTTATCTGTATCATCCTTAAACAGTCCTCCTAGGGTGTGTCTCTCCCACATCACAGACTTCAGATTCCCAAAAGCAACATAACATACCTGACTTTGCTACTGCTTAGTTTACATGTTTCTATTAGCTGCCTGCAAATAAGTATTAACAGGTAAAATTCCACCAAAAGTAACATTGGAACCCATACGCCTAAACTTTCCTGGCTTACTATATTTGCTTTTGTCTCTGTTCACCACCCCATCTTCAAAGCAAACCCAAGAGTCTTCTGATGACTTGCTCACAGACATGGACTCCTGAAAGACCTGTCTTTTCCTCAAAGAAAAGAGGGCAAGGACGTGAGGTTAAGACGAATTTTCCCCTAGTTCTTGGGTGCTCATGGTGAGCGTGTATGGACAGAGATGACAGAGCCAGGGACACAGAGCTGCAAACAAAACACTAGTTTGTATTTACAGAAGCCTTGAGATTAGCAAGGCAGTGTCTCACTGAACCAGTTACACGAGTCAGCTCACCCACTCCTCAGGCATATCTAGCAGTCAAGCCTTCTTCCTTACATACACTTGGAGAGATTCTCCTAACTTTCATTCCCAACTCTGTCTTTACAGTCATTAGCCCCCTTCCCTCCTGTCTAACCGGAAAAATTATATCCTTCATCACAGGGTAACATCAACAGATCTCTTTTCTTAGCAGCAAGCAAAAGAGGCCTTCTCACCAACTGCAATTAAAAAAATGAACCTAATAGAAAACTTTTCAAAAGTCACAAAATTCACTTACACACTACTGTAAGAGGCACAAATCAACTGAACTCTTGAGCTCTAAAGACTTGTTTTGTTTGGGCTTTTTTCACCCACGTGACCATAAGCAAGACCAGAAGAGTTTTGTTTCTGTTTTATTTGTATTAAGAATGATGCAATACCATCTTTTCACTCAAAGGAACACCTGCTGAACAGGCAGCTCTTTAAACTTCAACTCCCTTGAAAGGGTAACTGAGAACTCTCTATGCTTTAGTGTGCCCTTTTTTATAGGATGGATGTCAATCTCTACTAGCCCACCAGTAAAGCAACTTAAACTAACCATTCATTTCTCAGACTGTACACAGGACACAATATAAGCATTCACCACAGGGTTGGTTTTTGTTGTTTGGGAATTTCTTTTAAAGAAACTATTACTTATTTCAACATTTAAAATTATCAAGGTAGAGAGTTAATATTTGTCTCTCAGGTTCATTTCACCAAAGGTGATTCTAATGAACACAGGCTGCAAAGACAACAGATACCAAGGGAACTGCTGGAAACAAACAAACAAACAAACAAAAAAAAAAAAAAAAAAAAAAAAAACCAAAACCAAAAAAAAAACCAANAAAAAAAAAAAAAAAAAAAAAACCACAACCGAAAACAAAACCAGACAATTTAAGGTATCAAATAAAATCTCCAGTCAAAACATACTTTCTATGCTAAGACATTATACAACTTGAATTAGGTAACAGGAAAAGTCATCTTAAAGTGATTTTTCAGAAAAGGGATTGTGATTAAAGAAACATTATATCCCTTCCAAATAACTGTTTAGTTTGACGTACAAAAACAACTATAATGAGAAAGAACCACAACCAAAAAAACCAATATCCACCAAGTTTCTGGTTGTGTTACAATCTGATTGGACAAAAATAGACCAGCAATAGTATTTCATAAATGTTTTGAATTATACTGAGCCAAAGATGTGACTACGATAACAGAACACTGAACAACCCAGAGTGGTTTATATATTTTAGTCTGAAGCTCTTTCCTGAACCCCAAGAATCTCCACACACATAATTGTTTTCATACAACTTTCTAAGTTGTATTTTTTTGATTGTTGAAGAGGGCAAGAAAAACTCTTATGTGTTTCTCCTGGAACTGAGTATTAAGAACACCACTCTGCAACTGCAATTATATGTTGAAACACCTGCTGACACAAAAAAGGAATTGACTTTTCAGTTTTGTGTATTTTTGGGAACATTAATGAGTAATCTGCCAAACACTACTGCTCAAGTTAAGCTCAATTTCTTGACATCTTCTATGATACCTGCTAGCCTGCTGCTCTACTGAAATAAAATGCTTCTCAAAAATCAGATGGAATATTAACAGCTTCATTCTCTTGGATGCATCTGGAGTGTTGGCAATTAACATAGACAGTATGCAAAGTATTCCTCCCCTCAAATTCAAAGCACCTTTACATGAAAGTAAGAAAGCTCAGCTGCAGCTAAACTGCTCTGCAAGATCAACTCATTTCCAGGAATGATGGAACATTCTTGATATGATATAGAAAATAAACTCCAAATGTTTGTAAGGTGGTCTGAGATCCTTTAATGGGAGCTATAAAAGCATATTGGCATACTAAATATTTCTCACCAGCTTTAATAAGAACTTCTAATAAGAGCAGTACTTTACAGGTGAATAAGCTAAAGTAGAGAGAGAATACTGGATTTGTTTCTGATCACAACACATCAATGTCATACCAAGGTCAGAACTGAGTGCAAACTCCAACTGCTCAATACTTGATAATACGTCTAATGGGCATGGTGGTGTTCAGTCAAAGGCTGGATTTGGAGGTCTTTTCCAACTCTCATGACTGTATAACCAGGAATCACTACCAGAACTCTTCCTTTCCTCCAAGGTATCTATCATATACAAAAATTCTGTAGCAGAAACACCATTTTGCAAAGCAACATGACATGAAACATGACTGATCAAAAACAAAACAATTAGGAAAGTCCTAAAAAAAGTGTAACTGTAAAAAGTAAAGCCAGTAAGTGATCTCTACAAAGAGCAACTGAGATTGAAAAAAGATTTTTGATGTCAGCTTCTGTAATCTAGAAAAATTTCACTTTATCATTGATCTTAATCACTGAAACCAACATCTCAGATTTTTTTTGAGTTCTGTCTCATTCACAAAGAACATCAATTGCGTTAATGAGAAAAAAATACATTCTGCATGGGCTTTATCACAGGCCCAGAAATGTTCTTGGCATTTAGTCACCATCTCAGCACACCTAAGTCAAAGAAACCCTCCTAATAAATCAGATGAAAGACTCCAACCACAGTATTTTTTTTTTTTTTAATATTGTCACCAGATGGTTGACTAGGCAAAAGCTGTCTGAGGAGTTGCAATAAGAGAATGACTTCAGACATAGTATTACATGATAGCACACAATCAGATAAAGAACTGAAAGTGTAAAGAACTGCAAAAAATGGCATCATGCACTCAGGTCACCCTACTCAGCTTCAAGATAGTAACAGTGAATGAACCACAAATATGGTTCTTGGAACGGTCCTGGGCAGGGCCAGTAGTTGCACCCAATAATCCTTATGTGTCCCTTCTAACTCAGGATATTCTATGACTCTATGATAAATCTATTGCAAAAGAAGGAAATACAGAAATTGAGCCCTTCAATGTAACACAAAACCAATGCTGGTACAGAGCTGATGTAGTCTCATCTCCACAGCTATAAAACCTTGCCCAAAATACTTACATTAATTCCACTTAAGATAAGGAATCATCTACATTTTATAGATTCATCTACAGTTGACAATTTCTCAATTACACAATTTAGTTAGGAAACATCTCTATGCCACCCTTTTATATTTGCTTCACCCACTTTAATGAGCTTAGTGTTTCTGTCCCACCTCTCCAAGCTATTTGCTTACATACTTTGGTATCTGTTGCAACAGCACTTGTAGGGCCTGCCATCTTCTATTCATCTCTCTTCCTTCCCTTCCCTATAAAGGAAGCCTTACTCTGCTGGTCAATTCTTTCATGCCCAGAAAGGAATGACCCCTCACAGTGACCCTATGGTGATGACTACAACCTAAGAGCCTGGTGAGTGTCAATACTCCAAAAGAACTCTCTCACTGAATTCAGGAGGCTGCACAGGATCAAGAAGCTGATGTTGGACACTATTTTGGTTTGTATTTCAGGTTGACCCTTACCATAAACTCTATTTTATAGTAACATAAATCAAAAAAAACCAAAGTCCTCAAGTGCCCATAAAACATTCCAAACCCCCTGATTACAGTCAGCTTCTAGAGCTATTCCCAGATCTAGACTGATGTCATACATTATGCTGGTAGACAAATAAAAATTTCCTTAATTAATTTCCACCAGAAACACCAGAGAAAAAAAGAAGACAATACAATTTCTTCACAGATTAGTGACATTCTTTTAAATCAAGGGAATCCTCTGGACCTGAGTATTTTAGAATGGCCCAAGAAAAACCTGACTTCTCTCCCTCAATTTTTTATAACATCCTGAAACATTTTGGAAGACAAAATAAAACAAGAAAAAAAGCAACCAATCTACCAAGCAAACAAAAAACAGCAACACCCTGGGAAAACAGTATACTGACTCTTTAGCAGTACAGAGTCACAGATCAACTTTATTCCATTTTTCCCAAACACTCTTTAGATTAATTTTGCGTTTTTCTCAAGTTATTGAAAATTTCTTTTTAAAGTTCTAAAATATTTCTTACAAAGCTATTTCCTTCTTTTACTAAATGGGATCATACTTACATATCAAAATGTAACCTTCAGAAACTGAAGTGTCAGTCAAAAAAATCCAATACCCCCTGCAAAATCTTAAGAAGTGCACAACTTAGAACAGTTTTCTCTATCATAAAGAGAAAAAAAATGCTAGCAATACAAAACATCCTTAGAAAAGATCAAGCAGGTCTTATACTTAAAAGACTTCTCCAAACAGATACACAGGAGAAATCAGTGGCTGAACTACAATTTCCTTTCCTCAAGGAACTTGTATCTTTTAGCATTTATTTTATACCAAACCAGGTAGAAGTGTTGACGTGTCAAGATGTTTATCTATATAAAACATTTCCAAAACATTCAATTCATAAGTATACAAATATTTTGTTTACACACACCATATTTTTAAACAGAACACTGCATTATTCCAGAATGAAAGCATTTAAATTGATTTGACATTTAACTACATCTGCTCTATGAGCTATAGGAAGCTCTAGGCGAGCAGTCCTTTCCTATGAGCTGTCCCCTGTAACTGTAACAAATACCTCCTGAGAGAACTTGGCAGTACAGATTCCACAGATTGGTCAAAACAGAACCATTGTGTCCAGGGAAAACATTTGCAGAGAAACCTAATTCATAAGAACACTGGGTTAGAAGGGTTATAACCTGTGAGACAGAGGCATCTCGAAGATGTTTGTTGAACCATCTGGAAATTACATTTCTATTTTATCATCAGAAAACCACAAGAGAATCGCAACAGAGAAAATATGATGGAAGATTCCATGGCATTTCTAGTGATGCCAACAAACCCCTAGTACACTATAGGAGAAGAGAAACAGACCATCAACAAGTCCTTTTTATCAAAGTGCTGACAAAAGGCAATCCAAAACTTGCAAAGGAAACAGAAAAATCTTATTCATTTTTCCAGATTGAATGATGCCCACAGAACTAATGTACCCTTTTCTAAAATACAAGACAACCAAAAAATCTTTCACAAGATTCATGTTTTAAAAATAACATTTTTTAAAAATTGTATTTACAGTAAAATTGTTATCCTTTTCATACTTTCTTGCCCCCTCCATTAGAAAAGAAAAACAAACAAACAAAAAAATGTGCTAGAAAGTTTAGTGAAGCTCACCTGAAGTTCTATGTTTCTATACATTTCAGATGGAAGAACACAAAAGACTAATGATTGCAGGGGCTGATGATCATGATCATAAATAGGTCACAAATAACTATAAAGTGTACCAAATTATATCAGAGAAACATTAAATCATTCCTGTAGTACATAAGAAAGATGTGTCTTCTTTCCTTAAAAACCAAGCTGGTACTTCACACTGCATACTCAAATCACCTCCACTTCTCTAGGACCAATAAAAGAAGGAAAAAAAGCCAAAAGCTGGTTGTTTCTCTTCACTAACCATACCTGCATGAGCAAAATTACCAAAAGTTGACACTATATAAACGGTAGGGTAATTTTGAAAGCACCTAATTACGCCATCGTTCATCTGCATAAAAAAGCTGACATTACACAAGGTCTTTCAAGAAATTCATCCTGATAAATTAAAGGTTTACAACTCCTACATAACTTATTTACAGATTAATTTTGAAAACTCAAGTATCGTATATAATCAAAATGTTACTTATTAACATATGGCAAGAAATTTACAGGATGTTGACATACTTCACACTTCAGTTATTTACAAACATGACTGCAGTATTTTGCAAATTACTGTTTTCTCAAACATCTCAGATTTCTACATTCTGCTTTTCTCTTCAGAATTATATTTTTCTTTGAAAAATAATGGAACAACATTGTATTTCACTTGTAGACCAAATGGCAGCTACAAAAAAAAGTGAGGCTCATGTTGAAAATGGGGCTTTTTCCACTTATAACCACTAGTTGTTTTTCTGAAAAAAAAAACCAAAACAAAAAGAAAAAGCACCCCAAAAAAACCCAACCCCGCCATTTTTTGACTAATATGTACATTCAGCATAAATGCACATAACAGCTATTTTACAATCTCCAGTAATTTTCATTCTCCAATGATACATTTTATATTTTACCTTAAGCAATACATGCTTATGTCTAACTCAAGAGTCAAATCAAATCCTCACAAATGCTCTTAAGCTTAAATTGACTTACAACCAAGGATTACTTTTGACATAAAAAAAAGAAATGTGGCTGTATCTTCCAGATGAAAAGATAGATTTTTTTTTTTTTCCATATGAACAGTTTCAATCACATGGATACAACTTAACTTAATTCCCAGAAGCAACTGATTGGAGCAGGGTACTATCAGATAATGCTAAACGACTAACTGGAAATTAATGAATGCCTAATATAAATCTATATTTCACATATCAAAAAAATGCAATTTTAAGCAGTTCCAGAAACTGAGCAGGCTGTGATAGAAAGAAAAAATGCCCTATACAATCTACTTACTAGCATGCTTATCTGCAAGCATTATAAGACTGTTAGAAATATCTCTTCGCCTGTAAAAGCACACCACTTTTGCTTCCACGTTTCCATTGGCAGTCTACAAGAGAAAGATAAAATCAAGTCAGAATGTATCCCTTCTCAGCTGAGTAACACAAATGAAATGCTCTCTGCTTGGAGTGTTCCCTCATATCAGTAGTTCATACATGATCAGTCAAGCTGAAATCAACAGAACTACTCCAATAAAGAAAAACTTTGAGAGAGGCCACTACCAATTTCAGACCAGAGAAGAGGATTAACTACAGTTATTTAGTCCTCAAAATTTGTTATTCAGCTGTTCAGAGATGCAATGCCATTATCACGCTAACAAAAGAATCCTTAAGAAATTTTAGAACCTTGTGAACACTTTTTTGCAACCCAGCTTTAGACAGAAATGCATATTTCAAAGTACTCTGGCATTTTTTCAGAATCATGGCTAATATAACATTTATTGAAAAAGTCTTTTTGAGAGACTTTTGAGAGGTTTATTTGAAAAAGTCATGACAGGTCCTAAAATAAAACAGTTATTTAGCTTATTGTTGCTTTCATGACTTGTTACAGGGATCACACTATTCAGCCTGATAATGTAAAGAATTTACTAATATTTGGAGAGCTGTACCCTCCTTCTTGGAGAGAACAAAAGTACTTTTTTACCTTGAGTTACTTATTTAAAACTGAAAAGTATAATATTTTAATTAAGTTTCTTAAAAAAAAAAAAAAAAAAGAGTTGTCCCTGGTAGAACAATAATCAAAGCATTTGCATAACATCTAAACATTTTCTGAAGATCTTTAACATATGAAAGCAACCATTCACATTCAAGATATCTGGACTACAAACCCCAAAGTCTCTTTAAAAAAAAATAAATAAATCAATACATGACTCTGCTTTACCCTTCATGAGCAAGATTAAATTATAGCAGTGAAGCTTAAAGATAATAAACATTACATTCAAAACATGATCAGAATCACTTCAATTACTGTGAACAAAGAATATTCTTCTCCGATAAAAGTCCAGAATGATTTGTCATGCACAAGTTCAGTGGATGTTGTGTTGAACAGCAGCAACAGATAATGTGGTAGATATCTGCAATGGGGTAGTGTTATGTTTCTTTAATAAGAACAAAACCACTTGTAGGTCACCACTTTTTAAATTTATATTCTAGCCACTGGGTGAGAAATATCTTTATTTACATCATAATGGGCATTTTGATAATTAACTTTTGAAGTAAGGCATCAGTAAGTTTTAATACTGCTTGAGGGAAAAGTAAAAATATGCCATGCTAAAAAAATTATATATATATATGAACCCCACACTATTCTTAGTAGTGTAAGAGTCAAGAAAAATAATCATGCTTTCCCCAAAATAACACTCAATAGAGCTTCCATTTTTTAGGAAAATACACTCAGGATAAAGACAGAGAATACAGTCTGTACTTCATTCAAAAGCCCATTCTTCGTTCACAGCTGCCAATAGGCAGAGCAATAAACAGCCACAGAAGTCACATATTCTGTTATTTGATCACTGCAAAGTCTCTCTGGTACCTTCCAGCTCTTTACACATATATCTAAAAGAAGACACATTACACGGTCGCTGTCATTCCACATGGATTCACAGTGTCATCATCATCCAGAGAATTAAATTCATTCGTTTCCACAAGCATTCATAGAACACATTTGATAATTTTTGCAGCAGAGTAATTCTGTTCACCAGGAATGATCAAGTGGGTGTTTCCTCAGATAACAGGGTAGAATTACAGGATATCACATAGCAAGTTTTCAGTATCTAAACATACACATAGCAAATCTCAAGGAAGTAAAAAACAAACAAACAAACCAACCAACCAACCAAAAAAAACAAAAAAAAAAAAAAAAACCAAAACCAACCAAACAAACAAAAACAAAAAAAAAACACCACCAACAAAACCACCAGAAAACCCTACCACAGTAGAAACCTTACAGGACGGAAATAATTCTCAGTTTTGACAAGCGCACTGACTATTGCCAAAGGTTAGGAAAGAATCTTAGATACTTGTACCTTGTTAAGTTCTTCAATTCTCCTAATGAGATATGGATTGCTGGAAGAATTTTCAAAATAAACATAATCTGAAAGGAGAAAAAGGAAAGTTGCTGAAATACCAAAAAAAAATATGTGACGGCATACCATTATTAATCCAAAAATTTTCTTCTGAACCTAAAAGTTCTCAAAGGGCTGAGATTTATTCGTGAGTGTTAAGAAAGTGGATTATTTCTACACTGATATTTAACATAATTGTTTCCTAAATTCTGGTTATAACTGCACTACTTGTGCTTTAACAATCATGCTGGAAAAAGAGTTAAATGCCTTGTGTTGCAGCTTACACTGTAATCCAGTAACCCACACACTCCATAAATCTTGACACAGAAGCAGCAATTTCTCACAATTGATTAGAAGAAGATTTAAGAACTGAGCACTTTTGTGAGTTTATTATAGAGATTAATATTTCTGTAAGAGATGCCACCTCACACTGATCATCAGATAAATGTGTGGCAGTACAGTTGCCCCAATGACTAATGAATGTTTTACGATACTTACTCTCGTTGTCCTCTCTGTCCAGTAAGATGCAAACTATATTAAGCAGTAATTGTCATGAGATTAGCAAGGACCTTCCAGGACAAAATCTCTTTCAGCATCATTAATATAAAAATATTTTCAGTGAGTATATGGAAGTTTACTCATATCCTGAAAGCTGCTCTCATGTAACATACAAAGAATTGACATGCAGCGCATTTCCTTGAATAGTTTTCTGAAAACTTTTTTTTGTCAAATGAAAAAGTACCCATCAAATGCCAACCACACTTTCAATTTGATATTGGACTTCTGCACCATGCACCTTGCAAACTTTATTTTTAAAAATCAGAGGAGGAACCATAATGATGTATAAAACTGCTCTGCATTGCTTTGATGCTACATTACAACGAAACAGAACTTCAGGTAGTTCTAAGGAAAGAATATGATCTCTGGACCTTGTTCACGATTGCTTATTAAGCTTATAATGAAAAAAATGAGAACTAATGACCTAAGAGGTAAACCCTACCCACTACCTGCTCAGAGAAGATTAATTTCATGAGTCAAGGCTGATGGGACTACAATCTAAATGCCCTAATGAGGGAGTATGCAGATGGAAGATTTGTAGCTGTATCAGCATATCTCAAAGCATTAGCAGAAAGATATTCTCATTTCCACGTATCTTCCCTCTCAGCTCTGGCTGTTGAGAGAGCAAGAGGACAGAGCGAATTTTGAGCACTCAGCACTGCACACCTAACTTGAGCGGTGCACCTGAGCCACAGCGCTGGGCACGCTGCCACCTTCGTTCCCTCCGTAAGGGAGGGAAAGTTATCCGTGTCATTTTCGACAGGCTGGGGGTGGGAAGACAAACCTTTGCCGTGTTTTTCACCGCCTAAATGCCCCCTGCCCCCCGCCCTGTGCCAAGCAGTCACGTATCAGGGCGCTCCTCAAGGGGTCACGGCGATAAAGCAGGGAAGCTGACAGAAATCCCCCGGTTACACAGCCGGATTAATTATTTATCCCCGGCAGAGCAAGGAAGGCGTGGAGAAACTCCGCCGTGGGAGCGAGGGCGGGCGCGGGGGCAGGGGAGCGGCTCGGAGGGAAGCGCCCCCCGGGGTGGGCGCCGGCCGCCCGT
>VZRZ01004912.1:193744-212600 GCA_013398175.1 Climacteris rufus
CCCGGGGCGGGTCGCGGGCAGGGCCGGCCGCAGGTGGGGTGGGGCCGCCCGCGCCGGGAGGTGCGGGTGCGCGGCCACGCTCCTCGCCGTGCCCCAGGCACGCCACGTTTGGCGGACTCCCGCCGCTTTGTCCCTCTCCTCTCCGGCCCTCTCTGGATTTGGGGGGTTTTTGGCGGTTGCCTCTCCCGCGGCGCCACCGAAGGACCTCTCCCCCTTGGCAGCTCCCAGTAGTATCCCAGAGAAAGTTTGTTTCTTTTGCAGCACCTGTTGGTGGTGGGTTTGGCGGCCCCTTTGTTCGCCTCCGGAGCGCGGTCCCGCGGGCAGCCCCGCGGGCAGCTCCGGAACCCCCAGCCCGCCCCGGGCACGCTGCCTCTCGGAGCTCTCCGCCGTTCGGATAAGGCAGCTTGCTCACTACAGGCAGCAGAAAACATCTACGACAGAATAAAGATAAATCTAGCAGCTGGTCTCGGAGTCAGGAAGCGTCGAAGATGCTTACAAATCATACGATGAGAGAGATGCTTCAAAAGCATCAATACCGGTGTAACACGAAGCCATTTCCCCCTGTTTATACAAAGTTCACACCATCACAAACAATCCATACACTTTACAAACAAATTGATCCTGCTGTGGCATGCTTTCTTGAGAGAGAAATGCTTGTTATCATCTTCCTGCAAGGAAGGGGATGATTTATTATTTGTTTCATGTCCTGGATATTTATATGCGTAGCTTAAGCATTACCAAGCTAAAATTTCACTTCATTCTGAGCTGCAGGGAAATGTGTTGATTAGAAGGAGAATGATCTTCCCTGGTATTACAAACGATCATGGTCCTGTCTTCCCTTTCTCCTTTAAGCAGATCTGGGACCATTAAGTTAAGGTTTTATCGAGTTTTACAAAGTTGACACTTTTAATTTCCCAGGTGACTACTTTGTGTCAAAGAGGCAACTGAGTACCAAACTCCTGAAACACGTGAAGCAGGTATATGATACTGTGATTTACTCTTCTTCGAAAAACAAGAACACATTCAAGCACTGAAGTGGAAAAACAAAAACAAAAACAAACAAAAAAAAAGGAAATTTCCTCTGTTGAACGTTTGTTGGAGATGAAAATAAAGTCAGCAGAAACTCCTTGGGAAGTACCAACTCTGTCCAGCTAGGTATTTCCAGAGGTACAATAACATGACCTTAGCAGAGACCTAGGGTGTTATTTTTCCTCTTCTGGTTTACAGCTTGAGTAATTGAAATGGGTTAAACTTTCAAGGCAACAGAACAGCTAATTCAAATAGCTGGTTTGTTACAGTCATTATCAATTAAACAAAAGGCTTCCAAGCTCTTTTTCTCATCTGAAGTCTGCACTTGGGCATTAGGGGACTTTTCCACACTTGGAAGTTTACAATGTCCGCTCATCCAGCAAGGAGAGGGTTTGGATAGAAACAGACAGTTGCTTCTATCAGCTGAAGGCATGGCCCATGGAAGAGGAAGGCAGCTCCTGAAGATAGAGAACATGAGAGAGCAGCCATGGGAAGCCCATGGTCCCAGCCTGTCCTTTCAGGTTGTCAGCCTGAAAATAGTAAGAAAACCACCCTTACTTAGAGTTGCCTGCCTAAGGCATGCACCACAGACCAGATAAACAGAGAAAGAGGGATGTTTATATACCTTGGTACTGAATCACTGGGCCTTATGATTCGCAATAACACAGCTCATGCAGTCAGGACCAGCACAGCCTGAGGTGCTGCTGTATTTCCATAGTTCCAGGGGACTGCTGTGGGAGGGGGCACAGCTAGCTAGTGGATACAGAGTTGCAGGGCTGGCAGTACATTTTAGTTTGGTGTAACATATACAAAAGCCTGGATACAGTTTATTCTCAGTGCTCTCTCAGTGTACAGAATGGGAAAAATTAAAGTTATGTAAACATCATCATTTTCCTAGATTGAATAGAATGGAAAATTCTTGTTTCAACCATAAGACTGTTGAGAAAAAAAAAACCAACTCAGATAAGAGCTTTGTCTTAACCTGGTAAGTGAACTGTATTTAGAGACTGACAGATTACTTGTGCTGTTCGAAAGAAACCATTTCTGTGGCAACTTAAGTTTCAAAACAGATTATGCCTGTTAGAGGCGCAGGTTACCTGAGAACTTCATTCCACAATTTTCTTTGTTGTACCATCATAAACAGCCTATCATTCCTCCTCAGAGTCCTCCAAAAAGTAGTCAAGAAGGAAAGAATGGAGTGTTAAAATGATCATTTTAAAGCACAGAGCAGTTCTGTGGTCCAGACTGGCCAACTGCCCCCATGATAAGCTGGATCAGCAGTGCTGAAGGAGATGGACAAGAGGCACTGAGAGTAGGGATGACTGAGGACCTTTCATGATATTCCCAACACAGTGTCTTTTGACTCACCCAGGCTGCACCCTCTTTATTGACTTCTTCCCTTTAGCCTCATCAGATGCATCTAAATCAGGTCTATTACATACCTATTAGGCTGACTGGAGCTAGACTATTTTCTTAATGTATTCAAAATAAGACAATTACGAAATATTTTTTCTTCATTACAGATAGTACAAAAAGTTTCATCTTTTCTTTATAGGCACTTTAAGGTTTCTTTCTTATACGTGGAGTTAGCTGGACACAGGTAATAGGAATGTGTTATCTGAGAATTTTATTCCTGAATTTTCAGTTTTCAAATTGAATTTTCTCATTTTCCACTATTGCAGAGCCAAGATGAAAGTTTCAAAAAACTCTGACAACTTTATCATTCCATGAAGTGATAGAATAAGAGAACTTCTACTGCAGCTGTCATACAGCATCCTATTTTGTGTCCATAAAACTTAATTTCAAAGTTTCCCAATTTCAAAAGTTTATTAGTTTCAAAAACCAATCCCACCACCAAAAAAGAAATCCAACCTATAAGCTTGCTCACAAAAGACACCAGAGTTGAAGACAAGTCTTTCTAAATTACTTAATAATGATTGTACTGACAGTCAAGGGGACTAAAATAAAATATATTGATAGAGGTGTGTATTTCAGATTGAAATACTTCAGGATCTTACAAGTAGAAACATTTTATTGAAATCAACAAAAACATTGAAGAAGGAATTACTTGAATCTTCATTAAAATGTTCATCTTCCTGTAGAGCTTTCATAGAGACTCTCCCTCATTCTAATGCAATAGAAAGGAAAAGGCCTTTCCTGTCCTTGGGCCATATCTATGCCATCCTAGAGGGTTTGGTTGATTCGTTTCCGGTTTTTTTTTTTTCTTTTGTTTTGTTTTGTTTTGTTTTTCTGTTTTTTCAGACGAGTTTGGAAGCATAGGAAACATTCAGCAGTTCAAGTTTATGAGTTCACACCAAGGAAATGCCTCCCTTAAACTTAGAGGAGGTAAACTTAGAAAAGTAAAACTTTCCTACAACAAATAAACTGGCTATATGCACATAATCCATGCAAAGACTTGGAAAAATTACAAAGGACTTCACAAATTATCATTTCTTATCAACCTAAACTGCTACAGTGAGAGTAAATCACCACCACCAAGGACTTGGGTAGTTTATGGACTTGTCTCATAGCTCAAAAATAAAATGTAGTCTGCACAAAGCCATGCTGCTCTCATGTGAACAAGCACACCAGCAAACACAGTTGTACATTGATCAGACTGGCTTACAGGCTGCTAAAGTACATGCACCTTTTTTTTTTTTACCAATGCAAAGACACACCATAGCCTGCAAAACCTCATTAATCAATTTATAGCAGAGAGAGAATCCATATTTGGGTCACTTAATCAGTCAAAAACCAAAAATATTTTTCCACACCAATGCTCAAGATTATATTTGTAAAAAAACTTAGATAACTTCCATTTTACAACAAAAATTATATAAGGGTTTTTGTTTTTTTATTTACAGGAATACAAAATTCAGTGTTTATTATCACAAGTAATAGAAACTTTTAACTGCCTCTACAAAACAGAAGCTAGGTGCAATCTGCAAGAGATGCTTCCATACCAACTTTCATATAAATCAGAAAAAAAATCCCAACCCTCTCACAAGAGAAAATGATCTTGTCTTGGCATCAGAAATAACGTTGGCTTTTTTATTGACTCTGTGAGTCAGATCGCTCAAGAGACTCTTAGCTAAATATGTCACTATTTTCATTAAATATGATTTAAACAATAGGTTAAAGCTAATTGCTGAATTACTAGTAGTCTGCAGATTTAGATGTTGAATCCAAATCTTAAAGTCATAAGAATACCACTAAATCAATGTGCAGATAAAAATGGTGCTTAATGTTGGCAATAAGTTATTAATTGAGAGGGTAGTTAAAAACAGATCTTGGGTAATGGTTTTCCAATAAATATCATAGTATTACATAGATCGGTACTATAGCCTACCAAAGGGCAATTTTTTGACACCATACATAATTTCATTTCCCATAAAT
Organism: Climacteris rufus; assembly: GCA_013398175.1. Taxonomy (NCBI): domain Eukaryota; kingdom Metazoa; phylum Chordata; class Aves; order Passeriformes; family Climacteridae; genus Climacteris; species Climacteris rufus. The sequence goes on from VZRZ01004912.1 coordinate 198,170, forward strand.
CATACAATTGAACCAAGGTCTCTTTTTTGTTCAAAATATGTCAGATCTGGACCTACATGTACCTGTCTTCTTGTTATGACTGAATTTTCTTTAATGAAAACCATTCCATTGCAATGGAAATAATAGTATAGGTTTATTGGAGAGAGGGAGGGATGGTAGAGTAGGATTTATTACTCATCTTCTACTAAAGACTTGATAGGCAAGAAATGTATTTCTTCTACTCCAGAGGCATAACTCTTGGGTTTTGATAATAATCTCAGTAACAGAGTAAGATCTTATTTTTCTAATCAGACAAAAAAAAAAAAAGTGTCAATCTAGAGCTTTTGTTATAGCTACCAATTTACTTTCCAGTTGACATTGTAATGGAGAAAATGCCTGCAGCTCTAGGACTCAGTTTTGTATCTCATTCCACTTGCCAATTTTAGACAACACTTAGGTTCATGCCTAGTTTCTGTTAAAGTCAATGTGAATGTTGTGGTTGACTCCAGTGGGGCTAAAGCAGTATCATTATATACCTTGGTTATCTTTGACACAAGCAAGGTTGCAAATCAGCAGTTGGAAGCACACTGGAGTGTTGCACACACCTGCAGCACTCTGAAATGAAGCCATTTTGGGCTTCAACACCATACTAATATTAAACACCCCACAGCAAATTTACTCTTTCTCTCTCCCACTCTTTCAACTGATCTGTTTTTTGTGCTTAACACCTGCTAAAAAGCCGTGAAAGGTGCTTAATGACACCTATTTAAGTAGAGTACAGTACATTCATCTGAGCAGAATTAATATAAGTCAAGGACTCAGCATCTGTTCAGTTCAGTTTTTCTGGACCTTGAATGATCTCAGGCAAGCAACACTGAAGTGCAACTTATTGAAATGTACCCTCAGTGCTTTACCGTGTCTCTAAAGACTGCCTGGTGTTTCCATTGCAGATATGTTTGACCTGACATATGCAGGTATCAGTTCTACCTTCAGTTTTGAAAATCAGAACAGTTTCCTTATGCAGGTAGCAAGTCTCCAGCTCAGTGCAGAGAGAAGGCAATCACTCATTGTTCTGCTTGTAGGAGGAATTTCACTTCAGGCTGGATGAATTTCAGGGACACATTTATCAGTGCTATAATGCACACACCTTCCTCTTAAATCAAGGACATCGTGCCTGCTTAGACACAGTGAATTTAACTTTGTGTTCAAGTGACCTTTATTTCTAACAGCAGGTGGTATGACAGAGCAGGTCAGCTTGCCTGCATGATGAACAGGCTTCTGACTAGATGACTTACTTCCAAAAATCAGTCTGGGGAATGGTGACAAAGAGCAGCAGCACTCTGCACACCTGTAGTGCTGTTATTTTGGAAAGTTTTGGTGTTGTGTTTAAGCAAGCCTTTTACCTAGACACAGTCAAATACCTGTCTGAAGCCAGCGAAGTTCATGAAGCATTTTCTCGGGATGAGTGGAAAGAACAAGTAACATACCTCTATATAGGTAGATTACTGCAGGTAGAGCTATTACACTGGGCAATAGGCAGTAACACAAGAAATATTGCAAGAACTAGAGGATCCTTAGTGGCAAAGCTGGCATGGGTTTTGTTGTTGTTTGGAATTAGTTTGTTTGTTTTAAATCAGCTATGTTTTCCTTGGCAAGAAGAAATAAACAGCTTGAAAATCCCCTTCCCCACAGCACACAATGGACTGATGGAGAACACTTGTGCAATCAGAATATCTGAGTATTCCTCGCATTTAACAAGGAAATGAAAGATTTTACATTTTTCTTACAGGAAGGAATCAACTGAACTGATACATCTTGCAAGTTCTTTAATAATTGCTGTTTGTGCCAAAACAGACAAACAATAGGCAAATTTGTGCAAAATTTGACTGTACCAAATAGGCACAAACACAACAACCCTGAATGCCTTGCCTGCTTCTGAAACATCTATATTCAGTAAAATCTTCCCACTACTGCAATTAAGTCTCTTCTTTGTTGAAAAGGCAGATGCCAACTCTACTGTCTGGTAGATCTGTCAAGTCCATGCTCAGTCTGACAAGTTTTACTTTCTCTCTGGCAGAATGAAGATTTTTGACTCTACAGTCCTTACACCCATTTATCAGATGAGCCTTTCACTACTCTTTAACCTCTGCAACCAAAGCCTTTTGCAGCTTGGATTACAGCTAGGGGTGGAAACCTGTAAAATCTGCATAACCAAGATAAACATTATGAAATTATCTGAGTTTTAATATTCTGCAATATTGTCTAGAATACAAAGGAATATTTTACACCCTTACATGCTAGTTGTTTTTACCATTTACATTTCAATATAAACTAAAGACACGGTGCATCAGCTCTCTTCTCCTTATGAAGCTCCTTTGGGATGCAAGTCTATAACACATAGCTGAGACTAACAAACACAGGGAGCCAAAACATAATGTTTTCATTCCCCTGTCTTCCTCCAAGCTATCCAACCAATTATTCTGATATAAGGAATCAGCAATGGGGAGAACTGCTAGGAGACAACACAAATTGCTGCTCTTTAAGATGAATATGACCAAAGAAGCATCTTTTATGGTATGCTCTTTGAAATAACCTAGATTCCTTCATTCAATGATTCTGCCATACAGCTCTGAAAATATTTCAGGGTCCATCCTGCAAGTTTTGCCCTGGGACAAAACTCAAAAATTGCTAAAAAGAGACCTATGATAGGAGGAAGAAATAATGGACTGACATGAGTACAGTTGCTTGGTTTCCTTTCCTTCTAAACAAAAGAATAATGTATACTGGAATAACCCCCTTTTATACTGTTACAGCTACTTCCCCTTTACTGTTCTGTAAAAGTTTTTAAACTAATGAATATGCACACCAACAACCAAAAAAACCAAAACAGAACCCCCCCAAAACCAACCAACCAACCAAAAAACCAAAAAAAAATTCCATCCAAACAAACCACAACAAAAAAAACCCACCCCAAAATTAGTCAGCAAGATATCTGGGACTGTTTTCATTGAAGCCAGTTCTTAAATTTTACCAGAATAACCACCAGCAACCAAACCAGAGTACAAACGTGTATGTGAAATGCCCAGAAGACATCATAGAGAAAATAAACACAGCTCATACTGCTAAATCACAAATACACTGGGATGAAAGAAGCTTGCTCATGCATGTTTCTTGTATCTGCTTTCAGAAGTTCTGGACTTGTTTCCAAATGGATACTCATATCCCTTCGAGGACTGGCTGGGTTCATGAAAAAGCTGTGGTCAGCATCCAAGCCCGTGACTGCAGAGCTCAATTCTAACAGATGCTGAATGCCATCTGCTTTCATGGGCATCAACCAGATGACACATAATACACAATGCAGGTAGAAGGTCCTCCAACTTTTCCATGCTGGAGAGTACTTATACAATAAGTACTTATACTGTATAAGCTCTTGTAATAACTATTCATAACATCAGTTCCCTAGGGACTGCTACATTAAACCAGTTGAAAATAGTACACCAGGACAGGGTGGAGAAAGTTGCAATAAAAATATCCTAGCCATAGTGACTGTCAAACCTTTTAGGATATAACACTTTTAATGAATATTTTAAAAAGACTTCATGTTTTGATTGGGGTCCTCTTCGGCAGTTGCCCAACATTTTTGGATGAGAAAGGTTATTTACGATTGAGGAATATTTTTTTCTGAACATGAGTTATTGTTTGTTTTGCTATCATTGCTTACTGTTTAGAAAAGAAAATGTCAAATTACTGAATGTAGCATAATGATCTGTTGTGATGGGAGAAGCAGGAGGAGAAGGTGTCTGGGCAGGAGTACAGTCTTGCCTTATACATGATGGACTCCATGGGCTTGACGCTACTGAATCTAACATTTTACCTTAGCTCTTACCTTGTTCTTTAGCAGCTCAATGTAATCTATAAAACATAGAATATGTTAAGTTTATTTTAGTTCTACCTTTAAAATTTGAAGAAGCACACTGCTTAATAGCAATCATGACTTAAAAGGGACCAGTTTCTTTGAAAGGCTTTTTACAATTTTCCTCACACATTGAAATGTAAAAATCAAAGTATCAACCTGTAGTTTAAGCCCCTCTTTTTCTTTATGGGACCAACTCTGCTGCTGAGTATCTTTCTTACTGACCTACAGATTTCTCTAATGGAAGGACAAGGACTGAAAGCAATATTTGCTACTGTATTAGTCCTTAACAAATTAAAAAACATTTCTGAATGGAGTGCACAGTTCAAGAACTTCATTGTTCAGGCATGAGCCATTCCCTATAAACATTTGGAAACACTTTCATCAAAATTATTTCCCCACCAAAGAGGACAAAAGGAACTATAGTTCTTTATGATCTTTCTGGAATTGTGTATTAACTTTTTGTTGTAGTCTGCTGTTCTGAATAGCAAAAGGCAATGCTGCTTTTTCAGACACACCAATCTTGCAATCCCCTACAAGCGCAAAACTTGAAGGCACAGAGAATCCATATCACCCCTCATAACTCTCAAATTTTTCTATTGCTATTTCCATTACCAGTCCCCATTCCAAGCTCTACAGATCAGCAGTAAAAGTTCATGCTAGGTTGAAATTTGTCCTGTGAGGTTTAAGGAACCCAACAGCTATTTTCTTTTTTGCTACAAAATTCTCAGTTGTAGGAGACAGAGAGGATTGCTTGCACATCCGCAAAATAGGTAAAGAATCTAATGCCTGCAGTGGTACCAAGCAATTTGTCCATGAGAAATAATTGTTCTGTTACTCAATATTTGTCTCTTGAGCTGGTTGACCTAAATGGTCACAATTTTTGCAACACAGATTCCTTTCAATGGAATTTATCTTCTAAAATTGATTAAATACAGCAAAAACTGGCATACTAGACAGACCATCATTATTAGCAATGCAACTGTATTATTTTATTTGCCTAGAGAGACTAAGAAGTACTGATCCATTATTAACTCTGACACACCTCTGTAAATTCAGAATAACTCTATTGGTACCATTGATTTCATCCACAGGAATTACACTCTTGGGAAGGGCAAAAGAACTTGGCTACATGATTACAAAATTCAGCAATAAGTGGGATCTTTTGAGAGCTAACCCCGTAATAGGAAGACTGTGCAACTCTGTTCTGCTCCTAGTATGGGATAAGAAATCATATGCTTCAGATTGGTAACGGGTCTGCCAGGCCTCTCCAGCACACTGGGAGGAGGAATGCTGGTGCACCTCAACACACTCACTCCCTCAAAGCTGCCAAGAAGTGCAGGGTTAGAAATCACAACTCCACAAGCGTGTCTTCCTCTTGGCTCTCAAGGATTGCTCCTCAGGAAATAACAGAAGTGTAAGAGACTGCAAAAATCAGTTCTGTGAGTAGACAATCCAACTACGTATTTGGCTGAGTATTTTTCATGTTCTATGAAGCCCCTGAAATGCCATATTTGAGAGATGAGGAGGTTGTAAGGAATATTTGCCAGACAATCTCTGCAAATAATAAGAGAGCACCAGGCTCTGGTACATCCTTAGTTTCTGCTGGGACCCAGACCATAGCAACAGCACACATTTTAGAACAGATGACACAACCCAAGCTGAGTGTGAAACTCCTCACCATCCTCTTTTTAGAAAAAGGTACAAGATGCTTAGGGCTAAGAAGAAAGAAGGAGAGAGAACGAATGTGACTTAATGAGAAGGACACTCACAAGTAGAGTTCCTAGTACATCTCCTGGAATACAGAAGCACAGGATTTCAATCCCATGTTTTTATCAGTATTTGGATTTTGGGGGTTTTCATTGGTTCATTTGTTTGACTTTCAGTTCTATTTTGTGGGTTTTTAAAGCTTATTTTATTTTCCCTATTCTTCTCTTTTGAAGAAAAAGTAATTTAAAATATATGAATTACAAAACAGGTTAGGAAGAAGACACAGAAAACCAGTGATATAAATTGGTGAACTAAAGACACATCTCGAAATTAAAGATTTAACAACAGGAAGAAAGAAATCAAATAAACTGCAGTGCAAACATGAGATGTCAGTTCCAGTTTGAAGTCTGTTTTGTAGCACAAATGTTTAAACAGATGAAATTTCTAAAAAAGAGAGAAAAAAAGAGAAAGAGTCACATTTAGACAGGCTGAGAGAAAAATGTGTTAATTATCTGATAACAATATTCTTCAGAAAAATAAGAAAACAACATGATCTTAAGAGTATGTTTTGCAGTCTTCACTATAATACAAAACAACATAAAAATAACTAAATAAATAAAAAGTCCAAACCTCCAAACAGAAGGAAGTTCCTCCAGCTGAATGCTGCGGTCTATGGGCAGAAAGTTGCTGCTAAGGGGTTGTAGTCTTCTGAAACAAACTTCTGTGATATTTACTATAATTTCCCTCTTTTGAGAGCCAGGCCAATATTATATTAATAGAATCTCAATGCAGTGCAGTGCATCTTATTAAAACAAGCTAAGCTTTTCTAAAGAGACCTATTAAAATTTTTCCTTACTATGATTACAAGATTACTAATGTTTTCTGCCTTCATTGTGCAATAGTTAAAAATTAAAAAAAAAGAAGGAATACCCTGCAAACTCCCATGGATCAAAGGAAAACACAATTTAGAATCTGCAATGAGTGATCTATTTTATTCTGGTTCTTGCAAAGTTACACCTATAAACCTGCCTGGGCAGCTTAACATGCAAAAACCCAGCTGTACTGAAAATTTACCAAAAATCTTTATCAGAATAAGCTTGCATGGCTCTGCAAAGCACATTCCCAATTCTTTTCTTAGCCATCACTGCTGGAAGAGATCTGAGTTGTCATCAATGTTGTGATGTTTATTTTTTTCTCTATCGCAAGGCTAGAGCCAGCCCTAACCTGATGGCAAAGTTGTGCCCAAATTACTCCAGCCTCAGCAACTCAGTTCCACAGTTTATCACCATGGGAAGCAGGGAAATGAGGGGATGACTAAGTTGCTAATGCCAGTTGATTAGCTTTACATCCTGCAGGTACATCAGCAGCTGAGTCAGAGAGGCAGTGACCATTACAGCAATGCAGGTGGCCCACTTGCCGTTCCATTTCAGCCTGCCACAGCTGGTTTGGAGCACTGCGGGCTCCACCAGCAGCACTTCCCAACACACCCTGTGATGGCAATGGAATGCATCATTTTCAACTGCAATTTCATTATAAATTTGGCACCTATTATAGAGGGATACTGCTGGCAAACTGCTCCTTCTCTGAATCCCACTCCTCCCTCCCCAAAGACAGTGTGTGGAATTCACCTTCTCCTCCTGTAATTAGCAGGAAAAGAACAATTAGTCAACATATTGCAGCTTTCCACAAAACGACTCAGAAGCTGTGACTTTAGTGACACTTGACTTAAAATGTGGGGGCAGGTCTGCACGTAGGTAGGATCTGCAGTTGCCAGCAGAGAAACAAAAGAGTGTTGAAATAGGCAAAAATACGTGTTAAAAAAAAAAGATGGAATCAGTACTTGCACAAAATGAAACTGCAGTAACTTATACCAAACAACAATACAGAGCAAAAACTGTACACAAATGAATAGCTTTACAGTGTGAAATAAATAAAAATATGTTCTCATGCAGTTGCTTTAATCACAAGAACCAGATTCTCAGATATTTCACTCTCTCTCTTTTGTCTAAACAGTGATCAATCTACCAGACCATGCTGGTGAATTTTGCCGCAAGCATCTGTACCTCGTCCAGGACACAAGTGGTTACATCACAGTTGAAAAATACCCTTGTCAGGAATACTATGCCTTCATAAAATGAGGGCAGAGAAAGGCTTATTCTGGCTATGAGACATTTCTAGGTGTGTAATGGAGATAATGGTGTGATCACTCCCTACTCCAGGTCATAATCCAGTCTCTTGCATCATTTAGGAAAGAGTCATTTGAGGCAAATGGTAAGAAGTTACTGCTCCTGAAAGCAGATACTAACTACCACCAGTGAACTTGGGGAACATCTGTGTGATTTGTTTAGATGTTGACAGTGGTTATGTCGGTACCTGGGGACACCTGTCTACAACTGCCTATCTGCAACCCAGTTTTAGAACCTATTTACTGGAAGACAGAGCCCTCTCCAATACACTGCAGATAAGTTACAGAAAGTAGTGAAGGATCTTTAGCTTATTTCTGCCCAGCAACAAAAGGCAAGCTGCCATTTAACATCCTGCACTGTGAGACCAGGACAGAGTAGCTTTATTGGCTCCCCTGTTACTGTAATGGAACCATGCTCCACTTATTCCCCAAGTTCTGATAATGCAGAGGTTTTAACACCTCATTGCACCGCAGAACCAGGTCTGATACCAGCACCCTGCACTCTCCAGTGCTCCAAGAGGCTCAGAAAAAGAGGATTTTTACAAAGAGGTCTGATCTCATTGTCACCAAGAATCAAAGAATTTACACTAAGGGTATATTCATTTTAATAGGATGAGTATTTGACATCAGATTTAGTATTTTAAGAACCGAGCATCCTCTTTGAGTTCTAAATAGTCATCCAAATATTTATCCATGTGAGCAAGCTTGATCATTTTCATAAACTAGTATAGTCAACAGGAAGAGTTTCTGAGACCTCTGAAAGAACATATATGATAAGCCCAAATAGCTGAATAATTCTTTTTAGAAATAAAAATGTGCACATAAGGGATCAAATTGACGGAATTTTGTGTGGCTGAGTGTTAGGTAAGACCTAATTCTGCATGACTGATTGTAGTTTGGTACAATTGAGTGGACATAAGTTCTCAATGCTGCAGAATGAAATATTTCCCCTATTCATCACAAAAAAAAAAACCTGTTTTTAAAAATGCCTTATTTAACTTTATTTCTTCTGAAGTGTGAAGTTTAGAGCAGTATAATACCAAGACAGAGTTTCTAACTCTCCTCTCCTTCCCTAAAAGTTTAGATACCTAAAATAAAACAGTATAGTGTTCCTCACTAAGGAATAAAAGATATTAACCAGCACTTCCAGAAACTTCACTTTAGAATACTTTTTCCCACAGATCCAGTAAAACCGTGCTTGTGAGACACTAATTCACTGTGATTACATCTCACCTAATTAGATATCCAGGCTTATCACCTCCTTTAAATAAGCAGTCAGAGCTATGTGTGCTGTTTTCAATGGCTCTGCAGACATCTCCACAAATGGGATTTTGGTGTCTCAGCTGTCCGAATTCCCTTCCCGAAGGTTTGGTTCCCAACCAACACAACTTCCACTCTTTTTCCACAACTTCCAGTGTCCTGATGCTGTCCTTCAAAGAGGCCTAACAGATGCCGAGGGCTCAGTTCAGTTACCTAACTCAGGCACGAAGTGTCCCCTGTACAGCATGCTGGAATTCCACAGGGGCAGTTGGACAGGACAAAAAGGGCTCATGCACTACTGGAGCAGCAGGTAGAGAATAAGGTATATCACAGAATCATGGAATCATTTAGGTTTGAAAAGAGCTCTTAGATCATCGACCCCAACCATTAATCCAGCACGGCCAAGTTCACCACTAAACCATGCTGCAGGTGTCACATCTACGCCTTTTCAATACCGCCAGGGATGGTGACTCAACCACTTCCCTGGGCAGTTCTTCCAATACATAGCATCCCTTCTGGTGAGTAAGGTGTATACTAATATCCATCTTAAACCTTTCCTAGTGTAACTTGGAGACATTTTCTCTTGCCCTATAACTGTTACTAGGGAGAAAACAGAGCACATCTCAAATGGCATTAACTCACACATGTTTAGGTCAGTGAACTGAGCTCATGGCCTTTACTAAAGATGCAAGGGAAAAAAACACCCCAAGCCACAAAAACAGTAGCTCTTTATGTTGGTTGGAGCAAAATAAAGGGGTAAGATTTAGACAAAATAATGCTTATATACATTTAGATGGACCAGTTTTCTTCTTTCTCTGAGAGCTGGATTCATCCACACACATGGCTTCTCCAAATCCCAATTTGGCTTCTCCAAATCCATATTCTCTTCCCCTTGGTAGAAATTTAGAAAAGAATCTCTCTGGTGTGAAAACACATTCCCATGTTGTACTCTCCTGTGAGGATATGTTCATGCCTTTGAATTTTCCATTAGCAAGTCTCCTCCTAATCACCTTCCTCAGGCAAGAAATGTCCTTCTCTCTCTGTGCTTTGTATCTGCCAGCCCTGGAGTTCAGATGTAACAAACTGGTTTACCCTCTAGTTAGCAACCGTCTCTGTCCAAGAGAGCTTCATTTCATTCAATGATCATTGAAAATTTAATGGTCTTCAGCAATTAGCCCAAGATGAGGGACTAGAAGTTTTGCTGGGATTTTCTCAATATGGAGGTGAAGGAAAACAGAGAAGGCAGCTGTCTCTCACATTAAAAAAAGCTCACAGCCTGACCTACAAATATATCGAGTCTCCAGTATCAAATCTTAATTGTTCGCAGCCAAATTTCCCAAACTTTTATCACGTTTCATGAAGCTAGTCTCATTATAAATGTCAACTACAGATTGTATTCTGTGCACATGTATATATATGTGAATACCCAGCTCCCTACTAAATGTCATTCATCCACTTTTAGAAACACTTATATTCAAAATTATTCAGATTTTTGTAAGTGCCTTATGACAAGGGAACTTGTACTCTTATGTCAGGTGCCACTGACAATCCTGCATCTGTCATTAGACTGTTTGTTTGGTAATTATATGTGGCAATAGGCTCATCTCCTGAAACATTTTCTATGTAGCTCACAAACCAGACTGAAGTAGGGGGGCTTTGGTGCAGAGAAGTGAGATTAAAAAAAAATATCTATTTGAAACCGTTTTTCCCCAAGCTCTAAATAAAAGATAAATGCAAACCATAGTCCATCTGTGCATGCAGAACCTTTCAAAGTATTTGTTCTGTTCTTTATGTATTGCCATTCCAAATAATTAAGCTAGAGATGGCTAATTGTGGCAGTATGTTTATTACCAAAAAGATTGAGGTTTTCCCCCCACAATTTTACATGTTATATACTATATACTCCCTGGCCAAGAGGATCTTTTTATTCTGTGTTTACAAGTCTATCATCATGGCAACCTGCTCCACAACTAGAGTTCCTACATGTTGTAGTCATAAAAATAATCAAGATTCCTGACAGAAGACAACCCACTAAAAGCCAATTTTGCTTGCACTGAAGTCAACAGCATTCAGTAGCTACTTCAGTAGGAACAGAATCTCATCCCAAGTTATGAAAAATTCCTGCCATCAAAATATACCACTTTGTTCACATACAAAATGCAAGTAGAGACCCTCTTTTCCAAAAGCAAGCATAGAGCTGCACTCAGAACACAGAGCAAAGGTCTCAGCATGGAGCCAGAAAGACACAGAAGCTGTAGAAAGTATTTCAAGTTCATTAAATATCCCTAGGATGCAATAGCACAGTGCAAGCCAAGAAAATAAATGTTGACACAAAGAAAGCTAGTTTTACATAATTACTATTAATTGTGAAGTTCCTCCTGGGCAGCAAACGATAACAACTTTAACACCAGGACAAATGTAATTGCTTTGACTCAACATCCCAGCAGTATATCCAGAACCTAAAAACCCAAACCAAACCAAGAACAAACCAACATCACAACCACCTGAACACAACTACTTGAAAGAGGTCTTTATTTTATTTTAGATCATTAGCCTGCTTAGTCTTTCTAAAGATTCCATTTATGCCTCATACTTTAGCATTTAACATGTAGGCTGGGTACTCTTTACTAATTTCTATGTTGACCTAAATGGATTTATTTGCTCACCTGTCTTTTTCACCGATTTTGTACCATTACTCAAATCAGGACAGATGGAACTTTCAAACACACTTTTGTGCTCCAAAATTGCCTTTAAAAAGCTCTTTCTCTTAAAATATTACTGGATGTTTTGTTTATGGTGACACAAAGTCTTCAGTGTTTTGACTCTTCATCCTATTTCTTCAAATTTCTTGAGACATTCAGTCACAAAATTAAACACCACCACCAAAAAAAAGGTTTACACTCACTGAAGTCTCCTGGAAAATTAGACAGATCTAGTACAACAACACTGAACTGACACTTGTAAATTCTGAGTAATTCCCATGAAACCATGTGAATTACCACAAACTTACTATAAACCTGCTATTTCACAAGTCCAATGGGGTAACCAATCTCAAAATGCAAGAAATCAGAACATTTACTCAAAACCTACAAATTGTCTAAAATCTGAGGTTTTGTTCCTGGTAAATTACTGCTCCTGCTCTGAGAAGATGTACTTTACTGTTGCTGACACCAGCTTGCTAGCACAAATCTCCTCAACTGGAAGTCAGCATTTATAACTAAAATAACTAAAGTTGAATATGTCAAACTACAGAGGAAAAGAAAATAGCACTGTTTCCAGGTTAGTTTTGCTTATATTAAATATTTGATGATGTAATGCTGATGGAGGAAATAATTATATTCTGTATTTAAAAGAAACTGAAAACAAGAAATAAGTATAGGCATCAAGTTAACCCACAATGTCTCATTAAGAAATGCACTTTAAAGATAAAATCTTGTCGGGCCAGCACTTCACCTGTTCTGCCAGACAGCTTATAAACAGCTTCGTTCATCTTGAAATAATTTCTAGAACATAAACTCCAGCCAATATTGCAATACAGTCAGTAAACATGTGTCTTCAAGCCGTGTTATTTGTACTCTGCTCTCTTCCTCTGTACGCTCCCTATGAGAGAGATGTTTAGTATATATGGAGCAGGAAGCCTGACAAATTGCAAAGTCAAAAGCACCTGGATAACTCATTAGCACCATCAGAGTTCTAGTCAGGTTTTGCTATTCAATTTTTTTAAGCAGATTTTCTAGTGATTGTCCCTGAAAGAATGAAATACAGAAGGTACACATCAAAGAGCGGAGAAGAGGTTTACAATGGTGTTTGCTGCTTATAAAATTAACAAGCAGACAAATACATTAACTGTACCAGGGAAGTGGTTGAGTCACCATCCCTGGAGGTATTTAAAAGATGTGTAGACGTGATGCTTAGGGACATGGTTTGGTGGTGGACTTGGCAGTGCTGGGTTAAGTGTTGGACTCGACGGTCTTAAAGGTCTTTTCCAATGGAAATGTTTCGATGTTTCTATGAACCAGGCGGCTGGAAGAAAAAACCTTCCCAGCTATGTGAAAACAGACATCAGCATGACTAAGCAGAGATCATAAATGACCTTACTGGGCTGACACGCTGGCGTGTGTACTTGACAACATTTGGGAGTTTGGGTGGGTTTCATGTGAAAACCGGGAAACAACCAGGGAACAATGATTAACCGCGCCCTCTCGTGGTCACACCGCATAACAACCAGAGACCGCGGGATTCGCTTCGTGGTTATGGGGATATTAGAATCTCTGAAGCAGTAGTTCTTAGAAGATGACAAATAGGCTTAAAAACAGTAGCGCTTAACCTCATTCTCCTTTTAAAACCCCTCAATTTTTACTACACAATTAGACGACTATTCATTTATTTTTATACGCCTAAATATGCCTTAGAAATCTCAGCTGATAAAGCAACATGGCAGCAAGAACAACAAAAATCTCCAAACCCAAAATATGAAGTGCATATATCCGGAGTAACAAAGAACGGGGATGGTAAAACACTGGATGCCCTTTTAAAGACACAGCACTGAGTGAGAAATCTTTGGCACTGGTTTGGAAAAGATATACTCACCTGCCCTTTCTCCTGATAACTTGGAAGCATCTCATTGAAAGGGAGAGCTGCGTCTTGTCTGATTTTACCCCATGACAGTCCAGATGTTAATGAGCCTAGAAAATATCTCAGTCTCGAAAATCGTCATATTCGGGTAAAAAATGAATTTAAAAAAAACATCGATAGCGGAAATTAACTCCTTGTACTTAGTGCAACCAAGCGAAATCAAAGATTTCGAGTGCAGACAGGGTCGCGGCAGTTCATAATTGCTTAGATCTTGTGGACAGGTATAGGACTCAACACAAAAAGCTGCAGGAGCGGGGGTCTGAGACTGGGATGGGCAGAAGCAGGGAAGAAGGGTCTGCCCAATGCACCTGGCTCTTCCTGGTGTACATACACTATCTGAGAAGGAAAAAGAGAAGAGTCTCCCCATGCAGCTGTGCACGGCGGAGGGCCGGGGCGGCCGGGCTGTGACAAGAAACGTGGGTGTTGCTGGGCAGCCCGGCGCCACAGCCCCCGCTGCCGCCCTGCCCTGCCGGGCACCGGGAGCCGGGGCCGCCTGCATCCCCGGCAGGCAAACGAACGAGCGGGAGCGACAGGCGCTGGCTGTCGACTGCCGCGAACAAGGACCGACCTGCACCGTGCTCAAACGCTTCACTTCGAGCTTTTTTTGAGGGGGCAAAAACGCCCACGAAGTGTTACTTGCGTTTGGCGGACAACTCCGACCAAGCGCCGCTTGGCGGGGCGGGCAGCGGGGCTGGCGGGGCCGGGCCCCGCGCGGTGCGGGCACCCTCTGCCGGAGGGGTCGCGGAGGG
>VZRZ01004912.1:213067-244314 GCA_013398175.1 Climacteris rufus
GTTCCCCTCCTCCGTCCCGCCCAAGCCATGAACTTTGGCCGCGGTCCCTCGGTGGTGTTGAACGTCGGGGGCACCCGGTACTCCTTCTCCCGGGAGGTGCTGAAGGATTTCCCGCTGCGCCGGGTGAGCCGCCTGCACGGCTGCCTCTCGGAGCAGGACGTTCTGGAGGTGTGCGACGACTACGACCGGGAACGGAACGAGTACTTCTTCGACCGGCACTCGGAGGCCTTTGGCTTCATCATGCTGTACGTGCGGCACGGCCACCTGCGCTTCGTGCCGCACATGTGCGAGCTCTCCTTCTACAACGAGATGATCTACTGGGGGCTGGAGGGCTCCCACCTCGACTACTGCTGCCAGCGCCGCCTCGACGACCGCATGTCCGAGACGTGCACCTACTACGCGGCGGAGGAGCCGAAGGGCGGCCCCGAGGGCAAGGGCCGCCGGCCGCCGGGAGCCGAGGGCGGGAAGTGGCTCGAGAGGATGAGGAGGACTTTCGAGGAGCCCACGTCTTCCGTGGCCGCCCAGGTCCTGGCCACCGTCTCCATCCTCTTCGTCATTGTGTCCATGGTGGTGCTGTGTGCCAGCACCTTGCCCGAGTGGCGGGCGCCGGAGAATCGCAGCGTGGAGGAGCAGAGCAGGTACACAGCAGAGTCAGTGAGGGAGCCCTCAGGGTAGGAGGATCCTTTATTTTCCCGCTGTCCGGTCCCCGTGTGTCCCGTCCAGTGTGTCCTTCCTGCCTCTTGTCTTGACGGTCCGTGGCTGTAGCCGCCGCCGGCGCAGATCATCTGCGCTCCTTGAAACCCCGGCCCTGAGTTTGGGGGCCGGGGAAGGATGTCGGGGTGTCGGGGGAGCGGCGCTGCCCCGCAGCTCCGGCTCCCACCGGGCTCTGCCGGGCGCCCGCGGCCCCTAGGGCACGGGCCGGGCAGGGGATGCCCGGAGCTGCCGCGGGCTCTGGTCGGGGCAGGCTGGCAGCGGAGCGGGGCCATCGGAATACGGCTCCTATTCGCAGTAAGGGTGCCTCTCTCCGTGCAGGAGCTTCGAGCTCTTATTGCTCCCCTTTAAGGAGCCACGGGACCACACAGAGAACTTCAGACACTCAGAAAATCAATTTAGACCTTGCGATTGTGGGGAGAAAAAAAACCAAACCGACAAAAAAAAAAACAAAAAAAAAAACAAACAAAACAAAATAATACAATCCCCTCGTCTTTTCCTTGGGGAAAAGTCCAATCCTGTAAGTACTCTGCACGTATTTGTACAGGTCCTTCTGCTGGACCAAATCCAGTGCCTGTTACTATTCTGCTCCGGTAAAATCTTGTATGTGGGAACAGCCTTACCCCCCCGCCCCTTTCCATCTCAGATTCTCTACGTGGGGAACACAGGGGATGATCAAACTGCACATTTTTGCTCTTGCAAATGCGTCCTATAAGCGCCCCAGTGTATGAATGTAACAGATGTTTAAATTTCCTTCAGACAAAACGTGTGTAAGCATAATAGACATCGCAAAACAGTTGCAGAAAACAGGGCACAGGGTATAAGGCTCAATCCCGAGCCTTACTAGTAAGAAAAACCCTTTCTCATCTTCTTGTGACCTCAAATTAGGGTTACATTGATGCAATTCTGCTGACTTCAGTATCATTGCCCTCACCCTCCTGCTTCCCTTTCTCTCCTGCTTCCGCTCTCCTGTTCCCTAGAGAACAAAATTGAGACCAGTCTCGGAGAATTTCTCCCATAAATAAGACTGACATGCAAAGAAAGAAGTAAACATTTCTGGTATTTGCTAGCTTCTCCCTTCTTTTAAAACAGAGAGGATATTCAACAAAAAGTTTTCAGCTTCTACTCCTCTAAAAGGGCACTACAGTGAAATTGCAGCCTTGTCATTATGAAATCATCATCTTTTACCATAGAGTTAATTGGAATGTGATATATTATATCTTGGGAGCCAGATTAATTCCTTGGAAAGTATTTTCATAGTTTCCATTAGCTTAATGGAAAACTGCACCTGTATTTCTCATTGTAGTTTTGCCAAAGAATTAATTGTATGAACAAAAAGAAAGCAGATGCAGTTTGAGAAGCTGATGATTCCCGCTTAGATTCAGATATGTCAAAAGTTGCTCTTGCAGGTTCTTCCATTTAAAAAGCCTTGCTTAAGCTTTGCAAGGTTATTTCAAAGAGTAGGTGCTCTGGGTGACCTCTTTGTACAGCAGCAAATTGCTGAGATACTCTCAAGAGGCACAGGAAAATAGATGCAACACTACCATAGCATTAACCACATCAGGCATGTCTTTGTTCGCATCTTCATGGGTGGGAATCAACAACAAGCTTTGTCTTACTGAGAGAGTTCAGCTTGCAGAGGAACATGGCATATGACATGTAATTTTTCTTTCATAGTGCCTTTGTCTTTAAGAACATAATTTTACTCTTCTGAACGATTGCATGTTGTACACCAAGTATTAGAAGGATTATGTCCTAAGTACCTGTAAGGTGCAGTATAGCCAAGCACTTCCCAGGGCAGTGAAGGCTGCTTTTCAAGTCAGAAGGACCACTACCAATGATGGGGTGAGTTTCTTCAGTACCAGCTGTAGTACTCTGTGGTATTGCAACAAAAGACAGAGATAACTAAAAGTTGCAGCTGAACAGTTTCTAACAATCTCACAAAAGTCTGTCACATATAAGCACCAGTACAGGCTGCTTCATCTAACCCATGTACTCTCACTGCACAGGAATTGATCCCAATCTGATAGCAAACACATGGAAAACAGACACAAATGCGTGCCTCTCTGTCCACAGGTGACCACCAAAGTGCAGCCACTCATCTCTTTTTTGCATATGCTGCATCATTGCTAAAATGCCTGTTATAGCTGGGGAAAATAGTGTGTTAGCTACTTTTAAGTGAGTGATCCAGCTTAGTTACCACTACTCACACATGCCACAGGATTGGACCTAACATGCCCAGTTGTCATCTGACTTTACTTCCCTTCGTTTGCTTATGTTTGCCTTTGTTTGTAGCTATTCCATTTAGAAGTAGTTAGGTTTTCAAAACCTAAGTAGCTGAGTGGCTTATTTGAAAGCCTGACCACAGAAATCACATAGAGGTGTCTGGGACTACATACTCTGGCAATACTGTCCATCTTAGGTGAGAAAGCTTCAAAAAATCTGTCCCCTTGTTTCTGATATATTTAAATCTTTGAAGCCAAATTCTGTCTTTTGTTTATTAAACTAAGTTCCTCATTAAAATAAAGAAATTCTATTCAACATAGTAAAAACTTAATTTTTTTGCTAAGATAATTTGTTACATTAACGCTATACAGGAGTTGTGACTTACATGGCCCTGTAATTATTAGTATGAAGATTTTACATTATTCCAAAAATGTATTTTGAAAAGTTTTAGGAGTGAAAATTGAATGAGCTAATATAGAAATCCTTAGGCTGTAGATTTGGATGTAATCGATTATTCAATTCAGCATAAGCCACTGAGGTGAGGTGAGAACTACCTCAGGAAACACAGCAACTCTGATATTTTCAGTGTCTCACAACCAGCCCCCTTGCCCTTGCCTCAATACATTACATATTGAAGAAAGGTGCCACATGGATAATTTCTGTGGCTGATTCCTATGGTAACCACTCCCAGAACTGCTTTGGACAGCTGTAGTGAAAGCTGCTTACTGGCAGCTGGAGTGTGTCTCCAGCTTACCTGGACATCATCTCAACAAGTGAGGGGGACTAACTCAGCCTCTTTAATGAGGTTTGCAGCGAGGGTTACTGGGACTGCCAGCTCATACCAGCTGTGTTTGTTTTTCTTGTATGAACACCTCTTCAGCAGAAGAGGAATTGTGTCCACCAAACTTTTCTCAGAAACCACTACCTTGTTATGCCTTTTCATGGTGCCCACTCTCTCAAAGGGTGAAGAGCCTATGGCTATTTCTGATTTTTTGGGACAACCCCTCTGGAGGGCAACAGCGAAGTCTACAAGTAAGCTTTTTTCAAGGAGAGAGGGATGGGAAATCTGACCTCAGAATTTCACAGATATTACAGACACTGAAATACGATTCCCTGATTGCAGAGTGATCACCTTTTCCAGGCCTGTTCTCAGGATGAGGGATGAGTTATTAAATGTATTTCATTTTAAGATTTTTGCTCCCTTCCCTGCTTGGCAAGTTCCACTTATCAGAGCTGAAGATTTGCATTAGATTTGCAGAGTTTAGGAGCAGACAGCAGGAATGCCTTCTGTTGCTTCTGGCAGTTTCAAGTCATCTTTGCTGTCCTCTGAACTGTGCCAACAGATGCACAGTGTGAGTCTCTGCTCAGGGACCTGTCCATACACTGATTGTGAGCGTAATCTTCTAGGGAGCGCTTCTCAAGCCTGTAACAGGAAATCATTTGAAGCTGCTTAACTTACTGCCAGCACAGTTCTATCTACCTGCCTTGAAACTATTTTTCTAATGCTAAATACAAGTAGCTTGTTAGCACTAGACTGTTGTCCCCTTTTTGCTTGATAATCATGATTAAGTTTGTACTGAAATAATAACTGAGCTAACAAGTCTATATGATTGCTGTGTTCTTAAGCAACAGCAAATAAACACAGTAATTTCTCCAAACAGCATCTCTCATCAAGTGCCAGTGGACTCTGTTTATCAGCCTAAAAAATTGCATTTGAATTTTAGATATACAAAAATTATTATTCCTTTTTGATGGTGGAATTTCAGAACACCTGAATGTTCATGTTTAACATCTGTTCAAAAAACAGTAGGAACTCCTTCCCTGGACAAGATCTAACTTGAACACCACATTTTTGCTAAGTTAAAACAGTGGGCTGAAGGTAGAGAACGGAACTACAGACCTAAGTCAAAACCACGGATTGTTCTACTGAATTTACCAGCTCTTTGAAAAATAGAGGTGAAACAAAGAATATATGTATATCACTGCCTGGCCACAGCAGGGCCTTAAACTCACCAGGAGCAGGTGCCAGTCATGTTCAACATATATGGAAAAGATCCTGAGGATGTCAGAGCTCAAGATGTTCGTATCCAGGTATCCCCTTTGAGCTGTGAAAGGCATTTGCCACTTTCCTGAGGAGTGGTAGGTCATTACAGCCTCCCACATAAAGCACCAGAGTTTAATGCATCACAACGTCATTTATTTCTACCAAAGCAGGGACACTATGGGAAAAAAGCCAGCAGCATTTTTAATTCAGGGAAACTAGCTGTTCTGTGGCCTTTACTCCACAGTTTGTAGTGAGACGGAAGCCTTTCATTTCGAAAGGATTTAAAAAATCCCAACATTTGATGAAATTACTTAAGTCTTCCTGGGCAGGAATTTGATCATTCTGGCTACTGCGTGGACATTTTTCAGAATTAATGGTCTTTACATGGAAATAGGCTTTAGCAACAATTTAACAAATCAGTGCTGACAGACTTTAATCTTTAATCCTGTCATATACTGTCTTTAATCATATCATCTGTTTTCCTCATGTGTCCTGTTGCTGTGTATGTTTTATTTACAAGCTTAATAGATAATAGTGCCACTAAGGAATATTTTGGCTCGATTTCAACCAACTCACCAGGGAAAATTGAAAGTATACAAATTAGCAAGCTGAGGCAAAGAATATTGCTAAGTTGAAACAATTCTAAGATAGTTACAACAAGATTTTATTTTAGTAATAGCAAACTAGTCTTGTTAGTGATTGAAAAAATAATTTCTGAAGTGGTTTAACCCACTGTACATAAAATAGCTTATTCTGAGAGAAAGTTATCATATGGAACAGAAAACTGCACAATGATGTGATTACAGTAGGAGCGAGGCTTGAAAAGGCTTGATTTTCCATTTATGGACTAAAGACTCATTAGAGCAATCTTGAAAGACTGTTAAGTACCAAGCAGCTTAAAATTTTAGGAGGAAAACCCCTCTTTCATATGCTTAGGTCTGGTACAATAAACAGTAAGTTTGAGCAGAAATAGCCTGTCATTGAATAAAAATTGGGACTTAGTATTTTCTGTAATTATTTATAAATTTAGTGGGGAATTTTCAAGGAAACACTTCATGACCTCCTTTTTAATTACCCCTCTCCTTTTTGGATACCAGATATTTTAAAACTGAAAAAAACCAAACAACCAAAAACGGTGAGGAAAATTTATAAAATAGGTACTATATTTTTACCAAATAAAGTCACTTTAATTACAAAGTTACAGGTTTTAATACAGCATTATTCCTAGCACAGGCAATAAAAGCAGTCTGTCCTATGAATATGCAGGAAATATTTAAAGAATGGATCACTTTAGGTAATAGGTACTTTAGTCTTCTGAGTGCATGCCTTTTATTTGGCTTTAACTTCACACTCATAGTTAATTTCTCTTAAGAACTACCTGTTAAATTTGCTTTCCTTATTAGGTGTTATTTATCCACTAATAAGGTTAGGTATAAAGATAAGTCACTGCAAGGAGAGGGAGACTTGATCTGAAAGTGGAAAAATAGAATGTAGCACTCCAGATTTCCCAACAGGCCAGAGGTTTCTAGTTTTTCTCACCAAAGCACTCATTTTTGTGTGATTCACCAGTACTGCCAAAATCCATCTACACAGGCAAAAAAAAGAGTGACAAGAGGGGGAAAATGAAAAATGTTTCACTGATGGCTGAAAAGTCAGTAGAGTGAAGAAAAAAATAAGGGACACCCTTCTTCATATCTTCTTCCTAGCCAGGAGGAAGAAGGATGGATGCAAAATGGAGAAATGGAAGTGCAAGCTAAAACAGAGTGGCATTAATGTATCTCCCACTGCCTTGATCTTGCTTTGTCATTTTTGCATCAATGATGTTCCTTAACTCTCTTCAAATCTGTTCTAGAATAAAATACTTCTTCAGTCCTTCCTCCTGAAGCATAACTGATTTACAGTATTTCTTGTCCCAGGAACTGCCAGAGTAAAACAATGAATTGAACATATTTCATGGACTTTTACAACTATTCCCCAAAGTTGTACTTGATCACTGAATCAATGTTGATTCATAAGGAAAATTTCTACTGTATCACAACAATCAGGACCTAACTTCCTTAAAGCTTAATGCAGAGATAACCTGTCTAATATGTGACAAGATGGAGGAGTCACATTTCCAACATTATCAGGGCATCAGGAGGAAATACCAAGTGAAAAAGCTTTAAATTGTATAACTGCAAATTTCCTTTTCACTTAAATGCTTCATATCATAGGATACAGGCAGCACTACCAGATAAATCTCATAAAATGTAAAGAATTTTTCTTTTAATCGTTACATAAGATCTCAACTAGCCAACGTATAAGTACATTCAGACTTCATCAGTTGACAATTACCGTGATCTTGCTGTTTGATATTACTGGGGAAAGTCTTAGGTATTTCCTCGTCATATGTAAAAGGGATTTCAGTAAACTTACCCATTAACCCTTTTTTCTTGATTTTTTTTCAAAGATAAAGGAAGCTTCCTAAAGCTTAATTTTTAAGGGAACACCTAATTCTTAAGAACAAACTGGTTTTGAAATTCAAAGGTCTTTCCATCAAAAGGTGCTAACATAAACTAGTGTTCTACAAGCCCTTTATGAAGAAAGACCACTTGCTTACAGAACTTCCATTGTTATTCATGAAAAAAGAAAAACATGGTCCAATTTTGTGTGAATAAATATTTAAGTAATTAATGTATGTTCATTTAAATTTGCTGTGGCTGAAATTATAATGTACCTTACGACTTTACATTAAATGATTGTTACTGTTTCTTCCAATTTTAGCTTAAAGCTAAAGAGAATGAATGAAAAAAATTAAATTAATAAAAAATAAATAAAATTTTAGTGTATGAAACTTTTATGAAAATGTTATTTTATAGAGTCTATAATTACATCAATTAGAGAAGAATGCTGTCTTTCTAACAGACCACTGTTTTAATAATAACAAGAAATTTCAGAACTGGTAAAATATATGCAGATGTGTTACAAAAGAAAGATTTTAGTTTTGAAATGACAATTGGATTATCACTTGCAAATCATTATATTTCAACAGACTCTACCTTGTTGGAGTCCTAGCAGTAGCAAAAAAGCTCTGGTTGTATTTTCTGGTAGTATTTTTGAATCTCTGATCTCAGACCAGTTTGGATTCAGAGCTGTTGGTCTAAGAAGGCATCAGTGATGGATTTTTCTTTGCTCAAACTGTTAGTGAAAAAGATAAAGGGATGAATGAGGGCAAGATTACCTTCCAGTCCCTCATGTATTAAGAAAGTGAGCACAGTCTGAAATCTTAGGGAGGTTTGCAACCACATGCACAACAATTACTAAATCATCTTGAAGTGACATTTTTATCTTCTGTTTCTACTTTCCACTAGTGAGGAAATTGAGATATTCTCAAGTCTCATTCAATGTACGGGGACTCAAAAATATTTAAGAACATACTGAAATCCACTTCCAGGATCGCTTCTGCATTTGGCAAGAAGATGATCTTGCCTATTACCTTAACATTTGGTTACCTTGACATTTTTGATGCAATGTTGTTTAGGTGGAGTTACATTTAAAGCAAAAGAAAAACATCAGTAATGCAGAGCATTAAATGGAAGAACACAAGCTTACTACTTTGTGTACCCAGTGATGACAAATAAAATATCATCTGTATTTAGTGGCAATACCTATATAGTTCTAAATATAGTTCTAGGTAAGCCCCTGTTTGGGGTGCAGACCAGATAGACTGGTTTAGGTTGGCTCCTAAAGAACTATCCCATTATGCAATGCAAATACTGATTTCTGCCTACTCCATCTACACTTCCATTTTAGTTTAGCAGTCTGGCTCTATATATTGCTGTTCATAACCAGACAGTTCACTGATCTACAACCCTTGGCATTCCCAAGTGGACCAGGCCTCACAGATGGAAAAAAATAAAGCAAAACTTTAAAAAATCCTCCAAAACTCAATGAACAAAAAAATCCACAAACCCTTGTGTTCTAGATAAGGTTACACATTGGTGTCCTACCATTTCCTGTACAGTTCCAGTTTTGTAGGCATATTTGCCTGGTACTACGCCAAGTAGCAATCCATAATTCAAAGAGAATGATCAGTGAGTGAGTTCTTAGCACTTATTAGTTTAAACTCTCACTAGATCCTCTGTTTAATTGCTGAAATTTGGTGCCAGGTGCAGGATAAGAATGGCATGGCTTTCTGTTTGTTGTCTTTGAAAGTCTAAGTGTCACTTTGGTAATATCTGTGAACAAACCAAACATGTCCTGAAGACTTTGCACAGAGCATAAATACTGTCCTTTGTTTCTTTTGGCAGGATAATTGAAGCTATCTGCATAGGCTGGTTCACTGCAGAATGCATTGTGAGGTTCATCGTCTCCAAAAACAAGTGTGAGTTTGTCAGAAGACCTCTCAACATCATTGATTTGCTGGCAATTACTCCCTACTACATCTCTGTTCTCATGACAGTTTTCACAGGGGAAAATTCACAGCTTCAGAGGGCTGGAGTCACCTTGAGGGTCTTAAGAATGATGAGAATTTTTTGGGTGATTAAACTGGCCCGTCATTTCATTGGCCTTCAAACACTGGGTCTGACTCTGAAGCGTTGTTACAGAGAGATGGTGATGCTACTTGTCTTTATCTGTGTTGCTATGGCAATTTTCAGTGCACTTTCACAGCTTCTTGAAAATGGGCTGGACTTGGGAACAAAAAATAAGGATTATGCCAGCATTCCTGCTGCTTGTTGGTGGGTGATCATCTCGATGACCACAGTTGGTTACGGTGACATGTGTCCCATCACTGTACCAGGAAGGATTCTTGGAGGAATTTGTGTGGTGAGTGGCATCGTTTTATTGGCCCTGCCGATCACTTTCATTTATCACAGCTTTGTGCAATGTTACCATGAGCTCAAGTTCAGATCCGCTAGGTACAGTAGAAGCCTCTCTGCTGAATTCTTAAATTGACCCAACTCGCATTCTGTTGTACTTCCTTGCTAAGCTTTGTCTTAGAAGAGAATGGTGGAAGGCCCCTTCGCCTGTCCTCCTTGACTGGATGGTCCTGCGGAACAACACTCTCACCAGCCTGGAGAAAGCCCGTCACCATTCAGACAGGAAGGATGACCATCTGCCTTGGGCACCTTGCAAGGAGAGGGAGTAATGTTTCAAATTTGAGAGAACAAAATTAACGAACGAGGATTCAGAAGTCCTCAACCAGATGAGTTTGGTCTTCAATTTGCCTTCCTACAGAAAAGCAGAAAAAAAATGGGCATAACACCGAGATCTGTCATTCCTGTAACTAAATCCTAAACCATTCTAAGCAACGTGTAGCAGTTTTTCAAAGATTTCAATATCTAAATGCTTCACAGAGGCATTGATAACTTCTTGCCTGAAGTATCTCCACAACTTAGATAACCAAATTATATACTGAGGGAGAATCACTGCTACTTTTGTGTTTTGCAACAAAGTAGATTGCTTCTGTGACTCAGGAAAGATGAAGAATATAGGTCTGTAGGGCAAAAAAACCCTTGAGGCCTGATTCTGATCCTTGATGAAGCACACAAATCTTCTGTAAACCCAGTGAAGTCAGTGGCATTTCTCTGAATCTGAGAGTTCACAAAGAAGTGCAAGAAGTGCATCTCTGAATGTTGTAAGCAAAGACTTCTTTAGGCACAATTTATTTCATTAGAACCAAATTGTAAGTAGAAGCAAATGTTGTACTTTACAAAGATCAGCATAAGAAATCAGGGATTTATATATTTCCTGGTAGGTTAGTGGGGGAGCTCTCCAAGCTCTACATACATTCAGTTCAACTGCATCCACCTGAAGTTACATATCCATAAGCGTAGATTTTCTCTCTCTGACCTCCCCGTGCCCCACATATCTTAGATGTAGATATCATAGTGAGAGTTCTCCTAAGACAAATTAAGATGGTAAGATTCCATCATTTGAAGTGGTCTGGAGCAAGCACTGGAAAACAAGAATACCTGCTCCCTGTCAGATGAGACTCTTCATGATCTTTAAATTCTGCAATCCTTCCTGAAGGATACACCTTAATGGAAGTTTTAAAAACAATTATAAAAAGCCCAGAGCATACCAAAGAAAGCAAAATGCAGAAGTGTGAGCTGCACTTGGCAAAATGGTGTATTCTCCAATGTTACTAGAAAATGAAAATGAATCAAGTTAGGTTCTGAGATATTGTTCACTACATTTCTTGTGTAGTACTGCTTAATAGCATTGTTCAGTATAATTCTGAAAGGCTGCTATGTAGAAATGTGCCGATACTAAAACACATTAAGGTACAGCTTTACAAATTTGGGTACCAATAAACATTAACAGAGAGCTTTTGTGCAAACATGAAAGTTCAGAGTCATCAGCACAGCTGAATTTTGTGTGCTTGCCTGAAAATACCGCATTTACTCTTACTGTGCTGTAGAGGCGTCTTTCATATATGTAATTGTTAAAGGCTTTAGAAGTAAAATGAGTACCACCTAGAAAACACATCTCTGGAATTGCTCACTCAAATAAACCTGCCACATTGATCAGTAATCAGTACATTGAAGGCTCTGCCCTGAAACCTGAAAGAGTCATTATCATTTTAAGTGGTCTTAGTCTTAAGTAGTCTCAAAGAATTACGTTGTAAACACAATTTTTCTGAAGACATGGAAAGAATTTTAGTAGCCTTCCTCCAAACAAACTTGACTTTTCCTTCAAGACTCCATTGTTAAATACTATTACAGCCATACCACTGTTTCTTGCCACTGATGTGTTCTGGTGTTCAGAAGGTTAGCTCTGTAGTTCCCTATACTACTATATTTATGCCTTTTATATCAAAATCATGTTGCTCAGAAACCAGCTCCAGCCTTCCACAGAGAGGTGAATATGAGATCAGCAAAAATTTCTTTCTTAGGTGAGATTCACAGCTGATGTTAGTTAGGCAAGTTGTGACTTCAGAGACACTTAGATGTTTTACACCAGTGGAGATGTTGGCTCTGTCTTCCTGCATGTGTACCTATATATATCCTGCATATATTATATATTATAGTCATTTGAAATATTTGGGGTTTTTTTCTTCTTTGCAAAAAAAATTCCTCCTTGACAAAATTAAAATTTCAGACTTTAATCCAAACACAGATATTGAAGAAAATGACATTTTCATCTTCTAATGAAAAGTTATTTTGACAGTATCAAAACCACTTCCAAGGAGAAAATAGCTTTTTTTTCTATTGTGCTACGATTTTTTTTTTATTTTATTAAAATAGGTTGACAACCCCACATAAGAACTTAGCCCTACAGATTTTCATGTACTGTTTTTTAATGCTTGGGAAAAATACTGTTTGTCATAAAACTCCTTAAAACTTACTTTGTCTTTTGTCCATGTATTGTATTTAACCAAACCAATCCTCTGAGATACAACCCTCCTCCACAAAACACCCAAACCATCATCATGATGACAATAGCTTGAAATCCATACAGAATGTGAATATAAAGTATGTTGCAATCTTGATTTCAAGACAAAATAAAGTGTGTTTCAGCCCTACCTATAAATCTAATCTTTAGAAGCCGGCAGAAAGGAAAACTATAAATTAATGCACATAATAACTTGTGCAAATATGAATTTGCACAATGAATCATTTTGTTTAAGCAATTAAGGAGAGGAAATTTTCAATGATCCAGGCTATATATGGTATACAGACACAATGTTTCACCTTTTATAAAGTGTTTTTCAGATGAAGACTCCTTTCCCAGTGTAAAAACACAAATCTAATGAAAATAATTGTGTAAAGGCATAAGTCTGTGGAGATTATCTTAAGTCATACTGTGTTTTTTCGAACAGTTTGTGTTCAATTTTTATATGGAAAAATGTGAACAGAATTACCTAATGTATTTTTTAATTTGAGTTATAATAAAATATTTTGAAATTGCTCTGTATAAGCCCACTAAGGAGAGATCCTGGGGTGTTTTTTTTTGTTGGGTTAGTTTTTTTCTTGCTGTTTTTATTGTTGCATGGTTATCAGTGTGTAGATTTTAGTTTTCCTACAAACCAAGTTGAAATAAAGTAATGTTCATGGTAGCCTTAAAACAGAATTTCATAGGGTAAAGAGGATGCCTGACCTTTTGTTTTATATGTCATCTTAATGGGCCAGTGTTTCTTTTGGTGAAACTTTACAAAATATTAATTATGTGCATAGTCAAAAATAAGCATATTTTTAAACAGCTGGAATTGTTTTACTAAAATTTGACTTGAGACCATGTTTTATGCAGACATGGGCTGCAGCACTCTATTTCAAAAACAAGTGAAGACAAGCTGGTTCATCTCTATTCATTGCCAGTTTGAACCCCATACATTAAAAGACTTCATGGGCAGTTTCTCTTGGAAATATTCATAGCTGGAACAAATTAGATGAAATACAAATAGAATAAAACTGGAGATAAATGAAGACACCTTATACAATTGTGATCCAGCATTTTGGTTCACCTAAAATGGAAATCAATGTCAATGAGTTTTGAACTGCCATTGTATGGTTTGATGACAGTCAAGGTTAGTCATATATTATGTACTAGGTTCAAACCTTAGGACTGATTTATTGGGAACTCTGTATTGGCTGTAATCCTTCAAGGTACTGTGTGTCACTTAAAAGTACTAGATCATTAATGAAATCACTGAAATGGAGAGCTCTCTAGGGTATTTTCCTTCTACAGTTCTACATGAAACATCATCCCAAACTACACAATGAATGGCAGGTTATCCTTTCCCTTGATGTATGACTTGGAAACAATATTGTCTTGATGAGCACCCACCAAAAAAAAAATTTGTTTGGTTGACTGATGATATTAAACAGTCTTATCAGCACAGGGATCAGCTATTTAAAAATGTGATATTCATTTTTACTGTACAGTGGCTTATACTGGTGTGCGTAGCAGCAAGTTTGAGAAAGATTAAAATCCCATTAATGAAAGATTTATATCTTAATACCCATGTATTTAAAGGCAAAGGCACTGCATTTTCATAACGTATACAATTTGTGCTCGTAAAAGAATTGACTTTCCTATTCCAAAGTAAAACTGAAGTCCTTGTGAGTTCAAGAGACTCATCGCTCCCCTTTTGGGTGACAACTACAAAAATCTTTTCAGATCTGAATGTCTTCCAGGAAGTGGACATATGCACACACCAGCCAGCTAAATTCAGCAGCCAAACCCAGCCAGTTTCCTGGGAACCAGCACAATGAACAAGGTCTGCTGTGCTCTGAATTTTATCTCACTTAAGAGGCTCAGGATCACTTGAAATTTTTAGAATTATTATTTCAAATGAGATACCAAGGAGACATTTGCTGGAAAGTTAAAAAAGCTATGTATAGCAAAAAACAAAAACAAAAACAAACACTTTATAAAAAAAAATTCACTATGATTTTAAAAAAGGAAACTGGCTCTCATTTTCTGTTATCTGTTTGTAAAAGCAAACATGCAGGTCAGGATATGTGATGCTAGTTAAACTTGCTACATTAAACAGATCCCTGTTTAATATACGGAGACTTTGTGTGAAAAGTCTTCCAGCTTTGCTAGAGTTGTAACAGCCTTTGGGGGCTGAAGAGCTGCCCCAGCCTGCAGGGAAGAAACAACAAAACACTGCTTTCATAGTAAAAAACTAATGTGGTGTACAGCCTGTGAAGTGCAACACAAATTAGGGAACATGTTTCAAACAACAGATAGGTTAAGCATCAAGAAGCTGCACAGTGAGCAACCAAGACTGACAATCTGCTTGACAACAAATGCTAAGAGCCACAGAAGAAGAAGAATATAAATCTTTGGTCAAATTAATAAAATATGAATGTTTGCAACTACACATTTTAGAGTCCTTTATTCTTTAAAAATGCAAAGGTTTATAATTTTATAGATCATTAATTTTATATATTGTCTGTTTATCTGTAAAGAAAAATGTACTCTATAATTTGAAAAGGTAATAAATGCAGGAGGGGTTATGTGAATACAGAATTAGATAAAGTTGTGTAATAAAACTTGCTGGTCTTGTTGCTATATTTCATGGACTGGTGGTCAAAAAAACAAATGTTTATAAAATGTGTTCCTTTAAACAAGTGCATTCTGAGGCTATTCATACTGGTACTGTACCTCAGCAAAAACTTTTTCCTTGAACAATTTTTGGCTACTGAGAAGTCTGTCACTTAGTACTTAGGAGTTTTAATCAATACAAATTTTGAATATTTGATCCAGAAGTAAGTCTGAAGCAAAAATAAAGTTAAACCTACACAGTGTTATTCTTCAGCATCTGAATATCTATCATTAATTATGGACTGCAGAACTATCAAAACAAAATGAAAAGCAGCCATGTAACACATATATTATTCCTCAGGGATTATTTTTAAAAACAAATCTGGAAAAAATGATTGAATTTGGCTTCAAGTTCACTGAAACTTATTTATATTAAAAAAAAACAAAACAAAACAAACAAACCAACCCCAAACATCAACATGGTATTCATTCTGGAATGTCAACACAGGCAGAAATTTTACCAGTGTAATTCTTGCATTATTGTGAATGGATCTGAGACATTCTCTTGATTCTTTAAATGCAGCCATTTCAAACATACTTCCAAAAAAAAGTACTTCACAACTAATGTTCTTGTAAAAAAATGCTTCAATATTTTAAGAGATCACTGAATTATGAACTATTCTGGCACCAACCTGCTGCATTATTATGAAAATGAACAGACTTTCCATTTAGAAATCATGACCATTTTTACTTCTGTTATTTATTAGTTTTGAAGGTTTTACATAAAATCAGAGAAGAAACAGAAGAAATGAAGCAGATGTCCCCATAGTCATAGAAATATGTTTTAGAAGTGTTTTTCCTAAAAGAACTTCTAAAATATTTGGAAGCAGAAGGGGTTTTTTTATAATGTTTTAACACAGTTAACGTTTTGCAGATATTCTCAGCACTTCCACCTTCCATCAATTTGAGATACAACTGTAAATGCACAGAGTCCTCCCAAATCAGCTTGATTCTTTCTTAATTGGGGAACATTTTATACATTTGTTCGCCATAAGAAATTAAAAAAGAAAACAGTAAAGAAAATAATTAAAATCTAAGAAATCTAGAAGTTCCATACTGGAATTCTTTCCCATGCATTCCAGAAATCCTCCACTTGTGCTTTTATATTTCTCTGTACTCCTCTTTTACCAACATTGAAGTAATAACTACAAATCACAGAGAGGAAGAGGTTTCTGTTGTACCAAGGACTCTGTAGCCACAGATCAAAAGTACAATGCTGCTCCCAAAAACCATACAACCCAAGACTGAAACACAAATCAAAAGCTGGATGCAGACAACAGTGCAAGCAAGCAACATGGCATTTCTATGCAACACGAGTGTAGCTTATCTATTGAGTCTGATACACTGTTAAGTACTAAGTGTTGAAGCACAATTTTTTTTTCTCCTTCATTTAGAGAGCCTCCCAGAGACTGCAGCACTTAGAAGGCAGTGTTTTCTACATTGCTAAAAGCCTTGTCAGCTACACTGGCTGTGCCAAGACAGCACAGGGTCTAACCATGACTTTTGTCATTAGGGCTTAATATTTGCACTTGATGACATTTGAAGGGATGCTATGAATGAGTAAAATTGGGGCCACTTATTAGAATAGCATCTTGACTCCTTGATGCTATATATGGATGTTATTGTGCTCAGAGGTTGCATTAAAGACTAAAAGAAAGAAACAATCCCAGCAATATATTCACTAAGTATAGTCGTGCAGAGGCCAACTTAAAGGCATCACTAACAAAATTAATTAAATTAAAAAACCAAAACCAAACCAACCAACCAAATCTCGATTCCTGCCAGAGATTCGTGCTTATAGTCCTCAATTTTATATGGATTCCTTGAATATCTCTGCTTTATGGATTCCTTGAATATCTCTGCTTTTAGGTGCAGTGTCCTTAAGCATTACCTGTTTGGTTCTCTGATACAAACTAAGCCTACAGGTCCCAGCAGCCTTTTGCTCTTCATTGATTCAAGGGGCTTAAAAACCAGGTATGTCTGAAAAGAAAAATCTTCTTCAAGGGACTCAAGCAAC
Organism: Climacteris rufus; assembly: GCA_013398175.1. Taxonomy (NCBI): domain Eukaryota; kingdom Metazoa; phylum Chordata; class Aves; order Passeriformes; family Climacteridae; genus Climacteris; species Climacteris rufus. The sequence goes on from VZRZ01004912.1 coordinate 230,101, forward strand.
CAGCAGTGAATAAAATTTAGTGAAGAAGAATTTTGTTTTGTTTTAGAAAATCTATTTGTCATTTGGGTTATGGAAGACAAAGTCTTGAATGTAAATACCAGGTTGCCCTCAACACAAGACCAAGGACCATGAAACTGAGCTGCTGCCCTCTTTATAATGGACTCCAACTTCAGCATCTCTATCTTGTTTTCTTAGACCTTTTTTTTTTTGTTTTCACCTAGTCCTCACTCAAGAAGCATTAAGGTTAAACATTAACATCCACAGACTGAGGCTGTTGTTACCTTTGCCTTCTCTACATACAGACTGTCCCATTACATTTGAAATACAGTTCAGATTAGATAGCTTAGAATAAATATCCATACACTTCTCCGTGTTAGTGTAGCATAAGAAGCTCTCTCCTCCTCCACAATAAATGTCATATATAATGGGAAAAAACAGTCACACAAAGCAAAGCTTTTACAAAGCAATACAAAATAGCCTAAATCATTCACATTCCATCCTTTGTCTACAGTCTTATCCTGGTGCTTCACATCCCACAGGCCACTCAAATCCCTTCTCAACTCTGCAGTAAAGATCACCTATCTGCCTTTGGCCACCTGCTTCTGCCAACCAGGGTCGACTTGAGAGCTGAATTATCAATGGAATGTCAGAGTTACAAATCTGTACTTCCTTACTTTTTGGTTGATTACTCTAAGCTGCTGTTTTTACCAAGAAACTACAAAAAAAAAAAAAAAAACCAAAAAACAAACTGGCCAGGCTTGGACAGAAAACTTCCACTGGTTGGTCCACTTCCACCAGCATGAGAGAGTCATGCTAGAAGCAACTACCAGACTTGGAAACTGTTAGGCTTTCACTGTTATATTAAAGAAACCACTTTAATATCTGTAAGAGGACTTATTACATTTATGTTCCCTGCTTTGGAGATTTATCCCTACTTAGAGTTCAGCTAAAGGAATATTGTGGAGAGCAGGTGGAAGACTAATTAATGAAAAAAGGATGTGAGGTAGAGGGATAGGGAGAGGTTAAAAATACTAAACCAAACAATGCAAAAGTTTCTATGCAATCAAGTCCTTTCTAGGTGACTCATGAAAAACTAAGACCATGCAATGCATTAAAAAAGGAAAAGCGAAAAGTCTTGGACACTAAACACAAGAGGACTTTGCTTTTCAGCTATCTCTGCCATCACTGCTGCTGTCTTGTCATACCTGCCCTGAAAATGCATCTCTGCTTTCTGCCTTTGCAAGACTTTTCACACCATTTCTTTCCCCTTTGTTTTTTACCCTTTTCCTAGCTGCCCCATTTTCTTTCTGCTGCTTGCCACACCAGAAAGCTTCTGTGCTGTCACCGAGTATTCCTAAAGTCACAGTACCAGCCCACTGTCTGCCATCCCATCCTGCCTGTTCTTTGCTCTCCTACCTTCAGTTCTATAGGTACATGCTTATTTAAATCGAGCATCCTATTCCTCAAGGACCTGTGCTAAAAAGCAGTTCCCCAGCCCACTCATACATGGTAAGTGTATCCCAACTAATATCTGCCTACTTTGCTAAAAAGAAAAGCTTTCCCCCATTTCTTTGGATCACACAGTGTGACACCAACTTATATCAACAACATTTATGATTTACTACTTCCCTCTAAATGTTTTCTGCATGTGTCTCCATGCAGACACAGTCTCTCAGATCAGGAGAGTAAGAGAGACTGTCACTCTCATGTCACTCAGCAGTTGCTTCCCTTTCTGTGGACTACTAATGACTACCACACAGCATAAGGCATCCATACTAGGGGGACCTGGGGACTGAATTCTGCAGGCAACAAAATACACACAAAAACAAAATACACACAAAAACAAACAGAGGGCTTTGACTTAAAACCTCCCCAAAAGCCATGTTCTTTCCTTTCAGAGACGACCACTGGAAACTCCCATGAATGTGTGCCATCTGGGCATGGAGAGTCCCTACTCTGCCTTTAATTGTGTCAGCTGCTACCCTAAACACAACCTTTTTTTGCTTACACAGATTAAAATTGTGGCCAGCACCATGTCAGTCAACTCCCTGGGCTCCAAGGCTACCATTGACATGCAGCAAATGCTCCTTTGTTCAGCTCTGCAACTTGGGTTCCCAAGTGACATCCTTATTAATTTTCTCCTATTTTAAAAAAGAATATACTACAAACAATACTTATTATTTTGCTTTTCAAAAAGAGTATGAAACAAAAGTCCAGCTAAAACAACATAAATTTTCTGGGAGACTGGAGCAAGAAGATAAGCAGTACAGTTCTCACTGCTCAAATGAGAAATACAGATCTCCTAAATCAAAAGATGTTCAGCTTGAATGTTACAGTTCAGAGGTAAGACTGGTTAACTCCATTGTAGAAACCTGCAGTTATTTACCAGTAATCATCAATAATCCGTAAACTCTCTACTAGATCTTTTGCTTCCTCCTTATCTATGAACTGTGCAAATCATATTTTATGGCTTCTTTTTTTGGTTTTTTTTAACCAGCTTTAAGAAAGTTTTTTAAACTTTAAGACTGCAATTACCCAAAAAGGAACAAAAGGGAATATACAGAGGTATTGTCCTAATGCTCAAACTGGTTTATGTCTGAATCAATGTCAGCTCTTACATTACACTGAAAGTATATGGGGCCTTAGGTAAAATGCTTTTAATAGCATTTGGAGAATGTTTCCCTTGTCTCTACCCATTAAACTTTCCTGTAAGGTAAGCATGTAGATCTCACTACTTATCCCAGAATCACAGAATATTCTGAGTTGGAAGGGACCCACAAGGATCATAAAGTCCAACCCTTAAGTAAACGGCACATACAGGGATCAAACCCACAACCTTGGTGTTACTAGCACCATGCTCCAACCAAGCTCATCTCAGTTCATTTCTCCCTGATGCTCCTCAAACATGGAGCTATTAATTCAATAACCTAGTGAAAGCAAAGAAAGAAATTGTGGTAATTGGGTTCCTGTTAGTGTAATCTCTGTATTACAACCAAGTGGTTTAGTGAGGGCTAAGAAGCTTCAGTTTGTAGGTTCAAATTATAATAATCTGACACTGCCTCTTTGGTGGCAACTGGATCTAGGACAAGCAATTTAATGGAGTCAAAGTGGTGCCTCCAGCAATTCTGAGGATGCATAGAGGTTTTTCCGTTCTGCCTTTGAACAGTGAGCAACAAACACTGTAGCCTAAAGGAAATGGGGAATCCTTCAGGAAAGCATAATCACATCAGATCCACACTGCAAAATCAGAACAGAGAACTGCATCAGCAAGGGGAAACATTCAAAAGTATGTAAAGCAAAAAGCAAGTAAAATCATGATGCTCAATCTCCATTCCTACACCTCCTCACCACTCCTTTTCAGTTCCCTCAGGCTGTAGAATAGGATACAACACTCTTCAAAGAATATGTCTGCCCCACCAATGGTACTGCAAGCTCTGGTACTCCCTGTGAAAACAGAATTCAGATGTTCCCATTTTAAAAGCCTAGGCTGCTACATATTGAGCCAAATGAAACACTCCATGAGCAATTGCCATCACAGAACCTACGCAAGACAAGGGAGCCAGATATGGTTCAGCAAAATTTACTTTGAAAAATCTTTAGGAGAGAGAATATTGTCAAAAGACACGTTTCCAACAAAATTTTTACTCTGATATTGTGTGGTCAGCAACTGCTTCCATCCACCTACAGACACCTGCACTCACATGGGTCATCTCTTTGTTGGGAGGAAACTATAAATAGAGATGCAAAGCACAGTATGAAGAACCCCAATCTATTTTTGGGCTCTGTAAGGCTGTGTGTGTTCTGCCAAAGAAAAGTTCCTGCACAATGCAGAGGCAGATGTTGCCGGCAGCATTTACTTGGAGGGCTCCCTATTTCTGCAACTATCCAACCCTTTAATGTGTGCAAGGACTTGGCTCAGGAACAGTTCCTTTCAGCTTTCCCTGCTGTTACTCTACTCACTCCAGCACACTTCAGTCCTCTTCCCAGCAGAGCTGCTACTGAGCTTCCCTTTTCCCCTCACTCGGGACTTTACCAGTGTTCTCCCACGCTGTTACCTAATCTTCTGAACTTCTTTCAGTGCAGGGAAATCACGTGATAAGGATGCAGATAGTTCTTACATCTGCTTGTACTCCCAGTTTTACAGTATCCCTATCCTGATGGCAGTGAGGAAGCACAGACAGGTATACAACAGCAGACAGAGTATCTAGAAAGGAAAACACATCATTGATCATGTGGCAAGGCAAAAGGGAAACATATCAAAACACCTCCAAGACTTCTTGAAACAGGCCTGAGTTATACTACCATCTGAAAGACTAAACCATAAAAGTAACATGCTTAGAGAATGTCAGTGAGACCACAGGATGCTGCAGGAAAGGTAATTAGGAGACTGTCAGCTGAAAGATATCATAGAGCAATGGTTCCTGCTGCTGTCAGAATACAATTCTCAAAAATAAATGTCATCAAAACCGTGCATTATGTTCAATGCAAGTGACACTGATATCATGGCAGAAATCTATTTTTCTGTTGTCTCTGATATGCTAAATGATTCATGAATAAATAATGTTTCCTCTGAGAAAGATTTCTCAAGTAGCCAGACAACTGACATTAGTATTACTAAATTTAAGTATGTCTTTTTTATTGTTTGTTAATAGTCAAATAGACTAAACCCCTTAGAATACAGATTGCTGACAAACAATCTGAGCCAAGATGGACCTTCTGCCCAAGCATAGTGATCGTTCACAGCCAGCTCTCAATGGCTTTATCACACGGCAGTACTTGGAAGAAAGGCTTATATATAGTAGCTCTGAATGGGATTCTAGGCAGCATTAGGATCTAGAAAATCCACCCTCACATTCCATCTTCCACTATTTACTAGGCTGTACCTACTGTGAGAAGCAGTGGACATGAGGAATGATGTGGAGAATGAAACAAAAATGCTAATGCTGAGAACCTGACACCCACATTATACACATTTCGGGGGGGAGCTGCTTCATACTAGTTCTGCTTTGGTCCTACTGTTTGAACACTTGTTAGCAACTGGAGCACATTGTGGTACTTAAATGCATCTTACAGTCAACCAGGAAGCACAGCTTCATCCAAAATGATATCCCATGTGTGAGCTCCAAGCCTGCTCAGGGATACAAGCCAAAGCACAGGTATGACTTGGAGGTTTACTCCAAAATCGTATTTCTGATTTAAAGCTTCTGAGCTGAGTACATATGGAAGAAATTTTTCTTTTTGCTCCTTATATTTCAGTTTTTCCTCTCTAACATACAGGACAACTTTTGTTCTACATTTCTAGATCCAATGAACTGCAGACATTTCACTGGAGTTGCAGGTCCAGACTTTTCTTAGATTGTATCTTTCCTGAGTGGCCATGGCACACTGCAAGGTCCTGGTTTCCTGTTCACTCAGTCTAGAGACTCAGCCAAAGGCTGCAAGAGTTTCCTTCCTGGGGAGCAACCCCGGAGATGACTCTTTGGCTCTGCAGCTTAGCCACATCCTTAGCTAAAACACAACCAAAAGATTTTACAAGACATGTCTAGTGCTCCCACAAGGATGCTTAGGTGTAAAGTACAGCTACTTGGTGGCACAAACTGCTGAATTATTGGGAAACAGTATCTACCAGTGAAAGAACTGCTGTTATTCCTGCTTCTTCCTGAACAGCATGGATTCACTGCACTCTATCAAACAGGATTGCCTCAGCATGTACCCATAGATCACTGCAATAATTTGACGGTGGAGCTCTAACAAGCAGTTTATATCCCCAGGAAATTACAACACAGAAGTGTCCAACTTTTGGCATTTATTACCTATGAAAATCATTACAAAAGCTCATCAAGCGGAAGGCAACTTTGATCCGTGCATGTTCCTTATATCCTAAGGTGTGAGAGAGAAGTGGTAAACTGTGATCATATGCCAAAATATTAATAAACGGACAAATTTTTAAACTCAATCTCATGATTTTTGAACAGCTGTTGTTGGCAATTCTGCATGTTCATTGATTAATGCCTTTTCCAACGAGCTATTAGAGAAAATACAGAGCAGTGTCATTGTTGGGAAAGGGTGGCTTAAGCCCAAATATAGCTATATAGAATGTTTTGAAATTTGATTGAATAACAACTAAAATTAAATATGACTGACAAGTGGGCACTGGGCCAAGAAAGCAAAAGACTTAGGTATTCAAGTCAAGCCCCCTGGCATAAATTCTCCTGGGCAGTTCCAACACAACTGTATTTTAGTTGATAAAACTGAGAAACAGTTCATGCCTCTTTCTTCAGGCATTCACAACACCCTACTATGGATCTGTTTCAAGCTATACATTTGTACACAACATTTCCTCTAGCACAACTGCAAGGGAGATTTTTGGTTTGGTTTTTTGGTTTTTGTTTGTTTGTTTGTTTGTTTGTTTGTTTTTGTGTGTTTTTTTGTTTTGGTTTCGTTTTTTTGTTGGGTTTTTTTTTGTGTTTTTTGGGTTTTTTTCCCCTATAATATAATCTTGCCTTATTTGGGAAAGTTTGTTATAATGCTGCACTGAGGATGTGGTTTCTCTGGACTCCAATCTGTGAATTTGCACATGAAAATGCTGACAAGAAGAAATTAAATACAAGGACAATGCATCATCCTCCAGTATCTATTACATATCTGAGAAAAATAAGCTTTTGCTGAGTACTGCAGACTATTTGAGAGAGAAATGCTTACAGACTGGGGAGGGAAAAGGAAGAGAAGACTTTGATAGCACTGTGCAAACACAAAACCTTGAAGATGCATTTTACCTCTCAGTGTCCAGAGATACCACTCATTTTATTTGGGAATCTATTTCACTATGCATATAGTGTTTAAAGTAAAAGTTCAGGAATAATAGAGTACTGCAATCATAAGGTTTTCCCTTCTGGTTGTAAAGGAGGAAAATATGTTGCAGCAGAAGGCATGCACATAGGTAACTACAGTTATCCCTGTCAAAGTCAGCAGCAAGAGGCAAAATATCCAGCATTACAGTGCAGCATTTCAAAACTGGAAACTGCTATAAGCCACAGAGATAGGGCCTGGGGATTTCAAGATTACTTTCTCAAAAGTAGAATGAATAGGGTTTTTAAGTAATTACTGTTTTACTGACAGCCAACATTGATGTTTCCATCAGATGAAAAAATTACCTTTGCTTCTGCAATTCTGAAAATCAAGGGGGAAAAAAAAAGCAATGCCAACAAAGCTGAAAAGTAGTGAAAGCAATATTTACTGTAGGCTTCTATAATGCTTTTCACATCTAGAAACTGGAGGATAAAAGAACACTTCACTGCTTACCTGGAATGAAGCATTGTTTTCATGATTTCCATTCTGCTTTTATTCAGGTAATACAAAACTGCAGAGAAACAGTCTATAAAAAATATAACTTGCTGCCCCAGAAGTGTTATTCAGTCATTAGGCTTTACAATATTTACGTCATAAAGTTTTCAATTCCTTCATTTACTTTCTCAGAGAAGTTCTGCATGAGAACCTTGGAAGACTTCTATGAATATTTAACAAGAGGTAGATATCCCCAGATAAGATTCAACACCTGAAAAAAGATCCCCATCATACAACAATGCACACAGTGCCCTTATTGCCAAAATTGCTATTAATTAACTATTGCTATCAAGTATTTCACATGTAGACACCTTTTCTCAAGAGAAAGAAGTGCCCAGGAAACAGAAGTGAAATACAGAACTATTTCTAAATTCATAGAGAAGATATAAATGGCTGCCTCCCTAATACCATCTCCTTCCAAAAAAAAACCCAGGAATTCTGTTACAAGAAAAATACACAAAAAAAACTTTGGTTACGTTTATATTAATACTGTAAGTCTATTACAATTTTAAAATAACAAACCTACAATTTTTACTAATTTTCAGTATTGCTAGATCTTTGAAAGAGAAATCTCTTAGCTCTCAATAGTAGCCTATTTCCAAGAGTCATCTCTGCTGTACTGAGTATATATCAGTGATAAAGCACCAATAAATTCAGGTACAGGTTTTAGAAGTAACTAGCACCTTAGTCTGTGTATATATTTAATTTATTTTTTTCAGTTGATAAATCAAATGGAACATGGTTGCAATATCAGTCTCTTGCATTAATAGAGTTTATCTTGGTGATCATCTCCTAGTTTTGGGGTTTTGTAAATATTATGTATACACACACACAAAGCAAATATTAAGCAAATCCAATCTAGTACTCTTAAAAATGAGTACTGCATAAACAAAACATAAGTGCACATGGCAATTTTATGTTCTAAATCCACCCACACAGTTGTTCTCAGCAATTCAAGAACAGAGTTGCATGGGCAGACTGACAGAATTTGAGTTACAGACATCTGTGCTGAAATAATGATCAGCATATGAAGGTTTAGTTCATTAAGCAACTGATCATGGTCTTGGTTTTTCATTTATTTTATCCTCAAAAAGAAAATAAACACAATAATCACAGCAACAACAACAAAAAAAAGCAGAATAAGCTCAAGGTACTCTGCTTCCTTCATTCACTCCTAGAGATCTACTCATTTTGAAACATATCTTACTGCTATTCCAGGAACAAGCCATGATAAAGAACCTTGCATGTATGAAATCAGTGCTCTTAAAAATCTGTGGGAAATGGAACAAACTTCAGGATCCTATTTTCTTAACCAATACCACACCGGAGCTGAAGATGAAAAATCCCTAACAGTCCAGATGTCAAACTGCCAGTCCCCACGAATTGTTTGTCTCAGTGTCTAAAAGTGAGAGCTCAGCTTAAAGTCCAAAGCAGGAATTCTTTTTCTTCAGGGACACTTTGTTTATATCAACTGTACATAGTTTTACAGTCTTCAAAGATGCCCAGTCTTTCTTTGAACCCTGCTAGGGTGAGTGGCCTCATTTTGCCCCAATTACTTCCTATGGGAGCAAGTTTTACAGTCTAATTACCCATTATGTCAGCAAGCCTGATAAGCAAAGCAGTCTTGGCAAAAATCGAGAGACTAAAGCAAAAGATGAACCAAAACTCTAAGACAAAAACAAGTTTCTTCCTTTAAAGGAAAGACTTTATGCTATTTTTTTTCCCATGGAATGTTCTCATGCTCCTGTGGTACACAAACAACAGCAAAACCTCCATTTGTAACTGTAATTTTATTAATGTCATCCTTCCATGCATCTCTCTTGCAAGGTAAACAATTCCCCATTTTCAATTTTGTGAGCTAAAACAAGAGTGAGGTTGCACCTAGGTTTTGTTCCAACAGCTTGCAGCAGCAAAATTTCACAGCTTACTTTTAAGCATCAAGACTTAAATTGATTAACTGAAAAAGAGGATAAATTTGTACATTTTTCACAGCTTCCTTGGAGCTGCAGGGCACGAACCTTTTCTTTCTGTGGCTTTCAGTCAATATTGAACGACTTTTGAAGAACTCAATTTAAGAGCACCAATGAAGCAAGGATTAGTTATACAATGGTGTTGTCTCAAGGCATGACCTGCCACAAAACCTGTGCTCTTCTGCTACCCAGCATGTATTCATATCGGAAAAAAAGGCAGAAGAGCAAGATATAATAAAGCCTTAGTAAGTGAGCTTACCAGGCATACCTATTTCTTCTGGCAAACAGTGAAAGAGTTGAACTGGAGAAGCTGTAGGGCCTCTGCAGACAAATATGCCTAGGAAAGGTTCCAGAATCATTATAATACGAGCTAGATCCCATGGATTTCAAAAGGTCAGGGCTGTTACCATACAAACATAGCCATGATTCACATCATTCTACTCTAAAAGAATATGTATACCACAGCTTCAGGGTCCTCTGCTTCATTACAGGCAGACTTGTAATCAAACAACTTTTAGTTTATTATTGTCAAGAATAAATAGAATCCTCATCAGCAAATTCTTTTAAACCATAAATTATGCAGCACATCTTCCAGTTTGTTAATACTGCCCAGTCTTGAAAGCTACTGGGATTTCACAATTCTTCCTGTAACATTTACAAAATATTTCCATAAATTTCCTACTTACTGAGCAAATAACATATCCTCTCCAGTTAATGTTCCTAACACAGGGTCAACTCAGGGTGTCGTGTATGGAGCATCCAGCCGGTCCTCTCGACAAGGGAACAGCACAGACAGAGTTGGTGGGCTTGAAATTTCACCACAAAGAAAACCTGCCCTCAAGGCAACAGGCACAGGTAAGGGTTGGTGCAGAGAAGACCCACGCTTCTGGCTCATAGCCCTGCTCCTACAAGCCAATGGATTTCCAGGGATCCCAAGGGCTTCCCTTGTTACTGAACAGTGGTAATCCTGTGTAGGATGTGACTGTTCACAAGAGGATAAGTCTAAGACAATTCAAGGCTCCCTTTTGCCACCACCAAACTCAAATTCTAAAATCTAAGTAGAAGGTGGGTAAAGAAATCATATCACACATATTTTTATATGGGTATTTTACTTTCTAAAATATCTCCTATTAATAGATCTTCCCACAGTTTATAAGCAAAGTGCATTTCAATGGTTTTCACTCAGTGCATGACCACAGATACTTTTATAGCAAGCATATCTTCAGAACTGCATGTGGGACTCTCAACAGGCAATGATCTGACAGGTGTGGGTCACTAATGATTAAAAACATTACCAGCAAATGATCCTTTTTAGCCAGGCCTCAGTATGTTTGGTCTTATCCAACAGCAGGCAACTCACAGCACGAGCTCTGACAGTGAATTCATGCCGCTAGACTTGTCCCAGCAGGATGCTCTGGATCACTAACAGCATGACAGGCTGTTACAACCATATAACCGTGGCACCTGACTGGGATCCACGGCAGGCACAGAGTGACCAGGGGACACCACAGCCCACGAGCTCTGGGCAGGGCAAGGCTGCGCCGTGTCCCACTGTGGCCAAGGGCTGCTGACTCCTCAGGAATGCTACATTCACAAACAGAAGCAGCATCATATCACATCCCCCTGGTTTATGATGCTGACTTTGTTTAACAAAAGTCTTATTTTATGCAATGAATTAAACATTTCAGATGTTGTTGGAAGGAAGATGGCAGGAGAGAAGGGAATCCCTTGATAAGAAACACGTGAATTATTTGTTAGAGTGGATACGCAGTGGTTAAGTTCCAGAAAGCTAAACCACTGCTGTCTCTGTTGCAAAATGTGGTGGAATATCTAAAAATTTTCTTAAAAAAGGACGTTGTTTAATCTTTGTATACATTCCAATCTAACCAGCAAGAAAGGGGAGTAAATCCATGAAATAGATAACAACTAACAAGCAAGCTCTAAGTTGTGTCCAGGTGTCAGAAAGACAAACTACTTATTGGAAAAATTACCTTGTTAAACCTTGTTAAGGTTTAGGGCTTGACATGCCTCAGTGATCTCAGAGTGAGCAGGAGGTGAACAAAGCTCAGAGAGAAGGATGTACCAATGACAGTGGACACAAAGAATGCAGAATTTACAGGCCACAGAGACATGGGACAGAACCCCTAAGGTAAGGAAGACAACTCAACAACTGTACTGAATCAGCTCTGACTGGGTAAAAGGTAATTCTGCAGGGGGAGAGTGTGACCACCGACTCAAGAAACGCAACAACCGAGAGAAGAAAAAGACTGAGCATGTGGAGTAATTAGTATGAGAAGTGAGGGAATCACTAATCAATAGAAAACAGAATACTAAGAGAGCTGGGTAACTTCTACCCAATGAACATTAATGACATTGTTTGCTGAAAAACATTCATAATAAAAAGTTTTGATAGCTGGTGTGCTTGATTTGTGGACCACCACCGAGAACCTACGATTGTGCAACTCTCAAATAAATACTCAGTGTCTCTCTGGAGTGTGCCTCTGTCAGGAATAGTGGGGCCAGCAGGACCAGGGCTGTGATTCTTCCCCTGTACTGGGCACGGTGAGGCCACACCTCGAGTGCCGGGTCCAGTTCTGGGCCCTTCAGTTCAGGAAGGACATTGAGGTGCTGGAGCAGAGACAGAGAACGGCAACGGAGCTGAAGGGTCTGGAGAGTGAGTCCTGTGAGAAGCAGCTGAGGGAGCTGGGGGGGTTCAGCCTGGAAAGAAAAGGGAGACTCAGGGGTGACCTTATGGCTCTCTACAACTCCCTGGAAGGAGGCTGTAGGAGGTCGGTCTCTTGTCCCAAGCACCCAGAGACAGGATGAGAGGCAGTGGCCTCAAGCTGCGGCAGACCCCGTTCAGTGCGGACCCGCCCAACCCGCACCTCAAGCCAGGCGGGTGCGGAGCCTGGCCACCCGCCTGCGCTGATTGGCTGACGCGAACCGCGCCCCCTCCGGCCCTCGCGCGACCGGCTCGTTTCCCGCCCCCGCCATCCTTCGCGGGGCTCCCCGGCTGCCTAGGGGCGNGGAGGTCGGTCTCTTGTCCCAAGCACCCAGAGACAGGATGAGAGGCAGTGGCCTCAAGCTGCGGCAGACCCCGTTCAGTGCGGACCCGCCCAACCCGCACCTCAAGCCAGGCGGGTGCGGAGCCTGGCCACCCGCCTGCGCTGATTGGCTGACGCGAACCGCGCCCCCTCCGGCCCTCGCGCGACCGGCTCGTTTCCTGCCCCCGCCATCCTTCGCGTGGCTCGCCGGCTGCTTAGGGGATTCACCGCGTTTGCCTGACTGAAAATTGCCGCCAGCCTCCCTTTCTTCGCGAGCGACGGCGTGCTTGGAAGAGAGACGCTCCCGCCGCTCTAGTACAGGCTATTGTATTTGTTCGGACTTCTGTTTTTTTTTTAGTCTCGTTCTTTCCGCGGCTTCCCGCGCAGGCGTCCGCGCGCGGCGTCCGAGAGCCGGTGGGGCCCTTGACCGTTGAGCCGCTGCAAAGAAGCCGGTGGGGGGCGGGGCGGGCCCTTTCCCCCGAGCCGTCGCAGCCCACCCCGGCCCACCATGTACTACAAGTTCAGCGGCTTCGCGCAGCGCCTCGTCGGGGCCACGGCGGCCGCCGCCTACACCCCGCAGGTAACACCTCAGATCCGGGCAGGGCTGCGGCACCGGGGCGTCTGTTGAGCCGGGGAGGGGGATCGGCCGCCCCCCGGGCACCGAGCGCATCCGGTGCCTCGTGTGACCTTGGGCGAGAAGGGGCGCGGCGCTCTGCGGTGCAGCCCTTGAGTCAGCTTTGGGATGTGGTGAAGGTTATAGCAAGAAATTAACGGGCCGTACAGGACGGCCCCGGAGTTGAGCAGTGGCTGGCGGGGTTTTAAATTCACTGAATCACAGAATCCGTTAGGTTGGAAAAGATCTCTGAGGTCATCGAATCCAGCCTATGAACAAACACCACCTTGTCAACCAGACCTTGGTACTGAGTGCCGCGTTCAGTCTGTCCTTAAACACCTTCAGGGATGGTGACTACACCACCTCTCCGGGCAGCCCGTTCCCCTGTCTAATCTCCCGTTCTGTGGACAAGTGCCTCTTGATGTCCACCCTAAATCTCCCCTGACACAGCTTGAGGCTATGTCCTCTCGTCCTGTCACTGGTTGCCTGGGAGAAGGGACTGACCCCCAACTGGCTACAGCCTCTTTTCAGGTGGTTGTAGGGAGTGATAAGGTCACCCCTGAGCTCCTTTTCTTCATACTAAGCATCCCCCGGCTCCCTCAGCCGCTCCTCATTAGACTTGTGCTCCAGACCCTTCACCAGCCTTGTTGCCCTTCTCTGGACAGTCTCCATCACCTCAATGTCTTTCTTGAAGTGAGGGGCCCAGAACTGGACATGGTACTGTAAATTGCAGCTGGCAAATGAGAACAGCCCTGCAGAGAGCCCTGTCTTGTCCATGCACACACACACACACACAAAATTACTAAAAGCATTAAAACCTTTCCTAGGGAGGACACAAATCTATAAAAGTTTGTTTAAAGCAAAACAAAAACTGACCTTTCCTTTGTATAATGCCAGCTTATTTACTAAGTGTATGGAGGTTAAAGATTGAGATAAACTTTTCACACTGCATACTTAGAGTACATGGACAATTCTTCAGGAGCAAAGCAGATCTGAGTGAGAGGAGAATGAATCCCAAGTACATCAGTCATTCCAAGACATTAGAGAGTTGCATATTGGTGAAAATAAGTCACAGAAATTGCTTGCTTTTCTGTACATCGGCATAGATTCCTAAGTAATGTTAGGAAGATTTGTAAAATGATTATATCATGGGAAAAATGCAGCATGGTTGTTACACCATGTTCAGTTTTCTGAGTAAAGTTTGAAAAAATTAAATTCTTACAGTTTAGTTAAAAAAAAAAAA
>VZRZ01004912.1:244340-322741 GCA_013398175.1 Climacteris rufus
AAAAAAAAAAAAGAGGCCATAACCTGGAGGTCAAGAATTATAAGAATGATTTTAAAAAAGTTAACCTTTCAAAGAACTGCCTTCAGAGAGCAAACGCATCTGATAAAACAACACAAAAAAAAAAAAATTGAAGTTATGGTTGGTCTTCTTCCCAATAAACTCATTAATAAAAAGTAACTGGAAGTGGTTAAAGACACTGCATTCTCATAGGCTAATGTGTATTGTTGAGCTACACAATTGTTTCATTCTTAGCCTGTTAATTGTGTTAGCAATCTACTTTACAGTTCGGCTTTCCTGGATATCCTTGACTGCTGGTTTTACTTGGAAAATCCAGCCATCTTCTGCAAGCAAGAGTACTGAACTAAGCAGCTTTAAAATCTCAGATTATTTCAAGTGGCCCAGACCAACTACAGAGCTTACTTTTTTGAATTTTCTTTTTGAAGTTGAAGGAACTTGATGATCAGTCTTATTACAGTGGTTCATGGGTCATACACTGCCAGGATGCTCCTAACAAGTGGAATGCTGCAGGTTACTGCAGGACTTCATCAGTTCCCTGGAGCAGGCAATAGGGTGCACTCTTGTAAAGTTTACAGAAGACACCAAGGGAGTGGCCCCAAAATGTTTGAAGTAGAGTTGCCATTCAGAGGGACCAATCTGGAATGAGCTGCCAGGAACGCTGTGGATTTCCATGATGAGAAAAAGGGAAATTTGTGCATGGAGAAGGAAGAGCCCTGGCATGGTTACAGGGTGGGCACTGACAGGCTGGGGACAGCAGCTCTGTGGTAGAGCCCCTGAGGCACTGCCAGGCAGGAAGCCAGCACCATCCTGGGCTGTCTTATCATGTTGATTGAGGAAAGCAACACTCTCCCTCTGCTCAGCACAGATGGGGTCACATCAAGGTGCTATGTCCAGTTGTGGGCCCCCTGCTATGGAAATGTCAACTGGAGCAAGTTCAGCAGAGGTCAGCCTGAGCGTCAGCAGCCAGGCTTTGCACATGGCTGTGTGGTGGGAGGGGAAAAGACAACAGGCATAAACTGCAAGAGAGGTTCAAACTGGGTAGGAGGAAAGACATTTTCCTGGTGAGAAGAGTCAGGCAGTGGAGCAGGTGCCCAGAGAGGGAGGTGCTGCGTTCTGTCCTCAGAGGCTTGCCAGGCCAGGCCAGACAAAACCCACAGCAACCTGGTGTCACCTTATTCTGGACTAAAGAGCACTAGAGGGCCTTCCATCCTGAATTACCCTATGATCTTGAGTAAACATGGAGCTAAAAGAGACTTTCTCATGTGGCAGTTTCTGTCCCAAGATGGGTTTTTTTGTCCTCCTCTTTCCCCATCACTTTGGAAAGCTTCCTGGATAGCTACTGGGGAGGGAGCAGGGGTGCAAGAAACAGGGAAGACAGCAGAATAAATAATATGTTCTAGTATATCTGTTCATTAGGAATATATCCAACAGGCTGGAAAACACTCTTGCCACTATTGCAGTGATTGGGGGGCACTTTTTGCCTCTTCTAAACAAAGTTATGTTCAAAGAATAAACATTGATACTTCATTTATATGGTGGAGAGCAAAGGCCTGGGGATGGAATGGGGAAGGGTTTCAAGCCTAAACAGTAAAGCACCTCCTTTCTGGAAGAAACATTTTAAAAAGTTACTTTCAAACACTTTTTACAATGTTATTAGGCCAGCTTTTTGGTAGAATTTTTTTTTCCCTAAGTTTGACTGAATTCCCAGGTCACACATTTAAATTCATCAGTCTGCTAAAAATGTTTTCAATAAACAGCAATTGAAATAAAAAGGGAATCCCATGAGGGTATAAGAGTTAACTCCAAAACTCCAAAAGTAAATCTTTTCCTATTGATTTCATTGCTCGGTTTAGTAAAACTATAGCTCAGTATGTAAAGTGGTTTGGTTTTTATGCTTCTATTTATTTTGATGTTTTTAGAAAAATGAAGACATCCTTCAATTCAAATTCTGCTTGGTGAAATATGTAGTGTAATAGTTGTCCCTATTTTGTGCTGTTACATTCTGATACTTCCCTGTGGAATATTGTTCTGCTGCAGGTTAAAGCTTATTGTGGGCTTGCAAAATATTAGTCAAAATGTATTTCAGAAATTCTTTTGCTGACAATAACATAACTAACAGTTTATACTAACAAAAAAAAATCTTGAGTTTGAAATCTGTATTGTTCTTTCCATCTAAGACTTAGCATTCTTAGAAGACTTAATTTTGCATTTACCAAAGTTGTATAAAGTAATCTGAACAATTAATTTTATTTGAATAAATGGGAACTTCCTCAGCTAGTGCAGTTGAGGAGTCAAATATTTAGGAGGATAATTACTGCCATAACCATTACAAATTAATAAAAATATTAATTCAAAGAGTTGGCTTATGTTTAAAGTACAAAAGTAGGATCAGTTTCAAGTGGTGTCAGATGAGGACAAGTAAACAAACTTTTCTCTGGTTCTTAAAAGCTGAACATGATCCTGGTAGAAATTTAGTTGTACTACAGTATCTTCACTTGGTGCAACTTACTTTGCTTGTAGCTATTTAAAACCCCTGTGAGCCACAGATCTTTTGATTTTAGCCAATATGAATTTCTAAGAGTTTATTGAAAATCTATAATATGTAACCTTTTATGCTGTAGATGATACTTAATAGGTACATAAAATCACTGTTACTGAAGTGTGTCAAACACAAACAAAGACTCAAGTGATCTTACCAAAAGCATCCTCGTGTTAGTCATAACAAGTATATGTAGCCTCTGTGAGGAGTGTTCTACTGTGGAGGACCTGCTATTTAGTTTAGAAGTGTCTAGGTTCAACAGGTTCATAAAAATTACTTCAATGTGTGTTCTGAAATATTTATTCTTACTATAACTTTTCTGGTCCCCTTTTCCTTTTGGCCCTTACCTCAGTTTTCTCTCATTTCTCATTTTCTGATCTATTTGAGCAATTCCTCTAACATTTAACTCCAAACATTATGCTCCAAACCCTTAGCTCTTTTTGCTGTCAGGAAAGTGTAAATCTAACTTGAAAATTCGTACTAGCAAGGTGTAAGTTTGTTTTACCTTGAGCATGATGGCCAACCAACAGATGCATTGGGTCCTAAGATCTTCAGATCTCTGGCAGGAAAACAAACACACGCTACAGCAGGGTAGGCAGAGAATTCTGTTTGCTCTTTTGGATCAGCTACGTTTTGACCTTTCATTGAGGACTTCAGCGTTTGAGTCATTGCTGTAGCATGCTGATGAAATCAGCTGGTGTTGACTCTTCTGCATAACTGCTGTGCTTTGTCCAAGAATGGGGAAAAAAAATCATGCTATAGTGATTAGAAATAAAAGAGTAACACCTTGATATCAGAAGAGGAATTATCAATGTATAACTTTTTTTTAATGAAGCATAGGTCAAATGTGTAGAGGCATTAATTCCTCAGTACTATCCTGAATGTAGTGAGACACTGATGTTACTAAATAAACCTGTGGTTTTAGTAATATTAAATACAAGTGGCAAGGGTTGTTTAAGGTCTCAGTTCTTACTGCACTGAAATTCAGCCATGACATGATACTGCAGATTTCTCCTCAGCCACACTAAGCTTAGTAAGCTGGGTGTGAGGTAAAGCACTTGCTGCTTTCTCGCAATAACCATGGGCAAGTACCAAGTTGGAACAGCCAAGCATTTGCACTAATTTAACTGAGCTTGGTTGGAGTTGACCACAAAATTCATGGATGGAATTGAAGTGAAATTTTACGTGGGGGTGAGGAACCCTAATTAATGCAGTGTCTGTGTTAGGCAAACTGAACTCTGTCCCTTCTGCAGCATCCGTTTTGTTGTACTCTTTCCTGATGCCACGGAACCACATCAATTTTTTTTGTTTAAATTGCAATGTGATGTTCTTAACTGGTACCATGCTGCTCTGAAAGTAATTTACACCAGCACTCTGGTGATTATATAAGCTTTCTGAACTGGTTCAATTTGATTTTGTGATGAAGTTATGGCTTGAATTAGGTTTGAATCCACTATGGCTCCAACAGAAGGGGACCTTACAACTGTCTGAACAGGAATGTCTTTCTAAAGTCTGAAAAAATATGCAATAACCTACAGTTGTTAACATGACTGATTTAACTATTTAAATTGTAATTCCTAAAGTGGATATATCATCCAGACAGTCTCCTGTAGAGGCAGGAGTTTTAGCACTAATCAGAAATGGTAGGAGTTGCCTATCTGTGAGTTTAGGAATGATGAAAGAAGAATCTTTATCTTCAAACTGTTGGAAGTAATTTGCAGCTTATTCCAGTGCTCAGTATTTACACAGTACAGATGGCTCATGAAATAAAGTAGATATTACAGCTCATGAAATAAAGTAGATATGATCACAACAAGCAGGAATTGGCAGTGATTTAGTTTTTGAAGCTACTGGCGCTGCTCCTGAAAAAGTTAGGCTCTCAGGAAGGCAAAAGGGAGATTCAGAATTGGAAACTTTAGAGCAGAGGAAAGATGTGCATTTTCACACTTGGTGCAATACTAATAATTGAGAAGGCAAGAAAAGTTTTGGATAAAAAATCACCTGCACATTTGCTATAAATGTCTGTTCTGTAGTTGTTTCTATCAAATCACCAACTTTTTAAAGACAAATCTTACAAAATACTTAAAGTTCCTAAAAGACAAAAATCATCCAAAGTTGCTTTCAAGGCTTTTGATGTAGCTGGTACTTAGCCTTGAATATGTAGTCAGTCACTTCACCTGGCTAATAATAGTTTCCTAAATGCTTACTTCATAGCAGTGTGACCAGAACTGGTCACTGGTCTTAAATAATTCAGTACTTGCCTTCTGTGCAAGCCTGTTCAGTAGGGAGGCATTACTTCCTGAATGTGCCAAAGAGTTCAGTTTTGGCTACTGCCTTTCAAAACATGACCAGAAAGGTCACAAATGGATTCTAATATTCATTCAGGCACTAGAAGAGTGGGAAGCTAAACCCAGGTCTTCAGGATAAAACACTGATGACCATTCCATAGGCTGTTCTGGGAAGCTGAGAAACCTGGTCTTTCTGCTGAAGATGCCTGTTGTAGCAGAGAATTTACATATGGAAAACACATGTCTGGGCTGTGGCTGGCACAAAAGAAAGAGTGCCAGTCTGCTTCCAGCTCCAAATGCTGTCAGACAGTTCTCAATACAAAATCCTTTGAACAGAAACTAAAATTTCAGTCTTAACTTGACCCATAGACCCATAGGCTGTGACTTTGTGCCCTTAATGGTAGAACTGAATTATGTATTTTATAGTTATGGAAATGTAGAGTACAACCATCTGAACCAAAAGGAAGTTGAGCTGTGCTGCTCATGGGGAGTACATTGGGGTGTGGGAAGTTGCAGCAATGTGTGAATTGTAGGATGTAGTTACAGCCGTGTAAAATACCTACCATGTCAGGGTCTCAGGAGGGCCTTGAGCACCACTTATGACTTCTGTACAACACAAGTGATCCTAGCCCTTTTTTTTTTTTAAATCCCCAAACTACATCCAAATTATTTAAAGCCTGGTTATTTGTGGCTACTTGTAGCATTCAGGAGGTAGTGTTCATTCCTCACTCTGACTTTAGCATCAGGGATTCTGATCCCAATTCTGCTGCTCAGAGGAAGTCCTAGAGAGTCCATAGCAAAACAGAAGCAGTAATTTGGACCAAGTACCAGCACAGAGAAACAACAGGTATAAATTTATGCCATGAGGAAATTATTTTCCTTGCTAAGCTCTGACCCAGAGCTGTCACTGAGATATCAGTTGGGCCAACTGTGTGTTTGTAGCTCATTGTCACAAGTCTTCACACCAGATAAATACTCTTTGTAATGTATCCTTGTAATGACTGTCTGCCTAATGTGGCAATTGGTACATTTGCAAGTGTTATATACCTTGATATTTCAATCTTTATTTATGCAGGGACTCAAACCAATAGTTCCCACTGAATCCCCAGCTCCAATTTCTGGGACAACAAGTAAACTTGCTTCAGGTTTACCAGCAACTGATTCTTTCTTGGGTAAAAACAAGGTGACAGACCTACAGAAAATTTTCCAGGTAATTACACCTTTGAGAGTAACTTAAAGAAAACTGGAGAGTGGGACATATCTGTCCTTATTTTAACATAGCTAACTACTTTTGCCATTCTACAATACCTGAATTCTGTCAAGTCTAGTCAAGAAACTGTCAAGTACAGTATAACCTGTGTACTTGTACTATACTCCAAAGTATGTATATGCCTGGTATAGCAGATAAATACAGAAAGTGCAAAGCCCAGTAACATTGTCTTTTTGCTGACTTCAGAAGATGTTTGTTCTGTTATTTGACTACTGAAAGCACTTTCTCTCTGGGAATCTTGAGTGTATGCCTTAAAGCAGATCTGGAGAAGCAAAGCAGGTCATTACTGTTTCATGTATAATAATTTGAATATTGCTGAGGCTGTTAATAATGCAGTGTAAGAGCAGCACAGTGAAGTTTTCAAAGCCAGTTTGTTAGCTATGAATTTCTAAACGTAGCAGGACTTTTCATAAAACAAATTAGTTAAGCTTGTATTTTTAAGCATCAAGAATGTGCTTTATATAATATTCCTTTTTTCTCTTACACGCCACTTGCATTTGGAATGTGTCAGTCTGACGTGGTGAATAATTTTTTATACATATCTTTTCACATTCTGTCATTAGTGGCACTTTTCCCATCCAGGTCCTCTTGAGAAATATTTCAAGATATATTCTTCCTGCTTGCACTCAACAGCTTTGGCTAACAACATTAACTTGCCTTTGCATTTGTCTTGCTAGATAAAATCAACATAACACACTTGATTGTAGCTGGCCTATTTGTCAGGAGGTTTTCCCCTTGGAAGCCTAGCAACTTATCTGAGGAAGCTTGTTCCTTAATGATCTTGGTATGGCTGTTAATTTCTTTTTTGTTTGTTTTCTCTTCCCACAGAGATCAGATGGGCTGCCAGTACACCTGAAGCGAGGAGTTCCAGACACGATGCTCTATCGAACCACGATGGCTCTATCAATAGGAGGGACTATCTACTGTCTGATAGCACTGTTCATTGCCTCACAGCCCAGAAACCAAAAATAAATGAACCACAACTCATGGGACTCTCAGCACTCCTCTGAAGAACCTCCTGCCTGTACCTCTTTGCACTTAAATCTATTCCCTGTGATCACATAGGGTTCGTTATTCAGATCAAATTTCTTGGAGAATATGTTTTTAAATCCGTTGCCTTATGTATTCTAAAAAACAATATAAACAGACAAATGCATAATTTTAACATATGGTTGTAGGTTTTCTTGTCTCGCAGGAGTGTATGAACAGTTGGAGAAAGTTAAGCTTTTCCTTCCTTCCCTCCCCCAACTGAAACAATGTTAGACAGAGGACAGGACAAATACTTTGTGGGCCATGTACATTTCCTCAGTGGAAGGATGCTGCTAGATTCCAAAACACTAAAAACAAATAATTTAATTATTATAGCATGCTGTTTCTGTCATACACAGCTCATTTTACCTAAGCAACTGGTAGTGGAACTTTTGCAAATACTGGTATATTATTAAATATTATACCACTTCTGGTGGTGGGACAAAGAGCTTGTCTCCTTGGAGCTTTTAAAGTGGATTTGTTCCATAACTTTAACATCACTGTATGCAGCAGAGTGCACCATTATTGTAGCATCAGTTATGCCAGGTTTTGGACTTCCATTTGTCAAACTGTAGTATTGTGCCCTAAAGATAACTACATGAATACTAAAACAGGCAAGTCTCAAAGGTTTCAGACTGCTTCAGCAGGCCTAGTAGTGAAATAAACATATTGGTACACTTTTAAGTTCAACTTTTAGATCTCAAATCAGAAAATTGGTTCAGCTACCTTATTGTCATCTTTTTGAGATGGTGAATCTCTTAAAACCCTCTCCCAAACCACACTGCATTTTTAACTGTAATTTTTGGTGAAACAGGTCAGTGTCATAACTCAGCTGCTTATTATTTTCAGTGCTTGCAGATAGCTATTTATGTGCACACATTCACCACATTCACACACGTTTTCTTTGCTCTGGATGGATGGAAGAGATGGAAGAATGCATAAAACCCTTTATGCATTCTCTTTTTCTTACCATAGTATAGCCTTGAACTGCAAGTTTCATAGAATTCTTCACAAAAAGCATACACTAATTTGATAGATCCTTTTCTACCCCTGAATATTGGTTTGCTGGCCTCTGTAAAGAGCCATCTCTCCCAGAACTGTGCAGAAACAACCTTCGATGTAAATAAGAAAAATAGTTGACAAAGGAACCTAAAACTGCCTTTTTGTCAATCTTTTACTAAAGACATTCAGGGTTTTTTCCACTTAAGTTACATCAAAACCTTATTACTGTTTCATAGGAATGAAAGTAGCTGCTTGTACTGTGATCTCAGGTTTCAGTCAATGTTGGTATTTCAGGATGGGAGAGATTTAAGTCAATGAAAAGTAATTTTGTAAGGACAGCAAGAACCAAAGAATAGCAGAGAATAAATTCTGCAGGAATTGACAGCTGTGTTGCCTCTACTGATAAAATATTTTATCCTCAGTAGCCCATGCTTCCATGGCACTAAATCTTGTGCTGTAGGCTGTTAAATACTACAAAAGAAAAGAAAAGAAGAGAGAGAAAACAGCACAGTAGGTTGTTGTCTGTCTTTCCTACATATCATCCATTAAACACTGCCTACAAGAATTTTCTAATAATGGATATTTTGCACATAAATTTGACAGGTAGATTTTCATGAAGACAAGCTTTGCTCAGAGTATTTCCATGCTCTGTGGTTTTTGATTTGGTTTTGTTGTTTTGAGGGAGTGGGTTTGGATTTTTCTTTTTATTTGGTTTTGTGGTGGTGGGTTTTTTTGTTTTAAACCAACTATTTTTAGAGTTCATCTAAAGGGTAACAACTTTCTGCTTGTTGCTAAGGCAGATGTGGATAAAGTAACTAAGCTGTTGTCCCACAGCTCATCAGCCACTGGGAATGCCCTTCAAGTACTTTTGGAAGGAATGACTTAGCACTGAAGTCCAGCTTGCTTAAAAGACCTCAGCTAGGACACTGGGTTCATGTATTGCTATTAGAGGTCATGGCTGAGGCCATGGATATCAGAATTGTCATCCTATTGCCCTGGGCCTCCCTTTTTCCAGCTCTTTGTCAGCAGCTAAGAACACATGTGCCAAAGAGAAAAAAACACCAATCAGATTTTGCAAATAAACAAACGCTACATGATGCATTGCACCTTTTTTCCCCCTCTCAATGTTTGAATTTTAAAAAACTATTTTTGCTTTGCCCTTCTCACAAAAGCTGATCCATATGAAGGAGGATGAGAGTTCTGCTTCAGCTTGTCAGATTCACACCCCTGGTTCAGGTGGGGGTTAAAGAACAAAGAGGTTTGTCTGCAGTCATTACGTACAGCTCCAGGCCTGAGAGAAGGAGAAGACTGCATTTCTATATTCCCACAGCAAAGTGCTCTGAAAAAACAAGGAGAGCTTGCAAGCTGTAACCAGGTTAGTCTGTGGCAGCAAAATCTTGCCCCTTTTCTCAATTAGTTTTGAGATCATCATGAAGAAATTGTAACAGGGTAAGTTCATCCTAGAGAAAATCCTCTTTGTTAAATATGTATTTTAAAATACTGATGTCAAACTTCCGTGAGCATCCAAAAGAGTTCAAGTGTTTGGACTTATCATTTGTGATACAGAGACCTAATCATCATCACAAGCCTTCCAGAACACCCTTACCTTTAAAAGGTCTGATCCTGGCCTGATTGTTAAATAAAGTCTTAAGTGAGGAGAACCAGGGGTGACTTGCAACATATCAAGGCTACTTCAATGTTTTGAGTTGTAATCCCCAGAAGTAAGAATCTGGTGAGAACTATAACTTCATTATGGTGTTATGTTCTGCTTGTTTTCTTAAGACTCTCTCAGTTTTTTCTTAGAAAATAGCAACCTACCAGCATGGAGGACTGAAAAAAAACCAAAAAAGGATACATTTTTAAATGATAGTTTATACTCTAGTGTTTTGGTTTGAATGTACAGTAGAGAATAAGTTATAATAAGCTCTCATACCCCAAGGTGCTGAGTTTGGAAGGGAAAGCAGCTGAGATTTAGAATACACTGGAACAAAATTATCTCATGGGTAATCATCCATCCCCCATGGCATTATCTTATTGTTGAGAGACAGTGGTTTTCCTTCTTAAATGATTTCTCTGGCAACCTGGATTCAATAGTTACATCTTAGTAATGGTTTTTAAAAAAGATCTCCTCCCCTACCTTTTGTGTGGGAGTAGTAGAATAAATGCATTTGGGAAGACATTGATAGTATGCACATATGTCTTTCAGCTGCTTTAAAAATAAAAGTGTGTTAAGGGCAGGATTCCTCCACAGCATTTCAGTGTGACCAGAGTCTCAACAGGCTTTTGCCTTAACATTTTAAATTGTCAGCGGATTGATTATTTCAATATTAAGACATTAACTCTTTGATCTTGCCTTTAAGTTAGGCTTTCAAATTAAAAGGCACTGTAAGGAGTGAAACCACGAGAAGCTAGAAAACTGGGTATCTAATCTTACAGACCTAAAAAAAGCCAATATGAATGTTTACTTGCACATGTGTGCAAAGTACTTATTCTGTCTTTAAGCCTCCTTCCTTCCAAGAGGCTTGAAGAGTCACAGGTCAAGGGTTTTTTTGGTGACTCCCGTCATAAACTTATTACCCTTGCAGATCTTAAAATTTAAAAATCCAGATGCTTCTATACAAAGAGAAAAATAGGCATGTATTGGGTAAGTTACATGTAAAATCATGCTAAACTATTCTAAAAAACGTACAAGATACCTGCATTTTGTGACATAGTGTACTAAATTTTTCCCCTTTCCAGCCCTTCACTTCAGTGAAGAGTTTCAAAAGAAAGCCAAAGCTTGATCTCTGTTTTAAAATGGACAGGGGGGAGAACTTGCCTGTGTTCTAAGCATTAATTTTAAACAATAGGCATGATAAACAACCTTTTAAGCATTTTGCATATTCAGTACTAACTGCATCTTCATTTCTAAAAGATCATTAATTTGAAACAGATCCAGTTAGCTGCAGTGCAAATGATGCACAGATTGCTAAGAAGTAGAAGCATATTTGCTGTGAGAGGGAGTGCAAGTGTTCCTGGGGATCAGGAAATAGGGTGTATGCTGTCAAGCATCAGTGTGGCATCTCACTAACAGCAGATCTTATCTCCTGGTGCTTCTCACATGATCCCAGACTGCTTTTGGACATGGCACTAGACAGAAGGAACCTTTTTTTTGTACATTAATTATCTCAAAATACAACAAAGTTGAATTGAAGGGTCTGTCTCCTCACATAACACCCCCCAGTCTGTTACGGGCAGCCCATTTCTGGGCTACAAGAGAGCAGTCATCATCCTCTGGCTCCAAAGAGACATGATAGCCATGATAAAGCATTTTTTTCTGAATGATTTTTCCGAGTGGATCCAGTGCTGTGGAACTAGGGAGGTGGGAGAGAGGGGGAAGTACTTTTCCTCACTTCACATCAGCTGCATACCACTGTCACTTTTCCCGCTTCCTCACTCCCACATTTTTATTCTAAAGATCATGAATTTTTTTCTAGTTACTTCCTTTTTGCAGCATTTCTTAAATATTCTGTCCTACAGAAGAAATGAAATTGTTCCTAAGGGCTTCAAGAGACCTTCTGAAATATTCATATCATATTCATACCATTTGTCACATGCATTTTTTCTCTGCAAGCTGGAACAAGTCCTGGAAGTCTCCTCTGTCAAGTACACGGGCCTGTCAAACCCCTGAAACCCTTCAGTGAGAAGTTTTTGAAGAAGCTGTTTTACAGCTGTGCAAATGTAGGGACATCAAATGACTCGCTGCTTACAAGCATCAGACAGTATTTCAAAGAAATAGAGGAAATAACTTATTTCCTGCAACATTCTTACACTTCAAGCCATGTTATTTCAAATGTATATTGAACTCGCTTCCATGTCTTCCTTACAATTCAGCCTCACACATTCATTTTGCTGTAAATGTTTTATCTCTTTATGATGTGGTGCTATCTCAAACAACTTTGACGCCTTGTGTCACTGAGCTCTAATTTTGAGCCTCCAAAAGTAGGCATTAATTATAATGTGTGTCAATTACAAAGCTTTCACTTGAGACACAGAGACAGCTGACAGCATCCAGAGCAGACCTCAGTCCAACCTGCTAGGGTTAACCAGACGTTCTTCCAGCCACAGGAAGCCATCCTTTACCCTTTTGAATTGTTCTTGTTACAGGTGAGGAAAATACTCTGTGTCATCTTTAGTTGCTTACGTATTCACAAGAGAAGATTGTACGTTGTCTAATCTACAATACCACATAAATGCAAATTGTGTCTTCCTTGAAACTAAGAGCAGAACAGCACTTTGGAAGGAAGCAAGGAGAACGTGTTTGGTGGGGTGGAAGGCTCCTAAGCGTCAGTTCCGCCAGCTTGATCCTGACTTATAACAAGGAGAGCAAGACTAATGAAATGCAGCTTGTCTGGCGTAAAGAACAGGTCCTACATATTAAAGCTTATTCTTGCATAAGCTTAAGGAAAATTTATTAGTCTTCTAATTGAAACTGATTAAGCAATTCTGCTCCTATGCAAAACAAAACCCACACTTCATCATTCTCATTGTCAGCAGCATAACCCTGCAGAATTAATGGGAGGGAAGACTTTAGACTCTTACAAAACAACAGCAGCAAAACCCTATTCTGCAGTCAGGCAGGTTGGAATCCACATAAGGTTCACCCAGATGTGGAAAAACCAAACAGCTTGTAACACTGCACCTTTACACTGTCTTTTCAGAGAAGCACACTTTCAAAACAAACTGAAAGAATGATTTCTGGCAATCCCAGAGACTTGCAGGTTTATCAGAAGTTCACCTGGAGCCCTTTCTAAAGGTTTCTGTACCAGCTTTCCATGGTCACTAAAGAACAGCTCACTAGATAAAGGGGTGAGTTTTTCTTAGACATGTTCCCAAACTGTGCAAAACCTCAACAGATAATGCCTGCAGAGAAGCTGGGTATTTGATTTCTCTGTACTGCAAAACACAATACCATACCCAAGTGTGAGCACACTAAAATGCTTGAATGGTTCCAAAAGACACGTCTTTCATACACATATCATGTGTACGGCATATTTTTACTTTCCTTGACCATCCACTTGCAATAAAAAACTATGTGGTATGGACTGCCTGGATTACAAACTCAAATCCCATGTTCTTTCTTTAAATTATATTGGATAAAACCAACTGAGAGAAAACAGAAAAAAAATCTGTCAGTTGCCATATTAACCAGAGTCATCCCTGCTCCTTGTTTTGCTGCTACTCAATCTCCTGAGATGGAAGAACCTGTACTTTTCCTGCCACTTTTCCTGGAAGCAACAAATAATCGTGCACCTATACACAGCAGGATTTTTCTTGCTTCTAGAACAAGGGAGATTGGGTGGCCATAGAGTAACCAACTTGTTTACTTGTCAAAGAGCTTAACTCTGCAGTTCTCTCCAAAACTGTAGGGCCTCACATGCCTGAGAGGCCTAAGGAAGGGAACAGCTTCATGAATATTCTGACTCATCAGCAGTGGGCCCAGCTGCCATGGCTGGGGCACTTGGGTATGGCAACAAACGAAAAGGGAAAGTGATACTGTCTCTGGAAACAAAGACATCAGACTGACTACACAAAGGCATCACCTGCACCATCAAGTACCAGCAGGTCTAGTAGGACATTTAGTCACCACTTGTGTCTATGTGTTCAGATGGCTATTCCAGATACATACATGTGTTTGTGTGTGTTGACTATTTCAACTCTAAGTTTTGGATTTCCTTTTTCTAAAATTCAGCAGCTTTTGCCAGCTAGATGACAATCTTTCATGAGAACACTTGTAGATGCCCTTTAGTTTTTGCATACTCTAAACTCAAATGGCCACCTGATACATACATTTCATCAGGATCACTGATCTGTGTTTATCCTTTAATTTCTTTAAATTTTAACTAGCAGCATAAGAGTCTTCAAATGCTCAACAAAGCCCAAACTGCTCTTTTAACATTCCTTGCTTTTATTAGGTCTTTCTGCTAAGACTTGCTGGACAGCTGTAGTATCTTATCTTGTATGAGCTATTCTGATTCTGATAAATGAGGCTGAAAGTTGCTGAACTCAGTGCATGAATGAGCAATGATGTGCATTGTTTCTCATAACTAACACACAGATATGCATACATAGTGCCTCTGAGGATAATTCTGGTTTTTAGTTGCACTTCAGGAAAAATACATTTCCAGGAACAGCAATAAATAAGTAAATGGAATCTAGTGCCCGTAACAAACATTTTGCCTGGTTTGCGCCACTGGCTTGAAGAAATTAAAGTTATATGAAACCCAGCAAAATCTGTCTTCATAAGTTTTTATCCAGCACATTGAAATCCACTCTAAACAGCTTGGAGTTTAACTATTACTGCACTCTCAAACTTCATATTTTAACATACATTGGGCAAAAATGCACTATAAATGCCTCACTATTCCTTACCTCATTAAATAATTGTTTCAGTTTCATACTGTGAGGAGGTGCCTGCTGGCTTTCCTAAATGCTGCAAGTGCTGGAGACACAGTGGACTCCAACTAAGCTTGTGAAAGGTTTCAAACAAGTGGTTTTCTATTCATGCATTTTTGTGTGGCAAAAAAATTGGATCCTATAAGCTATCGTTTTCAGAGTCAGCTTTGCTGGTAATAGAATGTTAGGCCAAAACTAGAAGAGTTGGGCCTGCCAAGCTGCCATAAATCTGATGGATCCTGCCTCCCTAGGCTGAATCAAAGCAAGTCTTGTTTCTGGCAAGGTATAAATTCATTTTTAGATTGTTTTTTCATACTCTTCACCATTTTATCAGCAGAACTTATAGGTTGCATAGCAACCTGCCCAAGTTTAATTCTTACTGGCAAACTCCACACCAAAGTGGAAACAGTAGAAATCAAAGAACAAAGTTCTTTATGTTTCTGTTACAGTGATCTGTTACACAAACATTCAAAGTTAGTGTGAAGAGCAGCAGGGAAAAAAGAAGCAAACACCAAACCACAAAGCCAAAACACCTGGCAGAGTTTCTATCCATTTTTACAGATTTTGACAGCAAATACCTACAGATTTTCCCCTCTCAAGATTCCTTCCATATTTCATGTCTCCCTGTCAGAAAGATGAAGTAGCAGAGAGCAATCTTTTTCCTATGAAGCTCTTTGTAATAGGCTGCATCTGTTCAGCTCCAGACATAGAACTTGTCCAAGATGTCAATGAAAATGCTAACTGTGAATTTGTGGCAGTATATGTGACCCATTGTGATGCTCTTTTGGGACAGGAAAGTTAATGGGATGCAGAGAAGAGACCAAATTATAGAGCAATTATACTAAAATTGTCCTTTTACCATGCGATATATCCCACATAAATCTGTGTTGCCATACCAGCCTGGTCAAACAAACACAGTTCAATTGTCCCATCTGCAGATATAACCTAAAGGCTGAAAGATGGGTGACATGGCTGGGGTTTAGATCTCCCCCTTGCTGCCTGTGATGAGACCAGAGCATTTTAATAAAAGTTTCACTTGTATGTGGTAGACTCAAAGTCTATCACTTACCAAACATTGTTACAATGACCGAAAGGTTTTTAGGTTTACTTTTGTTGTTGTTGTTTTAATTTAAAAAGAGTTACAGAATTTTTCAGTGAGTACCACATACTTCATAGATCCAAGATCCTGATTTGGCTCTCCCTACAATGACAAACATGCTTTGCCTGAATCTGGTTCTACCACCTTGTTCTAATTTGGGTTTTTTTTCAGACTTGATTTGCCCTGTTAGAGTGAAAACAGAGATTACCAAAGTGGTATGAAAAATCTATAATTGCTTAGGAGTGCAGAATGAGCAAGAACTAGTGATGTACAATTAAGATTGGAAGTTCCTCAGTCATTTCATACTGTATTTCTATAGATAAAAAGATGCTTGAAGATTTATCTTTATATTTTGTATATAATACTGTTTACAATTTTTGATTTTGATCTAAGTCCTTTTGCTTTACTCAGAGCACTAATTATAGTTCACCCAACTCTGTCACTGAAGCCAAATATTACAGTCCATGTGAATCTTGGCTGGAGTGATGCACGAAAGAAGGTTGCAGAAACCAGTGTAGAAGTAACTGTGCTTTTGCCATGGTTTTTTTTTTTGCAACAAAGAACAATTTATGGTCAGACACATTGGAATAAATCTCAAGTGTATTAAATCTCTTAGATTTACTCTGAAGCCACTTCTATCTCAGACAAGGTCAGTTATCTGTTATAAGATAAAGCAGCAATTTTAAATAGTGATGGCACTAACAGCTAGAAGTTCACAGTTGTGTTTGTGGGAAGCAGCTGGTTCTGTGAGTCAGAAGAGTCCATGGATCTGGCATCTTGAATGGCCATGGAACACCACCTATCACTATAATTTTTGTTTTTGTAGAATTTCAAACAAGTTCTGTTGTTACTTGTAACAGCTCAATTTTTAAAACAGCAAAATGATCCTTTATTTGTAGTTATTTGTATCATTTTGGTTACAAATAAAATGTGATTTACTCTATTAATCCTTAATTAATAATATTTTCTTAGAAATTAACTATGGGATTTTCATTTCAGTAGTGTAATAGAAGGCTTGAAATCTATTTCATGGCTTGCAGAAGAGAAATTGGGGGAAGAAAAAAAATAGAGGTGTGGTCCTCATTCATTTTATCTGCTGTAATTGTTATACCTACTCAAATTTAGGAAAATAACATTTTTATTAAATGGCCAGCTAGAGGTAAGAAAAATTCTGAAGCAATTCCATTTCAAGTTGATCTTAAAGGAGTCCATTTGATTTGAAAAAAAAATGTACTAATCTCAAGTAATCTAACCTTGAGAAGTTGTCAGCTTTAAAATAAAGTACAAACTGTTTCTGAACCCTTAAATGACACCACATCTCTCCCTAGCCCTTCAAAAAACAAACAAACAAACAAAACCTCAACAACAACAAGCCCTCCCTAAAACATAGACGGAAACCCAAACCCACTGTAGATTTTCTGGGATGACGCCATTGCATAGAAACACATGCACAATTTCTTATAGGTTTCTTCCTCCTTCTGCAGATGAAATCATTCAAGCCAAGCCTGAGTATCATTTCGGGTTCCACAGAAAATGAGTGCCTAAATAGAAAGTTTTAAGAAAACAAAATGAAATATAATTCATCTGGCTTTTAGTGTAAATGGCTCGATGATATTCTAACAAGCACATTTACCTTTCATATGACTAAATTACTGGAGTGAACACACCAGAATAGAGTGTATGAAACAACAACAACAACAAAAAAATAAACAAAGGAGATCAGGACAGGGACTAATTTTAAGGGCAACTTAGCATAAATAAGACTGAAAAAAAAGAACAGAGGAAAAAAATTGAGTGAGGTTTTACAGTGAACTATCACAGATTTTAATAAAATTAGACAAGTACACATGACATGAAACCCTGTCTCTGTTCATAAAAGCAAAATTGGAAATCCATCCAAAGAAGAGGAATTTTATAAATTATGACACTAAATTTCCCTGCAAGGTTTCCCTAGAACATCCCAAATACTATGCAGTCATCATCCAAATAGTTTTACTTCTTATTGTTGTATGAGGGTTAATTACATTTCCAAGGAAGATATTGGTCTGGGAGTGGACAGCAGAAGGCAGACCTTCCATTACAGACCATTAAGAGTTCTGCCTGAGCAAAGCTTGTTCCTCTCAGAAGACAAGAAGTGTAGTCAGACATCTCAGTGAAAAGGCCTATTTGTTTACAAGGGTTTCTCAGACAAACATATGCTAAGAACACAGACATCAAGCTGAAGAGGTCTGGGGATGAACACTTGAAAATGATTTAATTTCAATCATTTAGTGGAACTTTGATGGTGCAGAACACTCCAGAGTTTAATAATACAGCATAAAGCAGTGTTTTCTGTCTGGTGCTTAAAATTCAATTAATAATTAAAGTGACTATATTGCTTCTTCTAGCTAGAATGATTTGAAAATAATTTCTGATTCATTGACCTCTGTGTTTAACCCTAGCTATTGAATTTGAATGTTGCAGTGTTTCATGTAAATATGTTTCTCTTTTCCTTGATGATGACCTATCCTTCTCCATTCCAAAAGTAAGGAAAGCTTAAGATAATCATATTTTCAAAATAACTTAATTTGAATTTGATGAACACCAAATATTGATGCAACCTAGGATTATGACCACCACTTTGAAAGGAACACATGGCTTCAGTAACAAACATTTCTGAGCACCCAAAGGTGATATGAGGTGCTAAGAATGAACAGAAATAAATATATGTACAAATAATCTGGAGCTACCGACAGTCTGACAGTCAAGGTTACAGGTGGCAAGTTAGCCCCAACAAATCACAAACAGCAGGTGCATTCTGCTGCTCTTTCTGACACTAAAAGCACAAATCTCTCGGCCTTCTACTTTGTCAAGACTTCAGTTTAAAAAAGTTTCCAGAAATTTAATTTTCCCTAACATGAAGGAGATCAACAAACACATTTAAATCATTATCAGAGAGGGACCAATAGACAGACAGTGGATTAAATCACATATTGCATAACTGACCTCTAAGTTTCAATAAACCTTATTCCCTGGTAAATAAAACAGAGCTGAAGATGACCCAAGCAAAAAGGAGTCATGGCAGTGCATCAATACTCTAATACACTGCCAGAGTGACAGTGTAACTTGTGATGGCCCATAGGACCCAAACACTGTGGCCAAGTTGGTTTGAGATCATGGCTGTCCTCTTTGGGGTGCTCTGACTGCATAATGTCAGAGGTGCTGCATCACTACCCCCGTCTGTCAGAGCACTGTGATTCAGCTCTATCTGCCACCAGGCACAGTAGTACTACAAGGTCTACACTGTTTTTTCAAATAAGGCATTGTAGGCAGTCTGAAATTTTATGCTGCACTGAAAATACACATTTCTGATAACAATATCAATTGCATCTCTGAAAGAAAAAAATCCCACAAACCTGAAAATTAGTATTTGCCCCAGGTAAATATGGGACTCCTGGATAGCAAGCAGTATAAAAAGGGAGGAAGAAATGAGGTTTTCTCTAAATTCCTTGCTGGTAAACTTCATCTTTGCAGGCAAAGATACAAGGAAGTGCACAATTCATTAAGACATGTAGCAATTTAATGTCACACAACTGCCAGAACATTGGAAAACGCTACTCATTGCATATTGCTACATCTGGAGCACTGTCATCAGCAACCAATATTGAAAACAGTCATACTGCAGTAAAATGCTATTTAATTAGCCACTTAATCAGGACAAGTGAAATGAACAAATATGGCAAACTGAGTCCAAATTTGTGGGTCATCAAAGAGTTCTTGTGCTCAGTAAAATAACAAAAAGGTTAGAAAGTTGTCATCATGCCTTGAGCACATTCTCACCACACAGCATTTACCATGCGTCAGGCAGCACCATTCCCTAGCAAGATGAAGTGTTATTATTGGCATCCTAAGACCCAAGGTTATTAGTGAGCTGTGAACTCACAATACTCACAAGATAAAAACGTCTGATACTTTTATTGCTTTCATTCACCAGCTGGTGTTTTAATCATAATATGTTGTCTCATTAATAGTCATTACATTAATTCTGTATGTGATTAGAATCGACAAAGCCTGTTGCATATTGCCTATTAAAAAAAAAAAAAAAGTCAACCTTCTGTAGTCCCTCAGAGTGCTTTTGAGTTTATATAAAAGCCTTTTTTGAGGAAAGGGTGAATAGGAACAGCTGTACATACTAGGAAGGCAGGCAGACAGTCAAAGTTTTAGCTGTAGCCACCAGGTTCTGAGCTCCCAGCTCAGTGAAGCATTGTTGCCCCATTTCGTCCAATGCAGTGGGAAATCAGCCTTACTCTCAGAAATGCTTCCTGCTTGATTGACATTTGCTATGTTGGGCCCACATACACACTAGGGAGTTTTTAGAAGTTCATCAACTATATTTTAAAAAGTAAAAGCACAACTGCAGAATTAAATCCTCCAGTTGCTGGCAAAACAGTTGAGAACTGCACCCATCTGCTCCACAAGCCCATGGGATAAGGGAACACATTCATGTTGTGCTCTACATTTTGCTGAGTCAGGTACCATTTTGTTGTGGATGGACTGGGAATTGATATCATGAAAGCCTTGTGTCTCTCCCTCTTCAGAAGGAAGCACCATGGCTTCCTCCCAAAACTCTGGACAGAACCATGGGGCAAGTGAGGGTGCTGCCAAGTCTCAGGTCAGACAGGCAGAGGAGGTAACCTCAACTCACCCCATCTGGGAGCTGTTTTCCTTGGAGAGGTCAGTGAGTGCACAATGAACCCCAGCCCTGCCATACCACCACCTGGGCATGGTCCTGCTCCAGTGACAAGGGGGACAAAGGCTGGCAGACTGTATATGGCCAGGCTCATACAGTCACACACCCCCCCACCCCCTGCCTTGTTGGCATAGATCAAATAGCTGGAATACTGCACAGCAGTTTTGCCACATTCCTGCCAATACAATCTCACCAGTGGATGGTGTTTGTGTGCATTTAGAGACGTTCTGACTCCTAACAGCCCGAACGACAATATTTCTCACTACCAAGTTTTCCTCTCTATTCCTGAGGTTTAACACTTTCGTTTTGTCTTCTGGAGGTAGCAAAACTATTCAGAGTGAGATTTCTTTGGTTTTGCAGGTTTTTCTTTCAGAGGCTCAAACTCACAGAACCCACAGTATGTGGTTCATTGTCAATCCCTCGACAAAAACTACAGGATTATAAATTCCCCTGCAAATAGAGAATGCTGTGCCCTGGGACCAAGGGATTTCCTAGAGCCAGGACAACAATGTGATCTCAGAGCAATTCAGATTAATCTTGTGTTTGCAAGGCATTTGAAAAAGAAGATTCTGGCTCACCCCCAACACCAATCTCATCCTCATGTCCCTTCTTCTCTGTCATTGAGCCTTAAGCAGAAAACTTCTGGGGATGTTTCTAAATTAGCTCACCAGTCAAGCTCCTGTTCAGCATGCAGCAGCAACTTTCCAATTAGCAGCTATTCTTCCACTGTAGTCTATACTCTGAGGGTCATTATTCTAAATTTACCTACAAATTGAACAGCCCTCTTTCCATCTGTAATCAGGCGAGGTACCAACAAGTTCTAAATCCTTCCTCATCTGATTACATTACTGCTCATTAATTCTCTTCTTTATTGCTGTCATTATTCCTACTTCACAGTACTGGACTGATGTTGACTATTGACACAAACAACTTCAGCTATACAGCCCAAGCCCGTATGTCTAGTCTATAGTATCAGTAAAATAGGCACATTTATGTTCACATTTGTTTGTAAAGCCCAGTCCTGTTCACGAAAGTATTATGTACCACTATACAAGAACATCTGCAGAGAGGATTGAATTCAAAAGACAGTTGAATTTTAGTTCTTAATTACTTTTTCATATGTATTTTTCTAGCTGGAACATTACAAATTTCTATCTGAGGCTGCATTTAAGAAACATGAGCACCAGATATCTAAGACAAGAACTGAAAACAAAAGAAGAAAACACACCTTCTTCTCACCGGAGAATACTAAAATGACAAAAAGACCTACAAAGTCCAAAGATATTCCAGCATGAAATATGGTTTGAAATGTGAAGAGAGACAGGCACCCAGTGTAGTAAATCTCTTGACTAAGTGATGCAAACCTGTTGTAATTTCTGAAATTTAAAGTTAAAGAAACTCTACCCCAAACCCTAAGAAATATTCACATCCAAGATCAGCAGAATCTAGACCTGAAGCCAACCTGGTTTCCTCTTACTTAGTCCACCTTTCTTTTTGTTTGTTTTGGGACACCTTGCACACCCCCTTTGTGAACAGTTTGTCACTCCCCTCCCAGCCCCTCACTTCTCATCTTTCTGCACCAGAGCTCTGTGTGGGCAGAGGCACAAGGGTATAGCCAGAACTTTCATGCCCAGCAACTCCATTGGCTCTGGACACATCCTTCCCTCAAGGCATCTCCATATCACCCTTCCTATGTAAACAGCAATGGTGCAAAACAATCTGGATGCAGTGATGAAATGCAGCGTGAGCTGCACAGCTACCCCAGTAGTTGTCCCAGCCGACACTAGACTGTACCTTCACCTCACCTCGCCAAGCATTTTTCTCTCCGTCCTACTCCGTTTCAGATCCAAATTTTGAATCTAAGTCTAGTGTTCATCAGAGCCCTATCATCTGCACAAAGTCACTTAATGAAACAAGAGGTGGGTCCCCGCTGTATTCCTTGCCCAGCAGCTCCCTGGACTACAGTGTCTGGCCACCTGCAGGTCAGGAAAGGAAATCACAATGAAGCTTTCAGGCTGTGATATATTAGTCTCCCCTTCCCAGAAGATGATTTCAGCAAGCAAGACAATACTTTTTATCCATGTACCATTCTCAGAGGTATCAAAACCCTTTTTCTGAAAGTATAATTTTTCTTTCTGAAAGCTAATTAATACTGACAACAGACACTGTAACACACTGAGGTTTCCTCAGGCTGACAATTTTAAACACTGTTTCCTTCAATCTTCATGTACTTCAAACTGAACACTTGTTTACACTCCCAGTGAAATACCATTATTTAATCTGCATTAAAATGCTTCTTCCAGTTGTCATACTAAAATTTCTAGCTCTTGTACTCTGAACCATATAATCTATTATAGCTTTTATCTTCACACTAACCATGTCAGGAGCAATCTGTGCATATCCTAATCTTTCCCTTTCTAACACCATAATCTCCTGATCATTAATAAACAAAAGAAAAAAGAAAAAAGAGAGAGAAAAATATTTGCAAAGCTGTTCTGTGCCTTCTGTTCCATGTTAGCAGTTTCTAAGTCACTTGGCAAAATTATTAAGCAGACAAGTTTTTCTGTTTTATTTGATGTTTTCTTTTAGTCGTGCTCCCTCTGTTAATCTATCTGCATTGCTTTATTATGCATCACAAGTTTCTTCACTCCCTAGATTAGATTCATAGTTCTTTATTACTCCTTGGCATAGCTTCCAACACCTTATCTCAGCGCCCCATTTGCAACTGGCATATGATGGTTTGTTGAACCAGACCAATGTAATGTGAATGCAAATGATTCATTTTCTAACACTTCCTAGGATTCTTTTTTTTTGGTTTTGGAAATGAGAGCAGTTTAGAGGAAGTCTAATTTTACCAAATGGGACACTTATACGAATCAACCTTATCTAACATTGAACTGAACCCTGTTCAGACAATGAAGCTACACTATGTGACGTTCAGACATTGCTTCCAATGTACAGTTTTCTGTGACTCTAATTCCAAACTTACTTTTTTGCTTGGCTCATTCTCATGCCTTAATACTAAGTCTTTATTTTGCTACATGCATGAAGTCTTAATAGGAGTATCTACCCACATATTGTTAAAGGGCCACATTCACAACACAGCAATTCGGGTTCAAATTTTCCCTGCCTGCATCCTTTCCCTGTTCTCTCATGTTCCAGAGAAATGCTTGCAATATCTGCCAGAGACTACTCAATGGCCTGCTTTTGATTTCTTGATGCACATTCATTTTGCACAGAGTACACATGAGGAGCCAAAACAGATGTCTACCTCTCCCAGGTGAGTGCTCTCACTGACACATTGCACATCATGTCCTCACCCTCTGGTTTGCTCTTTATCACCTTCTAGGTGAGCACTCAACTAACCTCAATGTAGGATATAATAGGTTGCAGGGGAAGAGATAGTGCTATTGCCTTTTCTTTGTTTTTAGTGATGTTACCTTAACTGTTTCATTTGAATGGTGCCTGCACACGCTCTACAGTCACAGTTTAAAGGGAAAAGATAAGTCAAGAACAACAAATCTCTCCCTCCCTTGTCTTCCTTCTAGGTTTACAGATGAAGCCAAAACTTGTTTTCACAATCCCAGCAGAGTACACATGGATCATTTCTCTTACATTGCTCTAAGCCAGTGAAACAACAGTGAAAACTAATTTTAAACCTCATTGATGTACAGAGAATAACACTTAGGTTATTTGTCACTTAAAAATTAGCTGTAAGGAATAACCTCTGCATCCAAACAGGAAAAGCTGCCACTGAAGCAGAGAGGCATTTTTCCACCTATTGGAATGTGCCACATAGGAATAACAATTGCTTATATCTAAAATGTTTCCTCAAAGTCATTTCTAGGGAGAGACAAAAGATCAAAGACTTGCATGTTGCTGTCCTGCTTATTGGGTTAAATATGAACAACATCTGGGGAACGAAGAAGATTCTGCAAGCTTATGACTTCCACTGCATCACGAAATTCACAGCGCTCACCAGTTCAAGAGGAGCTCACAGGAAGACAAGAGTGACGAGTGACTTCTCCCCACCTCTGCAGACAACGATTGCCATTACAGCCCTTGGGCACTA
Organism: Climacteris rufus; assembly: GCA_013398175.1. Classification (NCBI taxonomy): domain Eukaryota; kingdom Metazoa; phylum Chordata; class Aves; order Passeriformes; family Climacteridae; genus Climacteris; species Climacteris rufus. The sequence continues at coordinate 268,822 of VZRZ01004912.1, forward strand.
CTGCCAAAGAAAGAGCTGACAACTGGGGTTGTGGTGAGAAATACAGCAATGCCCCAAAAGCTTCATAGAAATATCTGAAATAAGTATTAGACGCTTTTTTTTTTTTTTTTTGGTAGATTAATTTCTTCAGTACAAACCACTAGATGAATTTGAAGGAGTGTGCGAGAACATAAATGGGAAGCTAATGAGTGAGCAGGGTGGTATTACCATGCCCCAAAGTGAATGTTATCTCTGCACTATGAAAGAAGCTAAAAGTGATAGCTATCAACTATGGAACATTTGCTGTATGAAGGAATAAGAGATTAAATAGCTTCGTGAAGTGCTAGAAGAGATGAGTAATTATTAATTGAGGCACCTAGACAAAATTAATTACAGCTTGGGAAGAGAAGTCTTCATAGGGATCTTTCTGTAAGTTGGCAGCCCTGAAGGAAAAGCCTTCATGTTCTAGGTAACCAACAGAATAATAATAATAATATAAATAAGAAAATCCATCACAGTAACAACAACAAAACACTAAAGCAAGCAAACTCCCCCCAAACGTCACATGACTGGAACCATTACTTCGTGAAGAAGAATCCAAGAACAATTTATCATGTCTATCTTTCTCTTCTAAGCCAGGACATCCAGCTCATATATTTTAGTGTACTTTTGGGGCATCCTAAAGTATTTTTAAGTAGAATATTGAGTATTTCTTTTGTCCTTAAAATAGCACAACAAAATATATAAATTAGGCAGAGGCTGTTACAAAAAACTTAAACACAGAAATTGTGAAGGGAAGAACCTTGTGCGACATCAAGGAGATATGAAGAATACAATTCCCTTGAGATTTAAGACAAAAAATATTTTTATTCCTCACTCCCTCCATCGTCTCCTTTCCATAAGGTATAAGATGGTGCTAAAGAAAGTGAATTTTCTTCTGTTGGGGAGAAATGCCCTGTTCATAGCGATCTCTCTGTCTGGAGGTACAAAGATTATTTGGAGACAATTACACTAATCTCTATTGCACTGACAATTGCAGGAAGAGAAGCCCTATGTCACCAAGTATTTTATTAAAGAAAACACAACACATTTCAAGAATAGATGATTACCATACTCCTGTACTCAAAATTAAGCATTCAGAATTTCCACAAGCTTTTTTGTTTTATACAAGCAATATTAATATACACCATTATAATTTCTCTAAGAATAATCTCAACAGCCTTTCACTTTCAATGAAATAAATAATGAATTCAAGTAGCACCCCAGTTTACTGTCAATGTAATCTTCCAGCTGCACTATACTACACAGTATGAATATGTTAAAGGTAATACAATTTTAATACCTTTACTTTTAGAGACAGAAAATTTGCTTTGGCTCATCCAAGAATCCTTCCCCCCATGCTCAATCTGCAGAAATTTCATCTTTTCAGTTCTCCAAGTCTAGTTTCAGGTGACAAACAAACAGTGTATGTTCCACTGCAATGCCTTCAGAATTGCCTGGATCTGATCTCACATGCATGTCGTGCCCAACCTTAGCAGGATTACATTTAGATTTAAACTCTGCTTCATGGGTGAGCCCTGGCAGTCCAGGTCCCGGGATCCCACACTGCAGTCAGGTTCCCACAATGGGCTCCTCTTGTGCTTTCAGGATCTGAGGTGCAGCTGGTTACCACCATCACCCCATGGAAACTACCAAACTCAACTCAGAAGGTCTTCACATACCTCTAGGAGCATACAAACTCCTCCAGATTCTGTTTCTGGAATGAGGAAAGTTTTTCAGCAGGGAACCAAACTGGGAAATATTGCCTGCAGGAACAAGCAGAAGAGCAACACCAGCAGAACCAGCCCTCAAGGAGCTAAGGAGTACAACACCCAGCTGATGCTCTCCACCACCTGCTGACTGGACATTTATCGCCTTGCTCTCTTACTCCATCTGGTGTAATTTCCTCATCCCAGCACTACCCTGCCCATCCTTCCACCCTTCTTCCTCTTCGGTAGAAAATCCTCAAAGTCTTACTCTAAGAACTGGGGAAAAAAATCCCTCTGAAAGCCTAGTGAAATTCTCCTTTTTCAATGACAGAGAAAAAGTAACTGATTATCAGAAGAACAAGTTTAACACTCCTGCAGTCACACTGATTGCTTTATGCACACCTTATCCATGATTTTCTATCCTTCCCACTCCAAGTTTTTGTTCTTTGTAAGAAAAAGAATTTCTAATTTCTCTGTATTTGCAAAATTTTTAGTATACAAGGGCTTTGTTCCTATTTGGTCCTTAATTCCATCTTTACAATAATAAAAGTTGAACATTCAGAAATAATAAAAAAAACTATTAGACAGAAGACTAATTATTAGAAAACAAACAATCAAAAAATTTGTCTTAAGGTGTATGCTGTTTCAAAGTCTGACTTTCCTCCCTAGCAGTCGAGCTGTGAAAATTAGACTTTGCAGTTTAGTTTTAGGTGTGAGAATTGCCAATGTTGCTGAGAGCAGTCTGGCAGATAACTTAGGATGCAACACACCTGTGTTTGCAAGAACAAGTAAGCCTAGTTTTCTTCCTTGTCTGAGAAAATTTTTTACTGCTTAGAGATCTGTAAAGAAATCCAACTATTATAGCTGAACATTTTTCATCTTTTCTTCTAGTTAAAAATCCAACTCTTTGTCCAAATAAAGATTTTTGCAGAAAATGTTCGACCTGCTTAAATACTCTTGTAATTCTTATATTAATGGTTAAAAAACCCCACAACAACAAACTTTAACCTCTTTTCCAAGCACTTATCTTTTTATAACAACAAAAATAAGAATATTATTTTTATAACATTAATCCCTCACCCTATTTGTAGTAATATTTTTCTTTTCATTTATCTTTTTCTTGAAGAATTGTGTTGTTTAAAAAAACCTTTTGTATTTTTTTGCCATTTCAAAAGCATACATATGGGAGTGCACCACATTTTGAAGTTCTCGTTTAAAGACAATTCACTAAGGTCTCCTCTTAGTTTTATGTCCCATTTCAGCTGCTTTTTCTGCCTTTCTATGTCTGTACAGGTGGAATTTTGCCTGCAGTCAATTCTGCCTAGTGATAGCTTAAGAAGGGCTCACAGCTCTGTTAGTAAATTTGACATTGAAAAAGGGACAAGGTCAAAAGTTTATTCATCACACTAATATTTTCATTAGGTTAAAGAAACTGCTTTTGTTATGTATAGGAATCATTAAGATAATCTTAGGAAGAAATTGTAGATCTTCAAAACTATTGTACTGTGCTGTGAGAAGTATTTTCAAGCACAAACAACTTCATAGAATAGTATAGACAGTTTAACTGCTGGTTATGGGATCTGAATTTGTTTGGTACTCTCCACTAGCCACTTTCAGCTGAGAATCCCAACAGACATTTGCCAGAGTGCTAGCCAGTCAGCAGGTTTTTAATATGAAGATCTGAGCAACACACTGAACAGCTCCATATAGCTCATGCCATGCCGTGTTTGAGGTGCCATGCTCCATACCTTCCTTTTCTCAGCCAAGAATATTAACAAGAATTAACAATGACTAATAACATCATACAGTGCTTCAAATTCACGTAATGCCTGATTGACTCAGCCAGCAAATCAGTTTGTCTTTGTTATTCTGTGCTGCTGCCTGGCCACGCTGCTCCCCTGACATGTCGATGCTGTGTAGGCAGGTGCTAACAAACAGGAATCTACTGCAATTTCCTTTGAGTAAACTGGAAATAATTAAATGAATACAATAAAAATTAAAAATGTAAGTGCTACTGGAACAGCTATATTTGACAATAAATCTACTCTTGATTACCTGTTATCTGCTAGTGCTCATTAGCTGAAGACAGTGAGCTGTTTCTACTTTGTATTTCTAGACAATTTCTGCCCTGGTGAGGCTTCTCAACGGTACAAACTGTTTATGTTAAGGCATCTTCTTAATCAGCTGTATGTCTGGTGTCAGTTACAGCTCAGAAATCTATCAGACCCAAGAATTCTGTCTTCTATTCAGAAGACAGAATTCTATTCTCTTCTGATAAAAGAAGTCTGGCTCATTTAGTCCTGTATGATTATTTTTGCATAAAGAAAACCTCTTTACAGACAAAAAACTTGCAAGTGCAAACACAACCTTGGTGTGAGCACACACTCTAAAGCCATGCTTGAATTGCTAGGACTACACTGAGTCTGTGCTGCTTCTGTTACCATAATCTCTAGAGAAATATCTTGCTGTTACTAGTATTGCTCTAAACCACTTTGAGAATGTTTTGTTAAAAAGACAAAGGTTCAAATCCCCCTTTGGGATACTGTGGCCAAAGCCATCTCTATTTGCATGTTTTCCAGCACTTGATGAGGTAGAAAATAATCCATTATTTTAAATTCTTTTTAAGGTAAGGTTTGGTTTTGGTGCTTTTTCCTGATGATTTTCTGAAGGATAAAATGTCCCCTTCAAGAAATATCTTCAGTGTTCTCTTTGCAATACTAATCTGGTCCTTTTTAGTAATTTTATTTTCTTTTCTTACAAATTAAATTTATTTGCAGAGACAGAACCCTTCAAAGATATTCCCATAAGATCACTGGTTAGGTTATACCACTACTTCAAATAATAATGAATCTGTTTCTGAAAAACAAATGTTTGTCTCTTCCAAATTGTGCCTTGAGTTCCCTTGAGCTTTACAATTCAGTGAGCATTAATGTTACATAGCACAAATAATGGGACTTTTTCTGAGAAGACAGGATGCAGCTGCTGATGCTTAATTAAAACTTATAAGATTTGTTGTGTTGCTTTGTTCTGTTGCTTTTTTTGTTTCTCCACCTTTTAAGCAAAGGTTCTGTCAAAGCCTAAATGTATTCTGCATGTTAGTCTCAGTGAATGTCATGCATAGGACCTGTCTCTGAAGCTTTTGAAAGAAAATGACAATTCTTTTCAAGGTGAAAATATTGACATTTTAGCTGTGTTTGCATGAAATTTTTGGATCCTTGTTAACAATATACACACACCCTGTGTATTCAGATAATTTCAAGCAGATAACACAGTTTGTACACACAAGCAAATATATACCTGGAAGTGTTCAAAAAACATGTGGATATGGCATTTGAAGACAGCCACTCAGTTGTCATGCTAGGCTGTTGGTTGATGATTGGACTTGATAATTTTAGAGGTCTTCTCCAACTTTAACAGTTCTCTGATTCTATATCTGCCAAAAGGCAGACACCTCATTTTAATGAACATCATTTATGCAGGAAACCTATACCACACAATATACAATATGCATCCCCCTACAGAACACTGATACAGACATTGGGCAAGAGAGGAATCAGTCAGAGATGGCATAAGATGCTGCTGGAATAGGTCAGAGTCCGTACTGCTGCATGGTCTGTAGCAACAAGGACATAATTTCTTTCATATCTGCCCAGGAAATAGCACAGCTTTTAATAGGGCAAGGATATTGTTTAGCATAATTTGAGGTAAAGAGGATATGCTGTACCAAATCAAAGCAGAACAAAAGCAGAGAAACCTGGAGTTCTCCCCTTTATTTCCATATTTTGCAAAAGATGTAGTTACGTGCATTGGAGCGTGGGGCAGAATATCTCAGCGAGGAAAGACTAGGGGCAGTCAGAACTAGCTTTACACAGTCTTTATACCTTAATGAAATCTCTTATATAAGAGCTTATCTTTCAAGATTTATATGGATTATTGCCACGAAATTGAAATACCAAACAGATTACTTTTCTCTCTGTAGGATCAGAAATATTTAGGGTCACACCCTAAGAAGAGGACTGAAGAGTAATAGAGAAAGCTTAACTATACATATAGTGGTGTTAGCAATATGTACTGCTTAAAGCTCTTAGGATAAAAGACAAAAGTCACTTATCATCCACAGTCAGGCCAGTATCAACATCCAGGTACTGAATGAGTGTCACTTTTCTTTATTTACTACTGGAAAATAAGACTTTCCATATTAAAGTCCCAGCTCACTATCATGGATTCTTAAAAGCAGTGCTTTTGTCCTACTGAATTCAAAACATGATGTATATAAACAGAATTTGTGCTCCTTTTGTTGCCATCAATAAAAAAGGCAATGGGACCAGCATGACCACACTTCCTGTGCTACCTGGAAAGCCAATTTGGCTGCTGCTGCTGTGCAAAGAGATGGTTGGTCATGTGAGGTGATGACTATCTCTAGAGGAGCACGTGGGACAAAAATATATAAATGTCTTTCCAGGATTCAGTTGTCCTTGGCCTACTCACAGCCATGTCCTCTCAGGGATGGCAAGATTCAACATTACCTGTAGAACTGGCAAACCTTGAAACAACAGCTCTGAAATCAGGACAGAAATTAATTGCACCCTTTGCTCCATCTAAGCAGCTGCAAGCTTCTAGAAGTTGGAAGGTCATTAGCTGCCTTAGCAATAAATAATACAGAAGATAGAATTTTTAAAGAGGATATAATGTACCAGAGAGCTGCTACCAGGTTCATTACTGATTTCTGACAAAACTAAGTGTGTGTCTTCATGGATGAATATAGTCAAACAACAGATATTGAGATCTTGATTTAAGCTGGTATAATTTCAGTTGGTATTTTCAGTCTGTAAACCATGCAGATATGTTACAAATTGATGCTTATGACTGGCAGGTTTCAACAGGAACAGAGGAACTTATCTCTCCATTTGGAGTTAACTTATCCCTGCTATGCATTCAGATTCTCCTTTTCACTATTACTTGGCATACAACATAGATTTGATTTAAGCTCTATTTCAGATAATCCTCAGAAACATTTGAGAAATATAAATTTACCAAATCTTTCTGTCAGAAGGACAGTGTCCTGTACACTCCTCCTTCCTCTCTGCCCTTACATCCTGCTCAGAAATCAACTCTTTTGACTTCGCAAGGACAGTCCCTATTACTGTATAATCTATGCCACAGAAGAGCTGTTTGATTTATATTGAACCATTTTAATTAAAAATTGCAAACATTGTGTTAAAGGACATGTCCTCGTTCTGCCACACTAACTCCTTGCTTTAAATTCTCTACTTCTCTGCCACATGAATTGTCAGGAGATTTCTAACATACCCTTTTTAAATTAAAAGTTATACTTTTAAAGTTAGCTGTGTGATTTGACACAAATGTGACAAGGCAAAAGGCAGCTGTGCAGTGAAGAGAGATGAACTGATGCATTATGAAAGGTATTAACACATATGTAGAAAGAGTAATCATTTTGTAGGTCAAGCCTAGGTTTAGGATGCCAGTTTGCTAAGTGATGTAAGAATTTTAGTAAACTAATTTTTTTTTTTCTGGCACAGAAAACTAGATGTCCACCTCTAAGGTGTGTACACCACTATATAACAGTCTGGGCTTTTGATGGCGAAGTTTACAGAGTTCAAGCGACATCTAACATTTGACTAGTAGTCTGTGCTGCTATGTCATTTTTCAAAGTTACAGATACACAAAATAAAAGCCCTTGGACACCTGGGTTTTGTTGAAACAGTATGGAAAGACCTTGAGAATATAAAAGCAGAAAACAAATTCAAGGGGTTGCATTACTCAGGAAAAATCTGTCTTCTCTGCTGACTGAGGCAGACATGTTATCTAGCAAACCATTTAAAAGTATTGCTTAGGGACTTCTTGTGCTATATGTAAGCTGTTCAGCTTCCTCTTTCTGTCACAACTACTTCATTTTGATATTTTCATAACCGTGGTACTTGTTGTTTCAATTTGTTTCTTATTCCAAACCTCCTTCAGAGCAGGGTGGTTACTTTTCAGACACCTGAAGAGACACCTTCACATTTTGAGTTTCACTTTGCCGACTGTGAGCTGGGAAAAACATATCAAAGCAAGTGAGCACCAGTGTTTTGGGTTTTGTCTTCAAAAGAACAGGAAGACATAAGGCTCCTTTATGAAACAACTCAACCTTTTATGTCAAAACTCAGTCGCATGTAACAAATCTAAATGCATGTGCCAGGCCCCAGGGGAAGTCTGATGGTGTTAGGTATAGCTTGTGTAGGTCTGTAAATGCATGGGTAGATGTTGGCATTCTCTACTTTATCAAATTTCAGGCTGAAGACAGACAATCAGATGAAGAATTAGCAAACCAGACGAGCACTCTGAAAGATTCATGATGACTTGTAGAGGGCTTATGGGCCACATGCATAATCAGAGACTACAAACCATGGTCAAAGAAACAGATCTGCTGCTGGTTTATTCAACTGCATACAGTGAAACAAAACCTTTTATTTTCTTTTCAAAAAATATGCTTTTATCATAGAAAACTCTGCTTTGATCAGGTTTGCTTCCCAAAAAGGAACAAAAGCAATATTTCCTTCATTCTTCCTGGTTTATGGTGGGAAACTGCAATATGATTCAAGTCTTTACTAAATGTATTCTTATTTTAGCCCTCTTTAGTAAGCTCATTATCAGATAGAGAGTCAGTCATTGCACAAAGGAGCAAAACAAGACAAATGGTGAATAGAAGAGCATTCAATACTATTGATAAAATGCTCAAAATTACAATTAATACCTTTCAATTAATGGGATTCACTTACAAGCATCCTTAAAATGTATGTTTTGGAACTGTTTTATAAATGAAGAAGTTGTTCTTGTCTCATGACTCTTGGACCTGGAGTTTACAGAGAATGATGATACCACAAGGTTTGCAATAAAAGGCTAAGCACTGGCATCAGTAAATAACATCAGCCCATATCAAAAATAAGCAGCTGAAACAGACCTTTTGCAGACCAGATGCTTAAGATTTCATGGCTGTGTATTCAGAAAACCAAAGCTGCAATTAGGGTTAAGCTTTCCTGACTATCTAAGCTGCTAGGTGAGGCCAAGTTTTCTAAATGCACTCATCTGCTGATACCAACTGATCATACCTTCAACTGATTTTAGCATCCCATGTGTTGAAGCTGTTTGAAAACATACCTTCTATATTGGTGCTGAAGTGGGAGCTGATGGCAGGTGCATGTATATTAATATTTGGGTCCTACCAGGAGAGCGTTTGCAGTAACTCTCCAATCCATGCCCGTTTCTTATGCTGTGTCTCACCTAGTGAAGCTGCCTCAGAGTGCGCAAACCTGGCTCTTCCCAGATCCATGCTGAGCTGAAAAATGGGACCAAGAGCTGGTCTGAGTTACCCCTTCCATCCCACCATCTCCATGAACATGTAGTGTGGGTGCTGCATCCACGGCACCAACTGTTTTTTTCTGCAGATCTGCTCCTATTGCACTGTCCTACTTGCTAATAGACGTCCTTAGAAAAATTTGCTCTGTACTCTTGAAAACAGGATTTTAGTGGCACATCCACAGCACAGAGAGGGGAATGGGGCACAAAAAGAGCTTGGAGTTGTTTCATCATTGAGGAAACTGGAAATAATGTGGCTAAAGGTTTCTCCTGCAGGAGACAGAATCCCTGCTTTTTCAGTCTTGCTGCTTTCAGCATGACGTAGTTTCAGTACTTGCTGCTGCACTGTGCCTTGAGATGGCACCAAGATGAGGTTGGGGCTCAGAGGGCATTTTGACATGTTGATGCTCATTTCTGTGCTCCATTGTCCTTACTTCTGTGGATCATGGAGAGCACAATAACTTCCTAGGACCAAGCTCTGAGGTAGCCAGAGAAACAACCCTTTTTGTCCCTAGTGCCTCCTGAAGTTTACAAAGTAGCAGTCATCACAGGGGTCTATTCTAGCTAAAAGAGTGCTAGGGAATATAGCATCAAACGGAAAGGCAGAAGTTTCCAGCAGAGAAGGCAGGGGGAAATCAAGCAGAATGTAAAATGTAGAGAGAAATTAATTCAGCTTTCTGCATGCAGTATACATTGGAAGCAATTGTTACTTGTACATTGAGCTGAGGGCAATATATCACAAAATACGTTTCTCTGACCTTGTACACATTTCTTTCTCATGAATTAGGTCTTTATGTCTGATTCATAAAGACACAAGGGGACTGCAGAATATTCAATCGTATAAAAGCAGTATGTAGGACAGACTTTGCTGTAAGATGAATGATGAAACATTTGCACAAAGATGAATAAATTAGTTGTGTGGTAAACAGTGGTCTAACAGTTTGAGAAGAGTATGTGAGACATATGACTTTTCTTATTCTGTGACTATCACCATGGTATTTGTACACTCTCCATAGTTAATAGGACAGGGGCTGGTAGTGGTTCTGAAACTCATTCTTATGGAATCTATGAAGTAAATAAGGAATGCATCTGTGTATGTACAAGGGAATTATGAACCCTGCATATTAGGGGTAAAACAGCGGCACATCTCATGTTTTACTCCAAGCATTAACATTTAATCTTAATGCCTTCCTTCCTTCCTGGAGAAACAATTATAATATGAGTGTAATTCCAAGGCAGAGGAAATCAGTGCTATTCATCCAAATATATTAACTTTTGGCTAGATTGTGTGGCTGAAACCCCCTATTTTGTGAAATTAAAGCATTTGACAGCTAGGGCAGGTCTGTTCTTAAAGTATAACCAGGTCAGGACAAACTGGGACAAGATTTAAGGCATCCTTTCATATACAGGATAGGTCCCTATCCACTATAAGTTCTTTCCAATTTTATTTATTATTATTATTTATGCATTTCCAAAGCAACCTTGTGGATCAATGATTATATAGGTAGCCTAGATACCTGCATCATACACTGTAGTTTTTTGAGTGACTGCATGTAGACAGATGGTTAAGGGTTTTGGAAATTCTACCCAGAATGCTGTCTCTCTTTAGTCCTTGACTTTATTATTTTCTAATTGAAATCAGAAAACCCATTAAAACTTGAAATTAGTACAACTTTTAAATGAAAAAAGCCACCAAATAGCCAAGTAAGGCTCAATTTTGGCATTTTAATGCACAATGAAATAACAAAGGTATCCAAATAGGCATCTAGTATCTTTTTGACATCAGAAATATCTAAGTCATTCAAATACTTATTCAGATGGCTTATGTGTTAAACAAATAAATAGCAGAAGATTAGAAAAAACTCAAACAACAAACCCAATAATCAAGTCACACATCAAAGGGAGAAAGCTGCAGAAAATTTACTTGAAGACAAAGGACTTATAAAGCCCTTTGCTACTTTTGGTCATTTTTAAGTAGTACATTAAATAATTTCCTTATTTTTTCCCAATCTTATCCAAACTAACAATTTAAAAAGTTGTGCACAGAATTGCCATTTTCAAATACAATGGTAGAGGTTAACATCTGAGTTTAACTAACTATCAAAAAAGCAGTTACAAAAAAATTATCATATTTGAAGATTCAAGGAAAGAAAACCAAATCTCCAAAGACATACATACGCAAAAATGAGCACAGTATGTAGATTAATTACTATCTTTTAAGAAAGTCTCCAAAATGGCTAAGAATTCAAAGCAAGAAAGATGACACCTTCCAGAAGAGAAGATCAAAATAAATAATTATTTTTGGGCTTGGAAGTGCACCAACATTGCAAACTCTATTAAAAATCCATACAAGGGGCTAACTCAGAACAGTTGAGGTCATGGAGCAGTGACAGTGTTTTTCTGACATGTTGATCACTGTTATACATGGTACTAAATGCCAGACAGACGAGGCTTGGCAACTTTGCCAATAAATTCAATCTGTCAGCTCCAGGGCAGGGAAGGCTGGTGGCTTTACTGACCATCCAGAACTTGCTCCTTGTGTTTCCATAGAATCCTAGAATGGCTTAATTTGCAAGGGACCTCAAAGACTATCTAGTTCCAAACCCCTGCCTTGGGCAGGACACCTTCCACTAAACTAGGATGCTCAAAGCCCCATCCAGCCTGGCCTTGAATATTTCCAGGGATGGGAGCATTCACCAGTTCTCTGGACAACCTGTTGCACTGCTTTCGCAATAAAGAATTTTTTCTTTATACCCAATCTAAACCTTCCTTTTTTTTTTTTTTAGTTTGCTGAATTTGGCTACTCCTTTGTATCTAGAAATACAACAATTGCAGAAAAGATTCATGTGTAAGCTCATATGTGGAGAACATATTTAAAAAGCTCAGCATATAGCTGAAGGAACTCTGAAGCTGACCTGAAGTCATGTCAAGACATCCAGCTGAACTGCTAGAACTGGGCTGCCATCTACACCCAGTTGGAAAGTCTTGTCTAGCTTACATTTCTAGGTGTGTTATACTTTTCACAACGTGGTTCTTATAATGTCAGTTTTCCCTTAACCTGCCAGGTCATATGAGAGGACTTATCTTGGAACTTTCTTTCTACTCTTACTTGACTTTGTTTTTACCTTCATCTCAACCAGGAATTTCAATGGGGAAGGCTTCATGGCAAAGGTGGTATTACACAGCAGAACTTGAATGGAGAATAAACCACTCAAAGAAAGTGGTTAAGAATTGAATTATGAAAGGTTTCCATTTACTGGAAGAGGAGGAAGTTTGCCATAGCATGACAGAAACTAGAAAGCTGAGCTGATCCAGAAATAAGTGGCAGATAAAAATTTAAAAAAGAATCAGTTCCAATACCCATGGGGAAACGACCTCTTCTGTACTTTACACAGTCTCCATATTATACAGATGAAATGCAGTGCAGAGTTTTTAAAAGGTGTCCTTTTATTCTTTTATTGTTTCTTTTTTTAAACAGACCTCTTCAAATAGCTTGTTTTCAGTATATTCTTAAAAGGGCACTGCTGTGCTTTTGTCTGAGAAGGTGGAGGGCATGTTTTTGTGCGAGCCAGACAACAATGGTAGCAGTCATACACAATTCAGTTCCTCTAGAGAAGCTTGCTCCAGCCTTTAATGCTGCCTTTTAACGCAGCTTCTTTTTGGATATACTCTGGGAAGCACACATCATTATCCAGCAGCAAAAGAGTAATAGATATGTAATAACCATGTGGAGGAAAGCTATAATGTGAAAAAAATACTGTGCATTTTGATTTCTTGTTTTAAATGTATTTCAAGCCTTTTCAGTATAATAGACTAAGACAAGCAGGCAATTCACATGCTTTCTCTTTGTGCCATACTCAAAAGGAAGTTTCCTTAGCTTCTGTCAAGGCAAACTCCATTTGGCACAATGGTGTTGATTTTTGTTGCTTTGAACTTTTTATGGCACCAGCATTGATCCCTGTTTTGAGCCCTACAAGTGTCTTGAACAAAGATCAACCTGTAAATCCCAATCAAAGCTATACTTATATTTTCTCTAAGCACATGACTGAGCTAGCTTTAGTTAAGTTTACTTCACTATTCATTTTCATTTATTTATTCATTTTTCCCTGGAACAATTGCTCCTTAAGGAGCTTAACACCTTTGAACTTTTCATGAGCTACATGGATAGAAATCCATTGCAAAACCATTACAGTGGCTCTTCAATTTTACTCAAGCAATTTACAAACAACTTTTAATTTACTCTACATCTGTTGCTAATGATTCATAGATATGAACAGTATTAATAACTTTCTGACACCTCATATTCAACTACTCTCTTCCAACTTGTCTTAGACTTGTCATAGAACATGATGTTCCAAGCAAAGGACATTTTATGCTTTATGAGACTTAATCACTTGAATTTTAGTACAACAATGGAAAAAACATCCCAACCTGTCTTCCTTATGAAGGCTATTGTGGTGACATATTGTAAACTTTCTCCCCTTTACTGATGCTAAGGAGCAAAGCCTTGAATCTCCCATCATTAGCTAACCAGACAGAGCAGAAATCATCCTGCCATGATGTTATTGCTCCTAGCTCTAAAGGTTCTGCTGACATTTCCAAAGCATAATTGTGTTACTTCTTGAAATCTTTTTTTTTTGTTGTTGTTGTTTTTGTGATTTTTACATCTGACAAGCATACTGTTCCTTGTGCTAATGGTACATTATGCAACACCCTAATTTCTAGTATGTTTGAGGATTTCAAGATGGTCTGGGCTCTACCGTCAGACACAGAGGTAACAATTTTTGTTAAAGAATAAAGCAAATAATTAATTGCTTGAATTCTGTTACCCCAAGCTCACTGTCACCTGCAAACTGTGAGTCACATAGATTTCTGCTTTTGAATGACAGCCAAAGCCAGTAATGAGCTACATGTATTTACTTTTTTATATCAGAACAGTTGGTGGCTTACATAAAAATCCAAAACATAAGCTTCACATGAAACAAATTTCTCAATGAGATTTTCACATTCTCTCATTCATAAATTAACAATTTCTTAATAATTTAGTCAAGAACAACAGATCACAATTGATGTGCTGAAGGCACATTGGTATTTTTTGAAGGCAGCGGGGCAAAATTGCTTCTAGAGAAGTTTGTCAACCTCAAAGATCAATAATCTTCAAAAAAAAAAAGAAAGAGCTGAAGCTGAATGAAACTCCTAAAGGGCTTAATATAAGCAACTGTGTGTTTTGACAGCACATTTACTGAGTGCAAATGTGCAAGAGAGCTGAGTCCCCAACAATCTGGATTAGGGACAGACTGGCAGTAGCACAACATGGCACCTCAGATTTGATCTCTGCATGAGTAGATACAAAACAGATCTTTAATTTCTGCCTCGTGTGTCACATGTGTCTCAAAAAACTTCTGTATCCATGTTTTATCCATTTCTGTTTTAGAAATAAGTACTTATCTTTACTTGTATCTTAACTTGGCTTGAATGAAGAGTGATTCTGAAGGAACTGGTGGACAATTTGTTCAATATGCCTGGGCACAAAGAACTGTAATAAGAGCTCTGTGTCATCCCACATAGTTCATCATGAATTAAAATACTTGAAGCTGATCTGAGAACCAAGTCTAAGCAGCAAACTGTCTTCCAGTGAACAGCATTAGCCAGGAAAGCCCTCTGGCATGCAGTAAAGGAGTGGGGAATATATAAAAGTCCTAAGTGTTATGCAACATCATTTTTATTGGGGAAGTGACTTTTATGGGCCATCACCTCATGACAGCAGAGGATTAGTTTAATGAAATATTATATCTTTCAGACTTTTCCATGGAAAAATATTATTTTTATATCTTCATTTGGCAATGTGCAACAGCTATAAGAAATAAGGTAAAATACAGTGAAAAGTTCATGTTTGGGGGTAATTTAGATAGTCAGACAGTCTTTATATCTTTCCCCACCTTTTCCCAGTTTTGAAAAAAATGGATCTGCTTGCTGACATTGTAAGTTGTAAAAAAATGTCTGAAAATTTCACAGAACTTGTTTTGATTTTTTGAAGTCTTCAAAGGCATCCATAACATGGCTGTGTGATGGTCAGTGTCTTTAGCTACTTCTGCCAACAAGTGTAAAGGGGCTTTTTCTATAAATTAAAATCTTGGGAGCAGCCAAGGATGAATCATGATGTTTATCCAGTCCTAATCTGAGTAACATAGGGATATCCTTTCCTTACATATGTAAGTTTAACCCTTTTTTATTTACCAGTGTATTTGCAGATTGAATAGCACAGATATTTCCACTTTTTCTCCGGGTTGGAAATGGTGTGGCAGAGGAAAGAATGGACAAGATGGGAAAAGATCTGATAACAAATTTCCTTCACTACCATTAAAGGGGACTGTAGGCTGACAAAATAAGGAAAGTTTTAAAAGTACTGTTTGAACTTTGAATTAACTTGTTAGTTAAATGTCCAGCTTGGCATTTTTAGTAGAGAAAATATCGGAAAATAACATGTTTGACTAATCATTATTATTTACAATGGAACATGAAAATTTCAGTATAAAGTATTCAAGCATAAAATTTCTAAAACCTTAGTAATATTAGAAGTAAATGAGCTATGAAAGGTTCTGTAGTTTGTTCTTTTTTTAACTTCTACTTCCAATTTTATTTTTGCATGAACCTATTCTTACATTCAGCCACCCTCAGTCCTTTCATTGCCATGCTCTATCAAATTGCAACATTTTCTTTTGTAGGAGGTGTTCCAATGATGTGCAACATGATGTGCAATGTGTGTGTGCACTGCTCTTACGGTTCCTGATTCCTCATTTCTTCTAAAAATTCATCAAGGGGCCATTAAGAAGTGCTTGGGCTTTGGTGATTAAGCCAGCAAGGGAAAAATGTAAACACTGATGTTTAACTTATTACCACTATTATAAATTCTCATGGAATATGAAGAACTATACTGCTCTACTGAGTTTTACACGTGAACGTTATACTTAAGAGAAACTGTCTATAAACGAATGACATTATCTTAGTAGACCGAATTTAGGTCATATTTCTGCAAGATATACAAGGACCTGAGATTTTAATGTGATTTACATAGCACAGGGTTAAAACATTTTGCTAGCATTTCTTTTACAAAAAGGGTATTCTGGTAAGTACATGAGTTAGTAGGAAAGGCTCACAAAAATATTGACTTTAAAAAAATATATATAATCATCTGATGTTGCTTTTTCCTGAATGTTTCCTAGTTCTTTTTCAAAGATTTTGATACACATCATGAAACATTTCTACACAAGCTACAGTTAGATTTGTTTAACATCTCTATTTTTTTGTTGTTTTTTTTTTTTTAGAATGCTTTCAACTGCAAGTTCACCTGCAGTTAGAGCGGTCACAGTAATAAAGGAATCAACTAATTCAAGGAAGCTGTATGATTAAAAAAAACTCAAGAACTGGTAACATTGGTATGGCAAGAATGTATCCATTAAAAATATAAATGATAAATAAATGCTTGAATAGGGTATTAAAACTTCCTCCTATGGATATATGTAGTGCAATAAGCATGACAGGCTGTCCACATTTCACTTAGAGTTAAAACTGCCAGCCCATCTCCCATCCCAGATAAAAGAGTATATGGCACAAATTGGGTTTTTCCCCATGGCAAACCCAACTAGAATCTAAGAGTCAACAGCTCAGGGGCTTTCTGAAAGAGAGGCTTCAAAGAGACTTATACTTAATAGCTGTCAACATAACTATATTCCATGAATTCCATTTGGAGGCTATTTTACTTTCAACCTTTTGTGATAATGAGGGTGTTAGAACACCTCTTACTCATTCTGATGTAAGAAGTAGAAATAATAACCCCATTCACCTTCTGCCTAGCTTTAATGATACTATATACTTTCAGTATATGCTCTTCTAGCTGCCTCTTTTTCAGGCTGGAGTGTCCTCTTGTACTCTATTTCTGGTTTTGACTCTGTGATTTAGTCTCTTCTCGCGTGGAAGCTGTTTCATACTTCCACTGTTCTTTAAGACTGAGGGACTACAGAATGTTCAGGGTTGGAAGATCATTGAGTTAGGGTTAAAGAATACACTGTTGGAAATTCTGCTGCCATGGGCAGGGACACCTCCTGGTAGATCAGGTTGCTCAAGGCCTTTTTAATCCTGGCCTTGAACACTGCCAGGGATGAAGTATCTGCAACCTCCCTCCACAACCTGTTCCAGTGTCTTACCATCCTCAGAGTAAGTAAAAAATTATTCCTAATATCTAGCCTAAATTTCCTGTCTTTCAGTCTGTACCTATTACCCCTTGTCCTATCACTGCAGTTCCTGATGAAGAGTCCCCCTTCAGCTTCCCTGCAGGCCCCCTTCAGATACTGGAAGGCTGCTATGAGGTCTTCACACAACTTTTTCTTCTCCAGGCTGAACAGCCCCAACTTTCTCAGCCTTTGTAGTGAAGGTTTTCCAGTCCTCTTATCAACTTTGTGGCCATCATCTGGACTTAATTCAAAGTTCCATGTCCTTCTTATGTTGGGGGCACCAAAACATAAGTCTTATATCTGTCTATAGAGGGCTTCATCCAAACCATCCTTCTACAATCTCAAAAATGTTGCATACATGTGCACAATATTTCTTTTTAATTTCGTTCTTTTAATTGTTTCTAACATTTAGTTTATCTTTTCTACCACTGATGGTATTTTTGGAGAACAAAGACCAAGATCACGGTGACTCCAGGATCTTTCCCTGACAGGTAACAACTAATACAGAGCCTGTTACTGTGTTTGCTTGGTTTAATTCAGGTACACTGATTTGCATTTATCGATATTGAAACCTACCTACCATTCTATGGCATCAGCAGAGCTCACTGCAGTTCCTCAGGCAGCTTTGTTTTGGCTGTCCTGACTGTCCCTGTGGCAACTGCAAGCGGTGGCACCCTGAGACCACCTTCTCTAGCAGCCCATGTGCTGGCTGTGCCCAGTGCCACCAGTCCTAAGCCATCTCTTAGTTTCTTCCTCCTGATCCTGCACTCCCCTTTCAAAAGTGACTGCTCATGTCAGCTCCTGCTCCCTGCCTTTTTAAAGACATGCTCTTGCCTAAACCCTGATCAAATTTGGAATGGTTTGAAAAACACTGCAATAGAAATATCTTCTTGTCCACTAGAGGGAAGTGCCTCCATAATTAGGATTTGATGAGTGACCATACAGATCAAGGAAAATAGTCTTCTGTGTTTCTAGATTGCAAGACAATACTAATTTTGAAATTTAATAGTAATAATATAATGCACAAATAAAAATCTACTCTTAGTAAAGACATTGACACATTAGGGAATAAATAACCTTTTAAATTGAATTGTGTTAGGCTTGCTTTAAAATGCAGACTTGTGTTCAATAAAAGCTATCTTATGACTTAATAGTTTCACAGGAAATTGCTGTAGAAGAACAATTAAAGAAAATGAAGGTTGGAATTGTATTTCTAGCAAAATCTCTGTGGTATTCAACTCTCATAAAATAGAAATACCATTAACCTTTAATGAAACGGTGTTAAATTACTTTCAAATAGTTGTCACTCTAAAAATGAGTCATAAAGAGAAGTCACCTGAACGATGTTCTGTTTATCTCTGCAGTGACATATGTAAACCCATCCTTTTTTCAATCTTCTGCTATTTATATGGCGCCATCAAAGAAAAGCTGGTTAAGGTAGAGGTGCTGAACTACTGAAACATTTAAACTCATCAGTTGTTTCATAAGAAGAGAGGATTCTAAACCGTCAGTCTGCCACAGCCTGAGTGGTTTGTTTCCCACAAAGTTTAGAAACTTAGGTATGAGAGAACTAGGTTTTATACAGGTACAGTATGACCACAACACATGCTGATCTTTTTTCTTAATAAGCTCTAATAGAGACCCTTCCATTTTCAGAACATTTTAGAAAGGCATCAACAGAAGCAGTACTGCAATATCTTCAAAGACTGATCACTAAAATTCTCCAACCAATGTAGCAGCTTATAAGATTTCAGATATTAAACTCTTGTGCAGTGTTCTCAAATGGAATGAGGTTTGTGCTCCTGCTTCACTGTAACTCTCTTCTATCACTAGTTCGCACTTTCATGATCAAACAAAAGTCTCAGAGGAATTTAAAGGGAAACCAAATGTAACCTGGATGTAAAGTCACTACCTTAACCAACCTGTGTTTAGGCAATAATGTAGATATCTGACCCAAATTCCTTAACGTTATCACTTAAATGTCTCCTGAGTGAAGGGATTATCTTTCTGTCATATTATAAGATTACTGTTGTATTATAAAGGGAAAAAAATTCACAAACAGGTGACAAGATGCCATGACAATGACTTTTCTTCTTATTTGATAAAGTTCTGCAGTCAGTTTCACACAGAATCAGCCCACTAAAATTCTCATGGCTTCAGTACTCTGGATCTCACTTGAATCTTTCACGTCCTTCCGCAAAGCTTCCTGCTATTTGCTCCTATCAGTTAAAACACTTTAATACATTGTTAGGAAAGGACAATGTCTGTTATCTTGCCACACTGAATCATTTGTGGTTTAGGATACTGCTACATGAAATCACCAGTTAAGGAAAAAAAAAGCTACAAGACTGTCCTAGAAATTCTCACTTCAAGTTTCCTGAGGAGAAAACAGGGTTGCCCTGTGCTGCATTATCTTTTCCTTCCCTTGTGATTACCACATGCCCTTGAAAGAATCGAGGTGGAAGGCAGCTGCAGGCAGCGGTCTGTGCTGCATCCTTGTCCCCTGTAAGCCACAGTCTCCTTCGTGCTTCCCAAGCTGCCCACACTGAGGCTGCCCTGGGACCTGCTCTGGCCAGGGCAGCAGAAGGAAGGACTTTCCCTGCCCAAATACACCCAGCCAAGAGAATACATCCTCCCTACAAACACAGCCCCCCTTCACACAGGCATTCTGGAGGAATGGTAGGTGGCAGAGGCCATGCTCTGTGACTCCCTCCCTCATCTGGAGGATCAGGATCCCCTGTGTCGCGGGATGCCAGTGCATTCACAACAGACCATAAAAAGGTAAACCTGCATCATCAAGGTTTTTACAGATCAATTCATCAAACTACATGGAAGAAATTATTTTCAAAAAGCAAAACATTGTGCTTGTGGTTTTTTTTTTTTTAAGCTTAACACGAAGTGACAGTTGACTAAACAGTTTTACATAAAATTTCCATTTCCATTTGAAAAGCTTACATTTGCAATAAATATCCCTTCCTGGCTCCATTCCCAAACTCAAGCTTTGCTCTGGAAAAACCCTCAAACACTGAAATAAACATTATTTCCAAACTGACTCTGCCACCTCACTTTCTGCTTCACAGCTCCATTTCTTAGGTAACATTACGAGTTTCAGCTTTACAAGGTGTTTTCCGCTCCACACTACTCTGAAACAAATCACTCGTCTGCAGAGGGAATTCTGCTTAATGAGGTTTTTGCTTTAGGTTCTGTTCTGAGCACAAACTGAAAAAGAAGATGCTCACTTACCACAGAAGAGTCACTGCTGAGTTTTGAGCAGCAGAACTGTGAATGAGTGGTGCACAGAAGAGAGCATTTAAATGTCATAGCTTTCCACTGAAAAATGGAGAATTTTGACCCAGCTCACTGAAGTCTAAAACCTATAATTAACAGTGACTAGGCTGTGTAAGGCTAATGGATTGCCTATGTAGCCAGCCTATCATTTAATTTAAAATAAAATGAAAGCAAAATGCTCTCTCTGCAATCAGCAGGTTGTGGCAGCAGAGCAGAAATGAACACAGAGAATAGGTGGGTGTTCTTTTGGTATCAAAACCTTGTTGAAGGAAACACATTTCTTTTGTAAGACTACAGTGGAGATGTGAAAAGAACAATGAAGGATTTCAAAAATACAGTGCATGAACAAAGTTTCAAGTTAAATAGGTCAGAAAGGGGTCCCAGCTGTCTGAAGACATACAGAGCTATGCCTGGTTTATTTTTTTTTGCTGCACATTGCTTTTGTACTGTTTCAGACATATAGACAGGCTACCTGGTGTGGAGTAGAGTGGGTGATGTGTTAGACAGTTCGGGACTGGCTTACCCCTTAACCCATGTCTGTCCTTGACAAGAGTCCTCCTACAGACTAACTAAAAGGTAAAATTTCCAGGAGTAGCCACTAATGATTTATTTCAAGGGCTTTTGTGCCTACATCGAGAAAACCTAAGCAAAGGGAGGTGTCTGAGAATTTGGTTCACTGTTTTCCGGGGGAGACTTTCCTTTCCTGCATGGCTTGAAACAGCACAGTATCAAACAAATCTGACTTCTCTTTCTGTTTTAGTAACACCATGCTCGACAACCTTTCTAAATTCTGGTTTCTGCACCTATTGTGTCTATAGTAATACTGTACCTGTAGTAATATCCTTAGCAATCTACTCCACATAGGTATTTAGTCATACAAATAATATTAAAAATAAAGTACTAAATACAAAAATTAAGGTCAACTGGTAGTAGAGGTGACACTTTTTTTTTAAAGGTCCATTATTGGCAAATCTATTCCTTGACTTTAAAAAAAATAAAATACACCATATTCAGTTTACCCCAGGTGACTAGACATAAGAAGAATGGACATCTGCTACCACTGCAATAATTCAGGCTACAACATTATTTCCACTATAACTGCATTTCTCTGGTATTTTTCAGGCATTCATAATTTCCTGAAATATTAATAAGTGCTGGGATTTATTATGCACCTAGGGCTCACTCTAGTGATGTATGGTAGCTCTGTGGCCCTAAGCTGGCTCTAGAGCTTGTATTCACATGTTCTCCTAGAATGAAATCAAAACAGCAGAAAACAAGGCTGGAAGATATCTTGAGGGATCATTGAGCATCCCCTGGCATTCCCACCCCATGGATGGATAATCATGCCTTTTTCTAATTTATTCAAAGCAACCTCCAGTGACAGAGAAGGGTGCCCACATTCTCCTTCTCAAGCCTGCCTGTGCTTATCACTGGGACTTCTGTTGAAGCTGAGCCTTCCACTGCCAACCCATTTGGGTTTTTTTTTCAGTCTTATGTGTCTTGGACAGAGAGAATAGCTAGCTGATGCTTAAACAGGACTTAATACTAGCCTCTGAATAGCTGTGGGAAACTTAGAAGATGGAGCCAGGCTCCTTACTGAGGTGCTTGGCAGGAGGCAGTGGTCATTAATTAAAGAGAGACAGAAGCAGGGAAGGTGCTGGCTGTACATCAAAATAATATTTTCACTATGAGGATCACTATGGACTATCCCTGCTTGGAGGTTTTCAAGATCTGACTGTTCAAAATCCTGAGCAACTATCTGAATTCGTTGCTCCTGCTTTGAGGGAGAGGTTGGATTAGAGACCTCTTGAGGTCTCTCAACCCAAATTATTCTGTAACTCTAATTCTATCTCTCTTTACAGAAGACCCTTGTAATTAAACTGTTTTTACTTTTGTCTAGTTTAAAAATTTATTCAGCCTCTGTTCAGAAGATGTGCTTTCCATGAACCCAGTTGTTATTTCTCACCTCCGGTCTGTCTCTGTATTTCTCTCATCTCTCTTGGAGGGCACTAAGCCTCTGGTGTAACATGAGAACACTTCTCCAGACTGAGGCCAGAGATATTATCAGGTGGCAGAACAGAGATTCTCAGTTGCTTCATAAAATCTGAACCTTCATTTGAGGTGGCTACATAAAAGACAATACACAGCATGGAGCAGTACATACAGCACGGTATTTTGAAATGTGTATACTCTCTAAGAAATCAGTCTGGAACTAACTACTGAAAGTGTTTTGTTCACATCCTCAGCCATGCAAGGCTTTAAATATGAAGACTAGGGTTGCCCTGAAATTCAGCTTTGCATGTATCTCCTCCACACTGTGAGATTATTTTTCCCTTTTGGAGTTTTTGTGCTTTTTTTCCAGAGTAGTTTCAAATACACCATCTTCCTCCAGAAACCTTCAGGTCAGCACCAACTGTTAATGTTGTGCCCAAAGATGAATGAACTCAGAATCTGACTCAAGAAATGCATTTGCAGCTTTAAATAATGGATAACACTTTGACAGCAGTACTTTTTAATTTTTGCAAACAATTGTATACCAATAGAATTAAAAAATGTCTTGTAATAAGTCCTCCTGAAGTAAGTATGGAACAAGCTGTGTCTTTGTTGTTTATGTGAAACAAAGAGCCCAAACTATCAGTTTTCTTCCTGACTCTTTGCCTCTGAAGACTCAGAAAAACTATATAACTATATTTGAACAATAATGACCAGAACACATACAATATTTACCAGGAACCATCTAAAGCTATTTCAGAAGTCTGTATCATGCTTTTCTTCTCATGCCCTACACAGCCTCAAAGCCCAACACAATAGCTTGCAGTCCCTATTTTAACCTTCTTCCCTGCACTCTCCCCACAGACATACCCAACTTTGGCACAGTCTGAAAGGATGTTCTTCTTTGCAGAGAGTTTTCCCCAGGGTCTATTTCGATGCCTTTGGTGATTTTAGGACATTTAAAAGTTTCTGCAGCACCATGGCTCACTTGTTCCCAGTCTGGAAGAGTACTTGCTGACCTTGGCAGAATGGTAATGAATTTAAATAGAGAGACAAATGATTTTTTTACTATTTTTCTTGAGCGTATGCCTTTCCCCTTTCAAGGAACTAGTATAGTCAAAAGAACAGCTTGAGGACATGAAGTTTTCTGCTTAATTCTCTCCTTCCAAATTATGAAAATTATAATTTTTATGAATGCCCATATCAATATAAGATTAAAAAATTGCTATTTATAAGTGGAGGCCTTGTGAGAGTCTTTATCTTGGCACCCATCCTTTTGATTACTTATATGCAGTCACAAGTAATTAAACCTCAGGCAATTTGATATCATGCTTGGATCTTAATAATTTCAGCTATAAATTTTTCCTTATGTTTTTTTGAAAGGTGATAAACTGGCAAAATGCATATTTAATCTGTATTTGCTACAAGTAAAACTGCCTCTGAAACACTGGACATTTATTTTTACAGCTGATTCTGAATTCAAATGCACTGCTTATAAATGATTTCTGAGTGTCATGTAATATTCATGCTGGAAATTTGAAACTCCATGTCATGGCTGGAGAAATGAAACACAGCAAGGAGAGGTTACGTTTTCACTGAACCAGTGCAGGATGAAGTGTCTGACACTACTTACTACCAGTGCCCCTACAAGAACTTGAGAGCAGGGGTTGTTGCTTTGCCATTGCTGAGGAATCTGAAATTCCCCTCTTGACCTGCATGGTGAATGGTCTGTAATATCTTCTCAGCCACCCCCTCGTCCCTGCCCTTTGCAAGACTGCCTTATGTAAGAATTAAAGTGTATTTTCTCAAATCTATCCAAGTGTTTGCCTCCACTTGACAGAGTGCAGAACATCGGCTGACTTTTATGTGTTGCTCTTCTGCCTGATTGATTGTTTTTTGGAGGAAATGGTCAGGCATGTATTTATCACATTGACTTGCTCAGCTATAACGATGTTCTCAGTAACTCCTGTGTGGGTTAAAATTAACTGTCTATCTTTCAGGTGAGAGTTACCTAACCTGACTTTAGGAATCTCCAATTTGGACAGCTATGACTGAGCTGTGTGTACTGTATATTCAACAGAAAGAAATAGATACAAAATGGATAACAAATCTGTAGATGACAAAGGCAGGAAGGAATAATATGGTTGTTGTCAATTATGACTTTGATGACCAGGGAAGAATGCAAGCTTTTGCACTTAAATGGATGTAATTGGTTGCAAACCAACTAGGCAGGCATAGGTTGCCTATGCATGTCACTGGGTCACAAGTTGAACATGAGCCCACATTGAGGTCAACATGATCAAGTTATCAATTAAAAGGCCTAGGAGTATTAACCTAAGACATCCTCCTGTTGCAAGCTGACACAAAGAAGGACACAGACGCCTGTTGAAAAGAGAGCAAAGAAGTGGGCTGACTTTATTTTATATGTCTCTTAGAAACCACAGTGGATTGGAGGGAGAACTCGCCACCCCTCAATCACACTGGTCAAAGGAAATATCCATCAAACTTCTCCGCCCAGGAGAAAGGAATGCAAATAATAAACTACCGTTACAAAAACATGGTTATGTTTACAGAGAATGTATGAGAAACAGTTAGAGAAGAATGAAAACATAAAGAACTGCAAAACTCAGGGCAACATCCTCCCTGTCACTCAGGGACACGAAAGAAAGACGCAGACACGTTAAAGACAGAGAGCCAAGACTGAGGGCCAAAAAGGCTGGGGGTTGAGACCCCGCACTTTATTTTACATCCTCTAGAAACTACCGCAGACTGGAGGGAGAAATCACCACCCCCCAATCACACTGGTCAAAGGAATTATCCATTAAATTCCTCTGCCCAGGAGAAAGGAATGCAAACAATAGGATACAGTTACAAAAACATGGCTATGTTTACAGAGAGTGTATGATAAACTGTTACAGAAGAATGAAAACATCGAAGAACTGCAAAACTCAGGGCAACACCTCCCTACCACTGTATTCTGTTACAGGGACAGCAATGCTCCTGACAGTCAAGGGTAGAGTGTGTGTGGTGGGCAAATATCCCAAAGGTGATGAGAAACATGACTAAGAAAGAAGTAGAATCATTTATTCTAAAGAGGAGACTGAAGTCTTTTCAGAGCCTTCATACATGCTAACATGTTTCAAAATGGAATGGAGCAGCCTATTGTTCATCGTGGTACCAGGGAGGACAAGAAATTATTGACCTGAGGTGAATGAAGAGCTAGCTGAACTTCCAAAAGATTTCTTTATGCTAATACTAAACAACCGGAGTAAATTGAAATTATCTCCATCACAGGAAGTCTTTAAGAGACAGTCAGGAATGTTGTGGGAGAGCAGCAGACTCTGTAACTTGCCAAACGTTTTTTCAGCTTTATTTTCCTACAGTTTTGTGCGTAAGCAGCTGATGCAGAAGGAAATAAAGGCTTGTGTGGCATACCACAAACAGCAGGTGATCCAAACACCAAATGGTTTCATGGACTTCAGGTTTATTCAGGCAGCTAGAACATCCCACAGAACTAAAAACATAAGCAGTAGTCTGTGTTAAATTAAGCAAGGATTTCAGGTGCTCTTATTGCAGTACTCTAAAAAACAGCTTAAATGTCAAAATTAGGCTCCAGTGAACAGAATGTTAGACAATAGCCATTCCTCATAATTCAGGGACACAAACCTCCTCACATCATTAAAACTTGCAGTCAGGTCATTTTAGAGAAGACTGTGGCCAGAAACCCTAAATGTGTTAATTGACAGAAAAAAGTATGACAGTGAAAATGGCTATTTTGAGTCAACAGCCTAAAACTGCCCCAAATGAACACTTAGAAGCAAATAATATTGCTTATGTCATGAAGTCAGAACAGAAGAAACAGCAAAGGGAACATAATATATTGCTTTAAATAAGAGAGGGGGCATTTTTATTCTCTCCTTCCCCTTCCTTTTTTCCCCCACAACCTCAATTATAGTCACACTTTGCCCAAGCCTGATTACCTTGGAAGACTAATAATACTGCTAAAGAAGGCCAACCCCAATTGAGCAACTAGGAGGTAGAAATACAGCATAAAGAAAGACAAGCTAAAAAAAATGAATGTGTTGGAAAATGTGCAGAATCAGAATTGAATGTTTAGTGCAAAAATAAATGAAATTGTCTCATTACGCCAAACCAGAAACTGAAAAGGTGGAGAAGAAAAGTGGTTTAGAGCTTTGGCTAATACAAGGAAAACAGTTAGAGAAAGCAAGGGCTTTGAAGTGCTGACACAGAAGGACGGAGAGAATCACTAATAAAACTTTGACAAGTGAAAATTATGCTACCTGACAAGGAGAGTGAGTGAAAAATCTAGAGTATGCATCTTTTTGATTCGGGCATTTTCTCATGGCAAGATTACCAGAAGAAAAAGTTCTTCAATATTTGGAAATTATTGGGGCAGTCTGCACTTAACACACTAGCCACTTAAGAAGGAACAACCTCCTTTTCCACAAAAATGCATTAAAAGTGTCAGTGTTACAAATTCTGATCTTTGAGGAATTAAATTTTTGAAATGCACTGTAATGTAAAGGAAATTTCTGTAAAAGAAAAGGTAATTCTCATTCTGGTTAGCAAAGCAAAGGTATGAAAGGAGAAGAATACCAAGAGTGGGAATTACAAGCCAGGGCTTAGGTCAATGTCCAGAAACCAGATGCAATATCTATGTAAAAAAAACCCCTATGTAATACCTCTATCCGTATGCTAGTAGCTTGAACCAGTAGAAGACCTAAAAGCTTCCAAATTAATTGTACTGAGTAGTACCTCAAGTGAATTCTAAATCCCTATGTGGACACCTAGCATTCCTGTATAAGAGAAACAAGAATTCTCCAAAATCTAGGGATACAAAAAATCCCTGAGCAAGAGGCTTCCTGAAGCTAGCCAACGGCCAATGTAAGGAAGACAGGACTGCATGTGAGCTTCTTCCCTCTTCTGACGTTTCATATTCACCCAAACACTCCTTTCCCTACCAAAACTTCCAGCAAACTCTTTGGGAAAAGTGATCATCATTCCTGTTCAATCTCAGCTGAAGGAGAACCATAATTCATTTTTTTACAGCCTTTAAGAAAGCAGAGCCAAGTTGTACTTGAAGCCAAATCCCACAGGATTGCTTTAACCTCCGCCTACAGAACCAAATTCCTACTTGCTTTTCTTTAAGTCCTGAAATTTATGTTCTTGCCCCCATAGTGACAGTTTTAAGAATAAATGTTATGTCAGGAACAAAAACCAGCAAGAGCAAGACAGCCTGGCATTAAGATATTTCTGTAGGAAGAGAAAGCCAAGACAGAAGAGAATTCAGTTCTCCCCTGTACAGAGCCAAATGTTCTTAGTAGCCACCGGGCTACCATGAAGGATTAAAATGTTAACATTTTCGCAGTTCACACAACTGCTCCTCCTCAAATGCTGAGCAGAAAATGTTCAACTGCTCTTCATGAGGATGCAAATAGCAATTTTTACACAGCTAATCAGAGCAGTTCTGAAACCTTTATGTTGCCCTAAAGTCAAGTGCACTCTTTGGTTTGTATGCACTAAATTCTCTCCAGTGAAAAGCTAAGAGCTGCTAAGCTGCTTGTTAGAAAAGTTTCTGGGACATGCTATCCCCCATGCTACCCTCTCTGTGTCTTCTTTGAGATGCAGCAGACCATCAGAGGCCAAACTGAAAAGAGAAAATGGAAGGAGAAAATGTTGACCATTAAGCACGGTGTATGATTCTGACCTGGAAATCCCTTTGGGGATTCAGGGATACCACTCTGCTTGGCTTACAGAGTCTGGCTTTTCAGACAGAGGCTACTAAGGATATTTGTATAGCCTACACCATATCTGGAACTACAGACAGAAAGGAAAGGCCCTCAGTAAATTTAGGTGATGCCAGGACTAGACTGCTGCTGGGAGGCAACAGGCAAAAGATTTGGATCACAACTCCAGATCCGTGTGTGCTAATCCCTTTCTGAATCTAGCTGCTCAGTTTGCTGGTTAAATGAGGCTATTATTTCTCATACACTTCCTAAGGCTGCTTCAAGCCTAACTACAGGACTGCAATCAGATACTTTAGTAAGTTGCTATCGGCACCCCTGGGGACCTTCTGCCTCTCATAAGTAGAAATCCTGGAGGAGCTGCCAACATGCAGAGCTCTTCTCAGGCTTTCTCTAACAGGCTGTTGCTTAGCCACAACACAGCCTGGACAGGCTGTGGGACTGCAGATGCCAGCATGCAGTTAATCCTCGCGCAGGCACAGGGCCAGAGGTACAAATGTCCGTGTGTAATTACCGTCCTCTCGCGACTGAACACCGGCCTATGTCAGTGCCTGGCTGCACGAGAGATTCTGCACAGCTTGGAGCCCTCCCCGATTCCTGCCTGGCCAAGAACTAGCTGATCTTGTGACAGTATTTCAATGACTATTTTTGTATGAAGAAGTGAAGTGTTAAGTCACTATGCTAACACCACGTTTTAAATGGTATTTACTTGCAAGCATAGTGCACCCTGTGAACTGGGGCACTATGCCCAATACTCTTGATGCAGGTATAAAAAATTGGGGCTTTTTCCCTGCAGTTTTTACAGTTCTGAATAATAGATTTCTTCAAGTGAAGAACAGGAGAGCCCTCGTGTGGCTAATTTAACATCTGTGATGTCGCACAGATGCTACAGATGGTAGTAAAAAATATATATTGTATGTAAGTTTTTTGTTCTTATCTCTGATCTCATCCCCTTTAAATACAGTTGATTTAATGAACCTCAACTTTGTTTTCCAGCCAGTTGTATCTCAGGTTTTTTTTTCCTTCCACTGAAAATGAACAAGGCATTCCTCATACCATATCTGTGCTTCATTTCCCAGTTTTAACATTAGGATTGTAAATTATAAAGTAACCCTTTCTGAAATGTTTCTCTTGTGGGGCTGCACGGTAGAAGAGAAGCATATGGGGGATTTATTATGCACAATGACCTCATTCTTTCCAAGTTTCCTCACTCTCAGAAGACATATTTGCAATTCACACACACAGTTCAAAACTGTACTAGGCTATGCATCCACTGTACATACATACACACACTGAGAGCTTCTTACACTCCCAGAAGACAACAGACAACAAGCCAGTGTGAGCATTCACATTACTTTTGCACTAGGGATCTCCTCGGAGCTAAATTATGCAACAAGCTTCTTAAGTAACCCCTAGTTTCTATGTGAGCTTCTCAAAGACACTGCAAAGATTAGACAGTCAAATCACCTGGGGTCCATTTTTAAGAAGAAAAAGAATTCTCAAGGTGTACATGCTTTTGGCATCAAATGGATAAGTTGGAAATAAAGGGAAAATAAAATAAAAAAGTGAATTGCCTGAGCTTTAATATATCTAACTCAAGGATAATTTAATATAATCCTTGTATGAGTCTCTTATATGTTTTCTTGATCCTGTGCTTAACCCTTAAAAGGCACTTATTACTGTGTAGGTAACATGACACGGATCAAATCAAAGAAATCAAAGAAAAAGTCTTCAAGCCTCTCAAAGACACCTCTCTTCTGACTGAAATATACACAACATATCCATTTCCTCTTCTTCCATACCTGTGCAGTATTTATTTTGTTTATTTCCCTTCCTCATTATTCCTTTTCAAACCAGCTTGAGCAAATGCAGGGCAGATGCTGCTGACCCAGTAGGTGCAGAATTCTGGATCTTAAGAAATATTAGGGTGGAAAATAAGTATTTTCTCATTTGGTTACTACATTTGTCCTTTTCTGTGCATAAATTATTTTTTTACGTAACATAAACATGTTGCAATTAAGAATAACAACTTGCCAAAATACCAGTCAGAAATACAGGTTTTGGTGTTCCTGGCTTGCCAGTCAGTCAGTAATAACATTGCAGGAAATTTTATGAATGAAGGCTGAATAGTCTAGGAAGTTTCTGATGAAGGTGCAATCTAGTAGCAAGCAATAACAATCTAAGATCACAACCCACTGGTTATATGTGTCTGATGTACAGTTCGCACAAATTTTACTCTGAAGCAGAACAGACAAGTCCTGAAATAATGGATCTAGTGGCTCCATGTGCAGAAACCATCTGAACCACCTCAGATAAAGCATCATGAGAGCTTGACCAAACTGAGATGATAAAATCATACAAAGACATAATCCGTGTTTTCAGAAGATAAGACTTTTCCCAAAGTTACAAAGAAATGTTCAGGACAATAGATTGCCTTCTAACAGTGGGACATAAACAAATCGTGTTTAACAGCACTGGATTTTATGATTCACCTAGAAGTAAAATAACTGGCTTAGGTACCTATCTTTCTGTACACTGTATGTATCACTTTCCTTACATTCTTTCCTTCACAATGACCTAAATTTTATATCATAAATGGAGACTGTTCTCAACTCAGGTGAAATGATAATTCACAAATAGAAACCTCAAGAAGTGTTTTGAACCTATTTAGCCTGAGGTAGATTTCTGGGCACAATTAATAACCTCCTTAAAAGACCTGGCACCAGTCTGGTCACGTTCAGCCTTGTTTTAATAATAAAGGAACATACGGACCAAACTGGTGCCTTCTGAAGGTGTGGCACTGCTCCATGGCCTGTCTGTTAAGTCAATGCTTGTGCTACTAAACAATTTTTCTGTTTGAAAAATAGATTATATTTGCTTCTTAGTTTGTCTAGACAAAGACATATTCTTTTGCTAAATGCCAAAGGCATTTGAAGCCAGACTATCTTCACAATTTATTATTTTATCTTTTCATCAGTTCGCTTGGGCAGAGGTGGCAGGTAAAACACAAGTCAAACTTCGAGAAAGACCAGCAGTTCATTTAAATGCCTCAAGACCTAACAGTTGGGCCATTACACTTAATCTGTTGTCTTGTTTTGGGTTTTTTAGATATAAATGCCTTCACCTTAAACAACTAACCTGCTCAAAAGGCAGAAAATTGCCATTTAACTCAGATACTGAACTAGGACATTCTTTATAAGTGTTTTGTTTGTTTGTTTGTTTTTCTCTGACAGGCTTTTTCCACAGTGAAGAGCCAGACTTATTTATAAATATTACAGTCTTTTTCTGGTCTCTGGTTAAACGACATGTACAAGATCTCATTGTGTGTTCTGGCTACAGGACTTAGGCATAGTCTCATATATACGTATACATACACATATATTGTATATTTGGGAACATGTGAAGGATTTGCCTTTGAAGAATAGAAACAGTTATTATCAGTCTATCCCTGAGTATAAACCTATATTCAAAATTATACTTAAAAGAATGTCTGTATTTTGTTTGCCGAACAAATACTTGAAAGTTTGGAGCCATGAAGGCCAGAGCCAAAAAAGTTAGACTGAAAGTGTTCTTTGACATAAAATACAATTAATCTCAGGGACAGAGGACTAAAAGGAATTTCCCATTTATTCATAAGGATCCCTGCTAAAAGTTGAGAGTTATTTTGCTTCCTCAGGTTACAAGCGCAAGGCCTGAAACTTTAGGAAACTTCTGTTTCATGCATTTTATGTCACCATACTATAATTAAAAAAGGTTTGATATTAAGATATTTTGAAACACCAATAGGTTTTGCCAGTTGCTTACAAAATCCATACCTCTCCACTTTAATTCAACCATTTAATCTTTAAAAATCAATTTAACTTTGATGTTTTTATTACTTTGCTGTTATTTCAGTAATTCCCATCTTCAAAGGTAAGAACACATTAGCCATTGAAAGACAGAAATCAAATAAAGCTACACTCCCTGTCCTCTAATCAGAGCTTTCATCTGCACATTTATGATATCAGGAAGAATCCAAATTAGTCCTAATTGCCTCTAATTTAACTTGGCCACTCAAATAGGATATGAGATCAGATTTCATCATACTGTAGATATTTTAATCACTAGTGTACACAGACTGGAGAGCTTACTGTACATTGAAAGAAAGCTTCTCTTATCACATAGAAATCCAGCCATACAGGAACAGACCTGATTTCATTTTCTTTTAAAAATACAGACTTTAGACAAAATGAGTACTCTGTTTCATGTGCATTTGAGGTTTAATGTCAACTTATGACAGTGTACTTGAAATAATTCTTTAACATTTAGGGCATTTTAAGCCTCAAGTGGCATAAAGTTATTTAAATTACTTCAATATCATGCAGCTTTATATGAGGAGAAAACCTTTTGTTTAAAGACTTGAAGGAAAGGCAGCTGCTGAGAGATGAGACCCCTTGGAGTGGCTCAGGCAGACGGATGTTCCTGGCTGGATTGCAGCAGCAGCCTCTGTAGCCTGCACAGCAGCAGCTGTTTGGGACTCGCTGCAAGACAGGGCAGTTGTGCCTTCAGGTCCCACTTCAGTAGCTGCTGCAATCCTGTAGGAAAACTTGGAGATCCTTGAGGAACTTGGACATACAGTCAAAGACCAGAAGCAAAGGAGTTTGCATCAATGTGCTGGATCAGCATGGATCAGAATCTCTCTAATTTTGCTTGATGTATGTTCATTTTGGTTTTCTGTTCCAAGTGGAACAGCTAATTATCACTTCAGCACTCTTTTCCCCTTGCTCAGTGATCTACCAGCTCAAATCTGATAATGTCCTTCGTTTGAAGCACAATGATCAAATGTAGTTAAACACATTTTAAGAATAATCTTTCAGAATGTTTAAAGCTCTTTGCTCCATGATGTTGGTTCTCCTTAAAGAGACCACAAAGGCAGTGACAGATAGGGAATGTTCATGACTACAAAGTATAGAGGGAGCAAATGTTACACATTTACTTTCAAGCAGAATAGATAACCATGATAGGTTTTGTAATCAGAAACCCATGAAATGGCAGCCTATTTCTAGAAGTTATGTGTAACTGGAGACTGCGAATGCCATGCAACCTCTGTGTTTAATAAGAGCTAAAAATTGAGTGATTTTATTACTAGAAATTATTG
Source organism: Climacteris rufus (assembly GCA_013398175.1). NCBI lineage: Eukaryota > Metazoa > Chordata > Aves > Passeriformes > Climacteridae > Climacteris > Climacteris rufus. Next base: position 302,318 of record VZRZ01004912.1, read on the forward strand.
GAAAAATCTACAGACCAAGCATTATTTGTATCAGTAATTTGGCAAGTAACTTTGGATAACGGAGGCATTAAAAAGCAAAGGAATCACAGTTGTTAGTTATTGGCTAAAAGTTCTGTTCCTCCCCTACACACAGGGGCTCAAGTGATTTCACTGGTGTTTTAAGGAGAATGTTTTCAGCAATCCAACATTGTGGTTTAGAGCCCTGCTCTGTGGAAACCTAATTCCCTCCTACTTTTGGAGAAATGCCTCTAAATCAACCACGTATGCACTGGGCAGATAAACTGCTTTGGGACTTGGCAATGGAGTGGCTCATGCAAGCATAAGAAGAAAACTCTTCCATCAGTCACCTGGATTGATGACTGGTAATTCACCTCCACAGTAAGATGGAAACCTGAGCACATAGGCATGCCAGGTGATTTTCTTTAAATAATTCAGGGAAATTTATTCCGTCTGTAAAGAGCAGAGAAATCATCTAGAGAAAAACAGCTTTTACTTTTGCTTTTTTTGCAGGCAAAAAAAAAAAAAAAAAAAGGTTCTCCAAGTATGAAAACTGCTCCCATCTCAGTGCTGTGTTTTAAAGGTTCACTAATGCCTGTGGCACCAGTGGTAGTTTCCTTCAGGTATAAACACAGCATTCCAACACTACATTTCCACCTTCATTTATGCTGTCTCGACTTTTGTTTTGAACATCAACATTCTAGGAGAGAGCAAAACATCCCTGAACTTGCACTAGGAGTAGTAAATAAGACAATCCAGCATTGTAAGAGCCACTCTTCAGAAAACTGTGAGAAGATGTCAGAGCCAAGGCTCTGTCTCCTCTGGCCAGCACTCCCATGAGTGCCCTTGAGGGGAGGAGGCCACGTAGCCACTGTTCTGCAGCAGCAAAGTTAATTTGATGGGAATTAGGTATTTGTGAGAACTTTTGAGACAGCAGATGAAATATCACCACAATTCAGTCAAAAATTATAGACTAACTGGATTAATATTTTTCAAGTGTGACCTATCACAGCATTTAAAAAAATATCTGTATTTGTTATATAATATTTGGATCCTTTATTCATGTTCAGTAGGAATTAACTGGTTGTGGCATTGCTAGCAGAAGAGACTTTTTAATTACAGACAACAAATCCAGAAAGGATAAGGAAAGGAAAATAATGAATACTAATAAAATTACTAGGGAAATAGAAAAAAAGTGTTTTGTATTACAGCTTTGAAAGGGCAGAGTTGGAGCTTTAGTTGTGGATTGATAACTCTGGGATGAAGTTAACTCAGCTTAGTCAAAATAGCTTTTTTGATGGTCACACCTGTCAGAGCAAATACATCAGAAGAGGAGGATATGTCCAGGACAAAGAACAACTAGTGAGCAAATGTATTCTCCGTCCCCCAGCACTCAAGTGAATAGCCAGGTGCGGGTTTCCACTCAGAGGGTTCTTGGCTTACAAAAACAAGGAGATCTCAAGATGATTAACTAATAGTTTCCTTGAGGAATTGAATGCTGAGGAAAAGGCTGAGAGAAATAGCAATCACAAGGCTCACGGCTCAACCTCCCCCATTTGGAGCCTACTGGATTGCAAATGGAAGCAAAAGCAATTGTCAGAACACTTTCCAACTACTGCTTCTCATCTTGTAGAATAACCCAAAAATATTCAGTAACACTAAGGTCTGTTAGCACTAAGGACAAACTAAGCATCTTAGCTTTCCAGATTTAATAGAAATTTGGATCCTTGTTTTAAAAACTATTTACTAAGAAGGCTTCGGATGTTTCCTTACAGTTGAGGAAAAATTATGACCTTCTGATTCTAATTTTTCCTGAGCATGTTGGGTGTTTTGGAAGCAAAAATTCTTGCTGAACTCCAAATTCAAAACCGATATCTTCGCATCAGATTTAACCTCAAGGTTCCCAGATTCCTCATAATCAAGAAGAATTAAGATGCAACATTTTTACTAATGAAATAAAACATAAGTTTACCTTTTTGTATAATCTCCATTGCATATATTGGCCTTTTGAATATATTAAACACAGTTTAGATAAACTCTGTATCATTTTTTTTACAGTTCTTGCTGGTTTATGTCACTATCATTGCTGTGTTGCAGAGGATGTTGTTGCATGTCTGAGAGAGTTGATTTTCCACTTACTTTGTTACTGCTTTGCATGGAAAGACAGTCAAGGACCAGACACAAAAACACATCATGAATGAAGGAATAGCAGAGAAGAGTTACTATAGCCCTGGTCATGAGCATCTCTTCTTCCTGCTGGAGATTACAGCAGGTTTAAATGCTTTTCTCAGGTGGAGTTTGATCAGACTCTCCACCACCCATTTAATGTCCTAGTTGTGAGTTTCTGACTGAAACTCTAAGTTGGTGGTAATTCAGCAAATTTCACCTTTTTACTGCTCAGAGCATCAATGAAACAACTGATTAGGTGTTTGCATTTTGTTTCATAGGTCTTAATATACAAGTTCTTCCTGACCTGCAGCATGGCTGCAAGGTGCCACTATTGATATCCCTGCTGTGCTCATAGGCATCCCAGCAAAAGACCTGAAGGGCACCGAGGGAAATCCTGACAGCTGAAAAATTGCAGATATCTGCCTGTTTTTCAAGCTGAGGGCCTAAGCCCTCACTTAAAGGTGTCCAGTAAAACTGACTGAAATGTTATCGTAACAGTCATGTCATCTGAATACTTGTCAATGATAATACACAAGGATGTTTGTTTTTTAAGTTACTCAGAAAGAATATACAGAAGAGCAAAGAATACTGAAACAGCATGGCCACATTGAAGCATGAAAACCACCATTTCAAAGGCTCTGCTTGTTTTGTCCAAAACAACTTTTTATCCTAGTGAAAGAGTTATATCCCCATATCCCAGCCTATTAAATCCTCAAGTGCTCATCCCTGCTCTTCTTTCTGCCATGATGGCTTTTGTGAACTATCTACTAAGCTGGCTCAGGTAGCTGAAACAGCTGAAAAATTAATGGGGTTTGTTGCCTTGCTTTTATATGGGTTTGGGGAAAGAATCACATGACTGTAACAGGACTTCTGCTGCATAAGAAAGTCAGTGGAAAAACATTTTCTAGTAATCTACAGACAGGGACAGGAGTAGAGCTACTCCATAGACTGCTGCACAAAGTTTTGTTAGATGCATGCAATTTTGTAACCCGAAAACAATATAACCTAGCAGATTTTGGAGTACAAGAATTCTGCATTTCTGTCTGCAGGATCTGCTGGCTTGACAGGTGATTTTCAAAAAGTTTTGACATCCTAGCAGTAGAAAGGTTTAGGACGCTTTGTCTAAAGGGTTGGCTTTTATGAGGTCACTTATGCAGCCATGCCTAAGTCTGACACAGCCAAGAGCCAAAACTGTTCCTGTGGTCAAATCAACATGTAATACTTGTGCCAAGGAGCAGTATGACTGCACAGGGCCAACACAGGGCCAACAAGCAGTGCAGAAACCAGTGCCTTTGTTATAGAGACAGTAGATCCCTGAAAGGAGTACTTTTGTTAAGCTCTTGTAACTATGCGGTCTTAAGTTTTCCACCTTTAAAGGCTCTGGTGAAATTGTGTGTGGCTTCACAGGACCTCTATTGAGAAATTCTTCTTTCCCATGCAAACTATGAAAACAATAAGATAATGGTAGAAACACCTGCTGGTTTTCCTGATCTGTTTTGATTCAAGACACAGTGTGTTTTGGAATTGGGTGTTGTAGGACTTCAGCCAATCATCCCAGGGGGTGGGTGACCACTGTCCAATCACCTAATGGGTTCTTACCATATATAGGGGGAAAATACAACAATAAACTGGCTTCTGCTTCTCACTGCATTGGGTCGTGTACTCCATTCCAGGTACAACAGCAACAATTGTGGCTGTTTGGTGGTAAAAAGCTACATGTGTTAGTGCCTCAGCTGAGCTATGGAACAAAAACGACAGTATCTACATTCCATTAATCAAGATAATTTATACCATCCAATGACTGTTTGGCAATGGAGTGAAAAATACTAATTAAAGATTTGCATGAAGTCTGAGGATGAACTCTACTGAGGTTCAGGTTTAAAGAAGAGTGATAAAAGTATAAATTAATCTTTCAAATCAGCCCAATATATAATAAAGTAAATGAAATAGCAGGAGCTGTCTGTTCCAAGTGCGTTCTCTTGTCACAAAGGCTGGAAGAAAAGAGTATTTTAAAAACCCTTAGATTCAGAGACAAAGTTCCAGGTTAAGATTCTCAGGTGCAAGCTGTTATTTGCATGGTTGCTTTCTGTTCAGAACACATCAAAATCATGCATGTGGTTACATACTTGCTGGTCTCATCTTTATCCTTCAAAACAATCAATTTCTTAAATTGGATCCTAGGAGAAATAGCCCTATATAACTGCTACATTTTTAATTTTCTGCTTTGGGAATGTGTAATAGAACTGACTTTAGTGCCTTGCAATTGCTTTCCCAAAACATGAATTGCTTAGCTAAGGAAGAATACATGATGAAAGTATTATTTGATTTTTTAAATATTTAAACCTCACTTGATGATTAAATGTCTTATTACAGGGTCTGAATGCTTCTGGATTCCCTAGGAACTACACATGGAACAGTTTATACAGAGTTTCCATTCTGAATTTCTTGATTTTTGTTTCTTTGCAAATTTTTTATTAATTGTTCCATCACTTACAATCACCCGCAGTGGAACTTGGCCAGCAAACTCATTAGAGAGCTCAAACTGGGCCTTCAAGCTAACAGCTTCTGAAATTGTAAGAGCTGTGAAGTAAGAGTAAACTGAGCTGGAGCCAGTAAGCTCTGAAGTTTAGTTCTAGTTAAGGTTTTGGCTCTATATAACTTAAAATATGCTGAAAAGGACAATTTAATTTTATTTCAAACATATTATTTCCTTGTGCTCCTAGAAAGCATTACTTTACAAACTGTGTTAGGAGAGACAAAGGTTAGGAGAGACAGGCGAGGCAGAGAATCTTGTGAGAGAGGTAGGAACCCAGAAGTCAGGAGTTCAAAGGAAGGTAAATTTAACAGCAGTACTTTGGAAGAGAGAGCTGTTTTATAACAGGCTAGAGAGGTGGTGACGTCATGAGGAAGAAGTGGAACTAAGGTGTCTGTGTCAGGAAAATTATCCCATCCCTGACCAGAATTACTATTAAAAAAAAAGCAGGTAGAAATACATAGGGGTTTCTGACAGAAAAGCTGAACCACACTGGTACTGACAGAGAGAAGATAGTTTCAGAGTAGTAGCCCTGCCGGTGATTCCTGCTTGAATGTGTAGAAATCCTTAATTGACTTAGTTGCTTGGGGTTTTTTTAATCCCTAGTTCCTCTGCACTCCTTCTTTGGAAAACCTACGTGGGGTGCTATGTTTTCCAGTTCTGCTGTTCCCTGAGAAATAGTTGATGCCTAGTGCTAGATAATGGGACTTTCCAACAGAAATATCAACTGCTATGGTAAAGGCATGAATGGAAAGGTGAGTGTGAAAGTGATACACATTAATTGCTACAGATCACTATCTGTGTGATTTAATTTGAATGACCAAACATGAATCATAAGGCAGCCTAAAGGTTAGAGAACAAGATAAGGCAAAAAGAATCAGAAAACACAAAAATTTTGCCCAAGGCTTACAACAACTGAAGCAAAGTAATGACATGAAAGAAATCCAAACACCATCCACATCTTTGGGGCATAAAGCACACATTCAAAATCTAGTTGATTGCTGCTAGTCACAAAAGAAACAAGAGATATAAGGATGCAATAGTCAGCACTCCTTGTCCTGGTCAAGCCACATGGATATACATCTTGGCAAAGAACGAAATCTGAGTGCAAGAGAGTGAGATCAGTTTAGTTTAAAGCAGCTATTACACTCTCTTTCTATAGTGTCTCACATTGAATTATTTTCTGCTAATTCCCTACAGTATTAATCACAACACCACTCTACACCATGGGATTTGCAGAGCAGAGGTCCCACCACAGTTTGTGAGCATCTGCAGCTCTTTATGACTGAGAGGGGATTTGGCACCACATATTTAATGGAGAACTAGCTCCTGACAGCATCTGTAATAACAGCAAAAGAATAATTTTCCATCATCTGTCCAATGGCATTTTTTCGTTTTGTGTTCCTCTCACCACCAAGCAATAGTGATTTTGTTAAAAAGGGTTCAAAACAATGAACTCAGAGATTACTATGCCTATGAAAGGAGCCATGAAGGAGCAGTGCTGTAGAAGGAAAGGCTTTACATTGATGGAAAAGAGCACAATTAATGTAGCTGTACTGTGTTTTATATGACAGTAGAGCCACCACCTTATGCCACTGCTGCAATTCCAGAAAGTTTTATCTACTTTCAGTTGTGATACATAAAAAGTCTACTATTTCTCAAGCAATAAATAAAGGCAATTGGCAAACAGTCACGTAACTTAATTACCACTGAAGGGCTATTGTAAGGGGATTTTCAAATCTATGTAAATCCCATCACACCTAACAATACATGGAAGTGAATTTTATAGGCCAGACTGAAGCTGTGATAGAGAAAGGAATTAAAAGTGGAAAATAAACCCCTGCTGTATGCAGCACAGCTATAGAACATTTTTATGCCAGTTGGTTTTCACAGAGAAATAACTTGCCGAAACTCTTGGCTGTAACAAACCAACCCTGCTTGTAAGAGAGGTATTGCAGGTTACTCTGATTATAATTTTTTTTTAAGTGAAGCAATGCCCCATCTGCATTAAGCATGTGCAAGTATGCATTTCCAAGTTTGTTCATATTTCTAGGCAGGAGCTGACACATAGAGGCAAAAATGAGGTTTTGTACTTCTTTCTGAGTCCTCTTGAACTCAATTACTGACCACCCCACAGCTCTGCCCTCCTGTCTGGGTATCTTGTTAACACTGCAGCTTTCAGTGACCGGCAGTGGCTTCACCCTTTGCTCAGTACATCATTGCTTTGATCAGTTACATGGGCTTTAGGCCAGGCTTCAGGAGGGAGAAGGTGACCTTTAAAAAGCTGACATCATGTTCAAATGAACTAAATGGGGGAGAATAAGCTGTGGCAGGTTAAAAACACAAGGCAGGCCAAAGAGTTTAAAGAACAAGTTACAAAAGATATTAAAAAGTAATAAAACCTTTTACAAAACCATCAAAATACAAAAGCCTTCTAGAAAGACTATACAAAAATAAATGGTAAAGGCACAAAAGAGGCATTCATAAGATAAGACCAGAGCAGATAAAATAAATTAATTTTTACACATCGTGAATTTAAAGGAGTTCAGAAAATTCTCTCATCAGAAATATGCTTTCTCACCACCACACAAATACACTTTTTTTTTTGTTTTTAATAAATGATATCTCAATGATTCTGCATTCAACTGAAGTTCAGAAAAAGTTTGCAAACGTGTTCTTTAGGACTAGAGAATATTTCTCCAAGACTCAAGAAGGAACTGAAGCATTAAATAACTTAAATAATAAGCGCATTGCATGATTTCTTGTTTAAAACTGCCCAGGACCAAAACCAAATGGTAAATGGGATGGAATTGAAAACACAAATAGCCAATGAACAACAAAAAACCCACCCCACACTCTGGTTCTTATTGTTAAGTGGTTTGAACTATAAGAAGAGCACTTGTGGACATACTTTTTGTTTGGTTTCTTTTTTTAAGCATTCATCCCTTTTGTGTTTTATAATCTTTGCAATCTCACAACTACTTCTGTTCACCAGCAAACAACCCAAAAGCTGCATGCCTGTAACAAAAAAAAATTTGTTCCTGCCTGTTGTCATTATAAAGAGGTCATATTTTTTTTTGATCTATAGTGGCCATAAAATTCTCTAGAAGTTTGTGATTTTTTTTTTCTACATCCCTCAAAAAAACTGTATTTGAATTGGGTCTCAAAGCCTTAACTATTTACCTCTCTGTGGCCAAATCTCACTGCCTGTCAGATGAGGTATCTGCAGTGCTTGCAGTTGGGCCTCAGACTCATTTACCTCTGGTTTTTATTTTTCCTCGCTATTTGTGTAACTCTAAAAGCACATTAGGCACTCCACAGACAAACATACAAAAGTGTCTGATGTTTCTTTGCAGCCTTCATATGCTTAAGGTAAAGACTAATTATGTTTAAATAGCATTTCATGCCCAGTTTACACTACTACAATCGAATTCATACTCTGAATGAGAAACACAGGAGCACAATATTGCTCATGTTTTCCTGGTATCATGAGCAAGTGAGAGAAATTGGTGCACCTTTCCCTGCGTCCTTTCAAATGAAGCACCTGTGAGTATATTTACATATACTGAGCTAATGAAGCACCTGTGAGTATATTTACATATACTGAGCTATACCATCACCACAGATGACATACCTTGCCTGGCTCTAATAATTTTATGCCAGATGAATAACCAGCCAAAGCAGCTGGTCAAGCTGATGCAGCAGACACTAATGTACTCTTATCACTCTGCAAATACATTACAGTTCATGGTGAGTATTTACCAAAATGAGTCTTTGTTTCCATCAAAAAACAAAGTGGTAATTTCACATCTTGTTTGGTGGCTGGTGCATCCAGTATAAAACCAAACCAACAAATTGTTACGGCAGTTCCTCTTTACAGGTATTATAATAATTGTGTGCCACTAAACAAGGGTAGGATGGATGATGCTAGCTGCTTCATTTGTATATTGTAAGTACATGTTACAAAGCTGAGATGAACTGTGGAGGAAATTATCTCAGCCTTCTAAAAATTTTAGTGTCTTTCAGGAAAGAGCAAATGGTGATGCATTTTCCTTACAAAACTGATTTTACTGTTAAGCATAAATCATTGTTTCCTTTTCCTCCATGAGAAGATAACTAAATATGAGTGGAATTGACCCTAGAGTACTCCTCTGTTACAAATGACAGTGTGAATTGTGGCTATACAAGATAATCATCACAAGAGTCATTACCTCAGCCAGCAGATCCCAAGGAGCTACTCCCATTTTGTACCTGGGGAATTCTGGTACAGGAGGGCAACCCAGAAGGGCTTTCCTGCAGTTATGCATGTTGTTTGCTCATTGGCTAGAGAAAATGATTCATTTTCCAGGTGAGACAAATCTTCCCCAAACCCCGTTTTGGTCAGTGCCCAGATCATTTTACAGAACTGAGTATTCAGGAGGTTGCTGAGTTGTGTAACGCACTTGGAGCAGCAGTGCCGATGGCCTTGCAGCTGCTAAAGCATGCAGTGCTGCCCTGCTTTCCACACTGAAGTACCCCAAATCAATTCTTCTAGTTTTCAGCCCTCCCTGTCATCCCCCACAAGCCTAGTTGTGGTCAGCTAGTGTATGGTCATGATCACTACAGAGCAGTAATCTACAGTTAGAAGTTAATGAAAAAAAATGCAAAAGGGGTTTCAAAAGAGCCTCCTCTCTACCTGGCATTTTGTGCTGAGCCAAGAAGGGTCAAACAGTGCTCATGACAGCCAGTGTTCACTGCCTACAAAGCAGTCACAAAGTGCAGCAACATTCACCTTGAAAAAAAAGTAGTGATATAATTTAGAAACTTTCCCCTGAATAAAAGGAAACTTCCTTTCTAAAGCCAAGGGAGCCGTTTCTGAGGCACTTCCTGCAAACCAGGAGCAACTGAAGGGCAGTGAGCACACTGCACATCAATTAGCAGATTGCTCTCTAGGTCTCTGATAGCTAACCTGCCTTTGTGTGATGGGCTCAGGGGAGGCACACGGGCTCCTGTCACAGAGTGCTGATGGTCTCCAGGCGACACCCAGACCTGATATCATCAGTGTGTATCCTACTCCCTACGTGCATCTGTCAGGACAATTCTTTACATTTTTATCCCTTTCTAACCCTTTAAAAAAACAGTCAGTCCTTTGAGCAGTCATGAGGACTTGCAAGTACAACCACTCTTTGTGCTTTGTGCAAGAATACAAGTTTATGTTCCCTCACGCTCTGAGGAGAGACAAATCTTGAAAATGCGACACTGTGCAGTCGAGAATTTAGGGGAATGTCAAAGGCAAACAGGTTCAGGACAAGAAGGGAACTGGATCAGACTGCCCATCTTTGTGTGACTTGCTCAAACTGTGGCACTATTGACAGGAAAGTGTCACAACCCCTCCAGGTGCTGGGCAGAGGTTGGGCTCTCTCCTCTGAAACGGAGGGCAGAAAGGCCAGTAGGAAAGCCGTCAAAATGGATTTTGAATGGATTGAACTATGGGTTGTTTTCATAGTCATATACACATAATTTCAAGTTATTAATATGCTAGATAAAAATCTTTACATTGTTAATATTTGTATGCCATATAATATGTATCACAAGCATATATCGTAAACATTTGAAATAATGAATGAATGGTTTATAGTTTAAATCTGTGATCCAAAGTTGATGCTGGTCCTGGTTTGAGCAGTAGGCTGGATGAGATGATCTCCAGGAGTCCATTTCAACATAAGCTATTCCATGAGTAGCTCTAGAAGTTGCTCACTATCTAAAGGCCCTTGCTCTTATTATTTGTTGGTTATAGAAAAGTGGCTAGCAGAGCCATTGACTATTAAAAAAAAAAAGCACACATCCTTATTTAGCAGGGGAACAGTTGTCACAGCAGAAGATAATCAGTTCCAAACACTGACCCTAAGAATATAAAAGCATCTTCACCTGTCACTTTTGAGAGAATTTGCATTTACTGAACACGAATTTATTCAGATTTTGTGAATAAATCCACCCACCCCAATGGCAAAAGTCTGGCTCTTACACTTATAAAAAGCAACTTGAATGATCAGATGGCCTAAGTTTGACAAAGCACACAGAAAGCATTACAGATCTAATTTCAGTAGCATTCACTACCCCATCAGGTGATATTTCAGTGGTATAACAATAATTTTCATAGACACAAATAATTCTAGACTGGGTTGAAAAGGAAATTCAATATTTCAAGGTAATCATTTGATGGTAAACATTCCTCTCTGTTCAGGCAGACGCCTCCCTCAGTATGGGATCCTACCCTAGAAGTCATTCATTGGAGTTAGATACTTAAAACCCGCTATGAAAAAAAAATGAGACCTCGCATTACTCAAGGCACCAAGTAGCGTAATGCACTCAGTCATTTGGGTTTGGGTGGCACTCAGCAATATGGGACAGGCTATGAAACAATGGCCCAGAAGAAGTCCCATTTCCAAAAATCTCAGCTTCCCCTGTCGCAGATGACTGTAAAATCCATTGGCCATGGACTTTCCAGCTGTACTAATAGAACTGGGAGTGGGCTAAAGCAAAACAGCCCTAATAGGACTGGCTCACAGGGGTTCCTAAAGAGAGTCAGACACAGGCAGGAGCAGCAGAGGCAGATGCAGTCACAGCACAGTTAAATGACTCGGTGCTACTGGCAAGAAAGGAGGGGAAATCCTTATTTTGAGTCCACTTAGGTGCCACAAGGACTTCAGTCCTACTTTGAGCCTCTGCTTCAGGCAATGTCAGTTTTTGCAGGAGTGCTGTGCTCAGGCAATTTAGGCATTTGTGGAGTTCAGCGGCAGATTAGAGGACGCCAATGTCATCTGAAGGGTAGGATTTTCCCTAGGTGCACAAATGCTGTTGAAAATCTGGGACCTTTAGGCCTGGTTTCTTTATGGGAAAAGGTTTTAGATGAGATTCTAATACTTAGGGCCCAAAGCAGCCCCCTGTACACAGTGATTAAGTCCCTAACATCCCACCCTGATTTGTGATACCGTATGTATGCACTGTCAGAAAATAAGCAATATCCCTCATAGCAGAGAAGGAAGACACAGCAAATCAATGGCAGATATTTTTTCTTGGAAGCTCAAATAAAGAAAAAGTGCACAACCAGAGGAAATTGCTTCACAAGTTTACATCATTCAAAGCCCTATCGCTTCACTATGGTGATGATATCACAGGTGTACTTTTCTCTACAGAGGACTCAAGGAGAATTATAATATAAGTAGGGGACTACAAGATTTACGTTGTGTACACATCCAGGCAGGAGCTTCTAAAATCATGCCCTTATTCCTGCTGCAGCAACCTCCACATCATCTTGCACTCAGCATCTCCCTTTGGATGCAAATGCTCAGCGTAAGGATAGGAGCACATCTGCCACAGAGGCTGGCAGGCACAGGGTTGTATATGATGATGGGTGATACCTCACAAGGGCTAAAATTTACTGATGTCAAGCGGCTTAAGGAAAATTATCTGAAGTTCATGAATAATTTCACAAGCACTTAAAGCTTTACTTTCTTTAGACTGTAAGAAGTATGGTTTTTGCACATTAGAGAGATGGGCAACCTGCAAAATGCCCAGTTGTATCCTTGTATTCCTGAGGCTAAGACTGTTGGTTTTGCATTATATTAGACAGTCTCCAAGTCGTTACAGGTCTGATGAACAGACTAGAGAATACAAAAAAGCACTGATTTCTCTTTTGCCTCTGTACAACCAAATGCTTCTTCTGGTGAACAGCATTAAAAGTTTTATAAGGTAGAGTGCTGTAGATCAGATTTTGGTTACTGACATTAACTAAGTTATGAAAGTAAACTGAATACTGACATGCAACCCAGTACAAAGTAAAATACAATAGAAAGGAGCAGGAGCCTTTAGAACTGGCAGTTCTAATGTTCAGTTTTAGAGCACTATGGAAATTTTGCATAGTAAAAGGAAGACAATATCCCTGGGATGGCACATAATACAGCATTAACAAGATATTTTAACAATATTCAAACATGCAACTACTTTCCAAGACTATGACAATTACCGGTAGAAATCAACTCAGAAACAAAGTACCACTACTGAAAGTGTTTGAAATACAAAGTTATTTATTTAGGGAAATCAAACTAAATATACTAAGATGGATACTTCGACAGCTGGCATATTACCACAAAAATCTATGTTTTAAATTTCTTGATTATGTGTCGTGTGTGTGTATATATATATATATATATGACCGAATACAAATGTGCAACAGCAGACTTTGCTCTAGTGAACAAAATTAGTGATTAAAATAGCTAATTAAAAGCACTGATTAAAAAAACCGCAACATGAGGTACACTATAGAAACCTGCTATGAAAAGTAAATTATTTCCACCTTTTGATAAAAGAACTAGTGAAGATCATAGAAGGGAAAGTAATATTCTCAAGATTGAAAAAACTTCAGGACACTAAATGAAGATTGGCAAAAATTCAGAAAACTTTTAGGGAATGATACATTCAGGTTCATAGAACAGTGTACAGACCCTGGAAAGAGCATAGCAGTCACCAGACTCTTCTGCTTTCAAGGTCCCAAACACCCACACAACATTTTAATGCAATATAACAACAACAGGTCTATGAGAATTCCTGTACCATGTAATCAAATGTCAATTATACTGAGATAGCTCTTCTAAATAGAATCCTAGGATCTGGAAACAGTAAATTACTTGATAATTAAACACTGTGTTGCCTGATGATTTCCATTATAAGTTATTCCAAGGAAATAGCTATTTAAAATACGTATAAATCTATTATATGTTTACTTATGACTTTAATAGGTAGTGACTGAGGTAATTTTTGGTTATTTGTAAGAATCAAATGGTGTTGAAGAATAATTTCTTATGGAGATATTGATCAACTGCCTGTAGGCCTGATAATAAGCTACATTTCTCTATTCAAAAGTATATTCAGAAGTTTAAATTCAAAATTTTTTAACATCTTCAGCAAAACAATGTCCTGAAATATGTGATTTTATTAGAAGTTATAGACATAGGAGATTGCCATGGTTGAGTTACTGCATGTTTAGTATTTAATCACTTGTAAAGTTAAATCCATGCAGTAAAAAGAGCTCTTTGAAAATCAGTGAGTTTCTTTCAAACAAAGGGTCAAGTTCAACGCTAGTGGGAATGGATACATTTTTACTGATTGTCATCTAAAGTGATCCAAAAATTGTCATGACCAAATGGCTTTTTGTTAAAGACATCTTTTACATTCCAAACTAATTCAAATTTAAATTTACATATTTTATTTTGTGCCTTTCAGTAGAGGCCCAATTCAGAAATTCATGCAACTCAATCTTTATAGTTGAAAGTGGAGCCCAAAAATTGGTTCAGTGATTGTACTATTCTAATCATAATCTAGATGTAAATAAAACATCAATCTGTCAATGCATCCAAAGACACATTCCAAGATAGCAGTGTGGAAATTCAGACCCAAGAGCTTCGACCAACCTCTGTGCCCTTCCCTCCAGCCCACTTCCATCAACAGACAAACACAGTCAGCAGTGCAAATGGTAGGAAAACAACACTTTCCCCCATCATAGTCATAGAGACATCATGAGAGCACAACCATTGCACAGTCAACCTTTGAACAGAACACATTCTGCAGACCCCAGCACTCAACCCTAGGAGGAAAACCTTCTCTGTTTTCCAATTATGATGCCCTAAACCACTATTAATTTTCACACTGCAGCAAAGAAACCAATTATGTTCTGGAATGTAAAATTTCAGAATACCTGATACACCTAATTCTCAGTTAAAATGGCTGCATGAAGTGCAGGTGTCCAGTACAAAGTGTAACCCAGTAACAATTTCAGGACATATTTAAGGCTTTTACTATTTTTAAATGGTAACATTTAAAAAGGGGACAGTAACATTGCAGACGTATTAAAAGCTGAGTGCTACTGAAGGTGTAGCCCCAGGCATTGGGAACCACTGTCCTTCAAGGTTAAAGAATCTTTACAGAATGCTGAAAGACTATCCTCGGAAATATTTTTAAAATCATTCGTATAAGTAGTCTCTATGATATTTGTGAGTAAGCAAACATTTATCTTACAGTAACAGAATTTGTCAATATAATGTTTAATACTCTAATTTTTAAAACCTCTGCTTCTATCTTAGTTCTTTTTGCTCTTGGATAATATTTACAGGTTTAGAGAGTTCATTTATGGATGGAAAATAGATCTGAGATATTTGTATTGGAGTGCAACATCTGAAAAGTCATACTATTGCCAATACTTTTAATAAATTTCTTAAAACTTCTCACACAAACAGCAGTGTATATGCACCTCCCACTTTCATGATGGATTTATTTTAACCAGAAGGCTCTTCTTGGTTTAACAGGGGTGAGAATATATTCATCCCAGTGTGAGGTAGACTCATTCTGTGATCAGGCAGAGCATGCCAATGTGGCAACACAGGCAGAATGAGTCCACATCACCATCCTTCTAAAAATAATTTATGCAAAAATGTAGTAGTGCCAGAAAGTAAACCAAAATGAGTAAACAGCTACTCCCTCTGAGTATATGGAAAGAAAAAGGAGGTCTTAACATTCCATAAACCCCATGAAAAAACCCCAGAAAAACTCTTTCAGTTTGGCAGACCAAAGATTAGAAATCCCAAGTCACAGCATTTCAGGGGTATTTTTTTTTTTTGTTTGGTTGTTGTTGTTGTTTTAATTAGCTCGAATCTCTCTTTACCTCAGTAAGTTCCACAACATTATTCATAATTCTGTTTGTGTTTCCATACCCCATGCTGCATTATTTATAACAGCACATTATGAATTATGAACAGTAGTGCTTAACTTTAACTGACTTGGTACTTGCAATCTACTTTGAATGCAGTGAAAATGGCCATTTTCAGAGAGAAAAACATAGATTAAGAGTAACAAACACTCTTTTTAGCCCTCATTCAGTGAGCAATCACTGTTCAAGAACCACCGCTGGAGTCCCTTCCTGCTGATACCTGGATCTGCTCTGGTGCTCTGTTGCTGTACAGGATTACTCACTTTTTGCTGATGTCCAGTGTCTGATTTTGACAAAGTCTGGTTAGCAGGCTGTAATACACCATCTCCAAACACAGGACACACCACTCACTTCCAAGACAATCACATTCCCAGCTTACCAGGTGGGTCACTCCTATTTGTAGGAGCAAAGCAGGTGAGAGGGTGATGGTGAAGATAATGTCCTCCACCTGCTGTATTTGTGCTTTTTCTCATTCTTTCTCTAAATAAGAGAGAAAACTAAAGCAAAAACAGAAATGTTACTCATATATGTGGGGTGTATAGTGCCAGTTTCACAGTAAGGGCTTGAAGTTCTTGCATGCTTATTAAAAAAAAATTGAGGTGACTCTTAAAATGCTTGTGAGAGACAAAGCAGCATAGAAGGATGTTCTTATAAATTTTGGCTTTTTTTTTTGGTTGGTTTGTTTTGTTTTTTTTTTTTTTGGTTATAAATTACCTGAGCAGAAAATCTGTTGGTCCAACCTTCAACCTCTGTAAGAGACAGGCAATAGAGGGAATAGTCAGAAACCCCAGAAACCCCATCCTATAATCAAAAACTCCACCATCCTTAGGCTACAATGGAAACACTGCTGCTCTTGCCATCAAGGACAATGGTCAAATCCTTTCCCTTATCCTGGGCTTTTTGCCCTTCCACTCTCTCTCCACCAGCTGACCTTCTGCATCCCACTGTAATAAATTTTGCCCATGCTTTGCAACACAGACTCATAAAAATACTCCCTGCACCTTTCCAGAAGGTGCATTACTGTGCTATTTATACACTCACCCATGAGGGTCTCCATAGTAAAGAAGCATGTGCTCATCATACCTTAACATTAACTACATGAAATAGTTAAAATATGTATTTTCCAGCAAGCACTGAGTGAATTCAATGTTTTACTGTGTCACAGTGTCACAAGATGCCACCACCATTCACTTTACTTCCTCCAGTGAGGAAGGTACAATGTGGATCTCATATTGTGCAAACATTTTGTATTTACAGGACATCTAAGGAGGCAAGATTTACTCTTCTGTGTGTATGTCTTAGAGACAAAGCACAGCAAACCTGGGAATTATGCACATAACTTAGAGACATTAAAATATTCTTTTGTTATACCAAGCTGAAGCCAAAATTTATGAATTGCCACATGGCACAACAGAGGCAGAACTGCAGTCAGTGACAGCTCTCCCCAGCCCACGCCATTCACGTCATCTCACCTTTCCGTGCTCCTCTAGCAAAAGCAGCTTCCTTTATGCTCATGGATTTTTATTATCTTGGATTTTTATTCTGAGTATTCTGAGTACTCCACAGCTGTATATACCTATAGCTGTGGAAGCATGATAGAGACAGCAGCCTTTTGGATAATTACACTCTATTCAAAATTACGGTTTGTGGCTCAAACAAGCATCTCTTCATAACACCTGTCAAACAATTGCAGATTACTTGGTTACAAATGAAGTCTTCAACCTTTAGAAAATCTTGCACAAAACCAATATTGAGCATTTTGTTCAATCAGATGTCTAAATTTATTCTTTGCAATTTTGACTTTTATCTAGTCATTGAATCAAGGAAATACGTAGGCAGGATAATTACTTTCCAGTAAGTAACAATATCCAAGATTAATTCAATGGCAATGGTAAAAGAAAGTAAAAAACATTACTGAATAAAGCCAAGCTGGTTTTCATGATGAAAGCAATCAACTGTTAATGCATCTTAGTTTTAATTCTCTGCTCTTTAATCTAATCCTTTTCTTGTCAAATGCAAACTGATGCAAGGGCTCAGAGTGCAGAACTGGAACTGTCAGCATCCTTCAGACACAAAGCCAAACCCCCAGAGTTCGTGGGAGGTTTTGTGGGAGAATTTTTTTTTTGTTGTTGTTGTTGTTGGGTTTTTTTGTATGTTTATTTTTGTCTTTTGTGGTTTGGTTGGTTGGTTGCTTGGTTGCTTGGGTTTTTTTACTGTTCTATGACTGTAACTTGCCATTGAGTTTAGATGAAAGAGTGCAGAATCTTTATGTTTCCCATTAGCAATGGGTACTTGACCTTCAAACAATTTGAAACTTTCTTTGTTCAGATTGTGTTCTGCAGTCCAACTTTTCTGTGTGTTCCCCTCTCTGGCAATAAACCTGCAAAACTAAAAGTGTGACTTCTGTGCACTTTTTACCTGCCACAGGCACAAAAAAAATTGGCAAGATCCCAGACTTTTCTGATGGCCACGTGCTTCTCAGAAAGGTTTCAGAGGACCAGAGGATACCCTTCACCCACATCCTCAAGGAAGACCCATTTTAGAATGTCAATAGGACACCAGGACTTCCTTAGCCATGCCACAGCTGGGTGACACTGAGCCACTTTCATAGCCATTTATGGATTTTAAATTTCTGTCAGTAGCAGGCAAATGATCAATTGGAAGAGTCATTGTATCCATTCTGGACTTGGGCATCTTATTCTGCTTCTGTCATGATAAGCAATCTATATCTTAAAATAAAAAGCTCTTATACATTTTGTGTACCTCAGATTATTTCTGCTCAAAGTTCAGCAGAATCTGGATCACACAAAGTAAAAGTGATTCAATCCTTTAATTCAAATACATTGATTCTGCATAAAGTAATGGAAGGACCAACAGGGTATAAAATTACATGCTCAGGCAAATTATTATAATATTAGGCCTGAAAAAAATGATTATTTGAACTACAAGAAATCTAAGTTTATGCTGCAATTACATGAGATTGCTGCATGCTTCATTGTCTGTACAATCAAAATGATAAATTGGTAACACACTTTGGAGATCTATTTGAATAAGGAACGCCATAGTGTTATAAATTTATCTTCATGGTCAGTGAATAATTTTATACTTACTGCCACACTAAAATTAAATCCTCTATAATATGTTAAATCTCGAGTGCAGGGGTGTTGCTGTTCCTCATATTCCACACTGACCAATTAACAGGATTGATTGCAGTTATAAATTAATTTAACTGAAGCTATAAACTGATTTTATAGTTCAGATGACAGATCATTGCATTTCTTATTGAGTGCTCTGTGCAAGTCATCACCTGCAATAGATATTCCCAGGCCATTGTACATTCTTATTTTATGTTTATTATTGTTATTGTACATTCTTGTTTATGTATTGCTGTCTGTTATTGACTGTATTTTAAGGTTTCTCCGTCACTTTTTAGCTCTGTTAGAAGCTATGAGGCGGTCTATGTGCTGTGATTTTCTCCCAAAGCACATAAAATACAAGAAAGACTCCCTCACAGGACTTCAACTGACCTTGAATTTTATGAGTAATGGCAAGGAGGGATTACTCTGATGAGAAAGTTTTACTGAAATGGTTTAAATAAGCTTCTTTGGCCCAGTAGATTGTAACATGACATTGAATTTGTAGTACATCAACACTTTATATCTCTTCTGTCTTAGTGGAAGGATATACGGAGTTTGACACTTTCAAAAAAATGTTTAAACATCTTTTTTCAGCAGACTAACTCTACTTGTCACAGGAGAAGCTAAACTCAGAAAATCTATATCAGATTATCAATCATAAAACTCCATGATTTAAAACTCTAGAGGACTGAGAAATTGCTGAATATGTTGCACTTCTGCTTTTCACATATCATAAAAACAGTGTCAGCTGCATTCCAGGCTTAGACAATTAGCAGAAACCTTTCTTTGAACTGAACAGTAAATACTCTTTGTTGTGACTGAGTTTGTTTTCTTTTGTTGTGAAGTTTTCTTTTCATGGAATTATTTTGTACTGCTAAGCCACTGAGTTTCTGTCAAGGAATACTGGCAGACCAAATAATTCTTTTTTTTTTTTGCAATTCTTGGTAGCTGATACAGGCTCTTAGAATTAATTCCTTGCTCTGAAGGCCCAACACAAAACCATCTGAACTGGCACAAGCTCTTAAGCATTTGTTAACCTTGAGGCACTTTTGAGCTTATGTTATTGCTGTTTACATTCAAGATATTAAAATTAATTTAGTAGACTGCCATAAAACATGAAAACACCCATCTGTTTAATGGTATCTCTACTCAAAACAGAACTAAACCCAGAAAAAAATTGTTTGATAATACCAGCTTCTTTAAAAAAATAATCCAAGAGACAATTCCCTTAAGCCTGCTCTCTTTACTGCAACTGTTTAAAAACAGCCTCTATCAGACTTTCATTTTCACAGTAAAAACATCTTGTGAAAGCTCAGTTAGAAAGAAGCACTTTCAGCAGGATGCAATACTAATCCATACTCTTAAGAATCCCTATTTGGCCGGGTAACAATCCTACTTCTGAGCCCAATACCAGCAATAATGTTCACAGAATCACAGAAACATATTGGTAAGGTTGGAAAAGCCCTTTAATGTCATGGAGTTCAGCCAGTAACTCAGTGTGGCAGTGTGCGTGGCTAAAGCCACAGCAAACAAGCCTCGACCCTGGTGGAAGTGAGCTCAGCACACTGCCCTCTGAGACAGCGATTCTGGTTAGGGTGACACTGTTACCCAATCCATGATTCCTTTCGGCTGCTGTTTGCATACGTTGTTTCCATTGATTTATTATTTATTACCAGTTATGTAATGTTCCATATATGGTTACGTTCTAGTAAGTTCTTGTCTCCTCGGTTACCCATTGGTTATATTGTAATTTCTGTTCCCCCATTGGCTGTATCCCCCCCTGCCTTTCCCTATATAAACCCCTGTCAGTCGGTGAGCTGGGTTCTTTGTTCCAGACCCTTCAGCTC